>JAGFMF010011870.1:20237626-20249699 GCA_019455555.1 Galemys pyrenaicus | reverse complement strand
CTGAGGTGATGGTGCACTGGTGAGATGGTGATGGGGAATAAATGGGGATTACAATTAATGGCAAGTATATGTAAATTTTAAAATATTTTAATAAAAAAAGAAAAAATAATAATATCTGTTCTAATCACAGGTGTGAGGTAACATCTCACTGTGGTTTTGATGTGAATATTCCTGATGAGTAGTGATATAGAGCATTTTTTAATGTACCTATTTGAAACGACTATTTATATATCTTCTTTGAAAAAAATCTATTTTTTAAAATTTTATGTATAAAGTTGTTGAGGTTAGCTCTGTGATTTAGTCTTTGGGTAGCATAACATTCAATAGGGCTGTGGTATTATTTGGGAGAAATAAAGCCAGTAATGGATACAATGACTGTGGAACTGTGTATGTCCTTATTTTGGGGAAAGAATGAGAACATCTTCACTTGTATAAAGGATAACTGATGCTGATTGGTAAAAATGCACAGCTCTCTTAAACTCATATGAAAGTTCAAATGAACATAGAGGGCAGATAAAGAAACCAAGTAGTCAGAGGGCTGAACTATGCCTGTGACCAAAGTGTTGCCTTTCAGCACCATGCCTGTTATTTTTGTGTCCTGCTTTCTGATACAAAGCAAGACCCTGTCCACATTTTTCCTTTGCCAGCTGGCACAATATTAGGCCACCCCAGTAAAAGGTATTGGAGGGACACTGAAAGGCACAGCCCAAAAACAATCCCTGTGTAACTGTTCCCAGTGGCCGTGGTTGACACCAGTAGCATGTGCAAGACTCAGCGTGACCCAGAGTCATCTTCAGGTGCTTTACTGAGAGCTCAGTGGGAAGACTGTGGTGGAACAGATTAGCCTGCAGCACACCAGCACCAGCCTCTGGCACCCCTGAAAACTTCATCAGAACCTCAGTAAACGTTTCTTGTGTTCCAGTCTGACACCACAGCAAACCACCCAGAGAGGTCTAAATTTCAGTGGGGGAGGAGGCAACTTCTCCCAAATTTGTTCTTCCTTTATCATTCTCTCTAGGTTCTAAAGTGGTACTCACTGCTTCCACTTGTTATTCCTATATTCTTCAGAGGCTTCTCTTAGTTAGCAGTAGCTGACCTTTGATAGTGATTTTCACTATTCAGTTACTAGTGTGGTTTCTGTCTCCTGATTGGCCTATGACTGATATAATCCACTCTCTTTTATTGAAGCATCTCTTATATCATGGTATTTACCCATTTGACAAGTTATACTAACTGTCCAAACTACATTTTTAAAGACTGAATTACAGCTACTTTTAGAACCATTATTTCAGTAACTTTTAAAAATAATTGGAAGGAATAATTTTTTTAATTAAAGAAGGCAGTTTAAAACCAAGTCCAAAGCACAATGATGATGTAAATGCAAAAAATGATGGTAAACTGATATAATTATTACAACTTCTAAGTCAAGCCTTGCCGCTAAGGCTCTCTCGCCTTCGAGGAATTCAGTAAGCCTCTCTGTTAAACATCTCCATTCCATGCCTTACATGATAAAATCACTACATCAGAACAAAGTCTTATGAAAACCTAAGGGGGGAGTGTGTGGGTGTGTTTGGACACATAGGCTTGTGCTTGTGTCTCTGGAGTGCTTGTTCACAGGGATCAAAATTAGGCATCAAGTAGCCAACACACTGAATATTTACTTGTTACATTTTTTCACCTGCTGCTTTTCTAAATTGTTCCCTCACCAAAAATTCATAATACAAAGACAAGAATTTGGAACTAATTCTAAAAAACAGGTTCATCTTGCTCCCCCAACTAGATTCTTTAATCTTATCAATTTAAAATCTCATTCTTTTGGACACATCTATTGAAAAAAAGACCTATCTCCTTAAATGTAAACAACACAACAAGCTGCGAACTAGCCTGACACGATAGGAAGAAAATGGAATTACTGAAACAAACACAATTAAGCTTAAGGTCTACCAAATGGTGTGATTTCTCCATTTTTAAAATAATGGGCGCAATAATGGCTGGTCTCACATAGTAGTATACTTTCAGGTCCAGAATTTTCTTGTTAGGGTTGTATAATCAACAGAAAACCCCTTGGGGCAAGTGTTCTGACATTCCAGAGATTCAGATACTCTACTCTTATCACATCTTTCCATTTACCACTCCCCAAACATACACCCATCCACCTTCCTTACCTTGACAAAAGGCAGGTACATTACTAGATTCTTTAATGGCACCAATTTGAAAACTCATTCTTTTGGACACCCTATTGAAAAAAGGACTCTTGGTCTCCTTAAATCAGAGAGGGTCTGATCAGAGGTCTTAATGCAATTTAAATGTTTTCCTCATATACCTTATGTGGAAAGAGAGAATATCTCTGGTACTAGGTGCCAGAAGATATTAATAAAAATTTCTGTAGCCCAAAATGATGTCTGTTTGTCTCATTCAGATGCCTTTTCTAGATAAGCACTTCCTTGGAGTATCCGAACATTTGTTCTAGTCTATTGTTAATCTTGGAAATTATTAAACAATTCTTTTCATGTAATTAAGAATATGTAACAATATAAAAAGTGAGATTTTATTAAGACCATAAATAGCGAATAGATGAGGTATATAAAGACTTTGGTATTATTTTCTTTTATGGGTAAATCATAAACATTATCACTTTAAAAGCACTCTCTTAATGAAACAAAAATTTAATATACCAACGCACTTAACACCTTTTATATCTCTGGAAAAACCTCCAAAAGATGTGGGGCTAGAAGAAGGCACCTTCAAATGGAATGGAAATGTGTGAAAATTTAATATTCTACCATGATGTGTTTTCTTTTTTCCACTGTCATATAAGTGAAAGCAGCAAAACAGGAAAAACATTCACAACCTCATCATCCTAGAATTTTTCAAAAGAAGATTTTTTGAGAGTAGCTGTCCTCCCAGGGACAACTGAGGAAGGAAAAGAGCTTCATATGGAAAAGAGACGATGCTATCTCACCATTACTATTCTGCGCTTTTGTCCCACGTCTTTATTACATAAGAATGAACAGAAGAATCACTGCACTAACATTTTACCATGTAAAAGTAATCACCAGTGTCGGCTGGCTTGGGGAAAGAACGGTAGGGATGAAATGTACTGCTAGCAAATCAGAGATAAATCAGGAAATATGAGATCTATAATTGAGAAAGTTGCTTTTTGTTGAAACATACATCTTAGCTCGTGTTTTTATACATTTCATGTTTTTGCATCAGTCCTTAAAATTTTTGTGCCAAAAATTCATTTTAAGAATAAAATTTAGTATATCTTTCTAGGAAAAGAAACAAGGAAACTTAAAAGTTTACAGGAACATATTCTTTTATTATAAAGGAACTCTTGATATTTTTGTTAAATTCAGCTTACACATTCCTCAGTCTTTCAGGTATACTTCACAAGCCAATTCATTATTCATTATTGACTACATTGTTAAATACTAGCGAAAATTACACCTTACTATATGAGACATTATAAAATTATAGTGCTGGTCTTTATTAAATCTTTTAAAACTGATACCTCCAAGTGAGCCTTTCCCTCATCAATGAAAGGGCCAATGTCATCATTCAAAAACAGACCCCAGTTTTTTGTTTTTTTCAAAGAAGGAGAGATCTGGACTTCCATATAAAATCATCTAATTTATAACCATTGGTAGCAATTTTTTAAAGTAAAAAATTATGTGGACCAAAAAGAACATAACTGCAAGACAGCTACACCTGTAATCTACCAGTTTATACCATGTTTTAAGCGACGACAACCCTGATGAACGAGCACAGCATCTCTAGGGTGGGGGAGGCCGCCCTCTCTAGTACCCACACTTCACAGAGCCCTGCAGGCCATGCCCAGCAGACTTCAGTCCTCTGGCTACCATGGATAGTCTCTGGGATTTGCTCCTGCTTGAAAATTACAGAGCCTCAGTTCCATCAGTGGATTCCTCAGTGTTGCAAACATTTGTTTACTGGTGGTAATTTCATTTTTTAAAAAAGATTTATTTATGTATACAAGAACTGGGGTACAAGCCAGAGGTGTGGGGGTGGTGAGAGGATCCACCAGAGAGAGTGGAGAACCGAACAGGCAGATGGGCTGAAACACACTGCTGAGGGGGACAGCGGGCGAGGCAGGAGAGGTCTGCTGCACCATGTGGGTTCCCTCCCTGGCTCAAACTTGTGTTACTGTGGCTGCATTTTGCTTTATAAGTTTAACCCACTGTGACACCAGGGAGGCCCAGTAATTTCAATTTTTGACAACGCTTTTAGCTTTGAAACCAAACCTCTAACTGAAGAGGTTAACATTTGTTTACCCATTAAGAAAATCATGAACATTGAGCTAGGTGATACCCAGACACACAAATCCATTGTCTTTGTCTACAAGGAGTAGATGTTCAAGGAGACAAGAAGCAAAGAATTTAACAGGATTAAGAGGTGAGCACTAAAATAAATGAGAAAGCAGCAGGCAAGTGATTCCAACAGAGAGTGCTGAGTTTGGAGAATAATGACAAAGACCATGATAAGGATGGAAAACTGGATAAGATAAATGGGCAGAGTTTGCTATTTTGAAAATAGATCAGTTCTACGCTTTGAGATGTTAAAGGTTTTACCTATAATGGCTAAAGCAAAATGAAGCTAAAAGTCACAGAAGTGGCAATGGCAGAATTCTGCAGTAGACTCAGAGTTCCTTGAAGTGGGTACCAAATTCACTCAGATGACAAAGACAGGATAAAGAAAATAACTGAAGGAGGCAATCAAGGAAGGTGGGAATGTTTGCAAGATGAAGAAACAAGACTGCAGTCAAAGAGGACTAAGGAGTTGTGTGGAGAGCAAGTTGGCAATGAGGAGGTGGCAGCCAAAGAAAAAAAATAGATTTTCTTGTATGGTTTGCCTTACTTTGATTTAGAAGTTGTATATAAAAGGACTTTGCTTTTCTTTTTATAGTAGAAATGATAATAATTTTATGCATATTACTGACTCGAATTAATAATATCTCACAAGGAAGAAGATGATCAAACATTCCTTTGGAAGGGACAAACACATCACCTCTTACCCACCACCAGGAGACCCTAATCAAATGTGGCCCAAACTGAAAGGTAGGTTCATTTTTAAAATTTCTAAACTTAAAGTGTGTTTCTGGAAATCTGTTATGTAAATATCTTATGAACATAGACAGCCCATTAAAGTGAACTATACCAATAAACTCAAAAAAAGAAATGAGAAATTTAGGAAAGGTTTTTGTTTGTAGACGCAACTGGTGAGCCCATCCATCTGGCTCTGAATGCTCTTATCCAAAGCTGACAAGGTCACAGGATAATCTGTCTTTTCTAAACTTCTCTCTGAAAGGCAAAGTTAAAGGAGAATCTACCTCCCCTTTCTCTGTGGGTCCTGCTAAGATAAGCAGATGTGAAATATTTTTCTCTGTTTATATGTAATTCTCACAAAGGAAAGCTTCTTTGTAATTCACTCTGACAAATTACTGCAGGTAAACATTCACAGAACATTATTTTGCTAAAAAAATATCCATTGTAATAAAGGAAAAGACATATTTCAAATACCACCCAACTAAAGGGTTATATGTTCTTTCCATGTTTTCATCTACAGAGCAAATACAGATTTCTCCTCTTATAATTACCATATTTGGAACAAGCTGGAAACAAAGGCAAAATTCTAAAGTCTTACTGGTTAGTAACCAAAGGTTCTATTTATATTCCTAAAAAATACTAAAAGAAGGTACACAGTGCCCAGATAAATGCAAATTACATTTAACTTGAAATGTCTACAGTGTTTCTTCAGCTGTCAACTAAGACCTGGAAAAACTTGAAGCAGAATTCATGCTTACTTGATACTACATGTAGCAAAAGAGCTTGATGAGAGCAAAGAAATTGGGCAAAATATAAACGAGATAAGGAGATCAAAATTCTGGGCTATCCATGATAACCTAGGAAAGCTAAAGCAGAAAAATAACAAATGCAGAGGAATATATGTTCAAGACACTGTGAATTGCCAATGTGCACAAAGCAGACAAATGATAATAAAATTTTTCCTGGCTCCCTATCATAAATAAGTTTCCATGCATCTGGTAGGTCTGTTGTCATCACATGTGTGTTTTCTGATTATAAAAGCAGCATGATCTCACTGTTGCAATTTTTCTTGGCCATACATAACTCAATACATGTACAAGTACACTTTTCCAATTATTTCCTTAGAATAAATCCTCACAAGCAAGAGTGATGGGACGAGTGGCATTTCATGATCAGACTGGCAGTTTCCAAAACTGTGCTCCAGATGGTTTATGCCATTTCAGACTTGCCCTGAAAGCTTAAACTTCTCTAAACTTTCCCTCTTCTCTGACAGAAGCTGGGCAGCCTGTCTCCATGCAGCTAGTCTTTCTCTTCGTAGGACCTGAGTGTGGGTCCTTGCTCCTCATGACCACTTCTGATCTGCTCTCCCCACCTCCTCCCTAAAACCTCAATTTTATGACGTTTACAGCACTTTATCTGCTACCCTTTATAATAACCAACATATACTGAAAGAACACATGTGCCCGCTACCCCACACCATAACCAGCACTAAGTACTAGCACTCCTTTTCATTGCCACCCATCGTCTGTGTGGGGAAATACCCCCATCCTATTCTACTGCAATCGTAAAGATCTGTACAACACGATTAACAAGTGGGAAGGAGATACTGATTTCCAGAGGACAGAGAAAGGAGAGGGTACATGTATAGATTAAAAAAAAAAAGTTAAAATATTCTAGTCCATAATATAAAATATAATATGATATAACTTATACAAAAACATACACAAATACTATAATATAGTAAACAAATACTATTGGTGAACAATAACCACCAAATACTGTTGATGACAAAATTAAAAGATGAAAAAACATCTTCGTTAACATGAATTTTAGAAGTTTAGGAAATATTACATTATTGGATGATGTAAATGGTTAGTTATTTACAAGTCATAAAAAAGAACGCTATGCTGAAATATGTGCTAACAAGTCATAGAGGAGAAGCTAAATATTGGGTACACTCTGACTCTAAGTTGCTGAAGTAACTATAATAACATGTCATATATATTGGGAGCCATCTAGGTGCCAGAAATATGCTAGGTGCACTGACAAGGATTACCTCATTCGCTCTCACAGCATCCTTCTGAAGCAGGCCCTGTTATTATCTGCATTTTATAGGAGAGGAAAGTAAGACCAGGTTACGTAGCTTGCCCATCCAGCCAGTGACTCGTAGAATCTACGCTGTCTGGCTCTCAGCAGCACCAGCTCTTAAAACACTGAGCTCCACAGTGTCCTAGGAATGAATGCCTCCGTTTTCAACAAAAGACAGAAGACTTTGTTTAAAATACACAAATGAAATTCATCCTATACTTTTCATAAATATTTTGACTGTTGTCTCTGCCAGCAGATTTGTCTCCCTTTAAGGACATGCTGGCAAGAGGTTTCTCCCTGACTCTAGGCTTCCTCATTTTGCTAGAGTGGCCTTACTCTCAGGCGGTATCTGCTCAGTCACTGACAAATTCCAGATCAGACAACGTGAAGTTAAGGAAAACCTCTTCTGCTGCTAAACACAGTTTTGTAGTCAATATATGTGCCTCCCTGGGTCTTTTGCCCAACTCCTGAGGCCATCACACCTGCCCCTTCCTACTCCAGCAGCCTGGCCACCACTGTCTGCCTTGGGTACCCAGCACGAATCTCACGGAGTCCATTACTCCAGTTTGTCATCACCGTAAGATGACACTGACCCAGGCGGGCCCTCCCTCATCTCTCCGATGTGAATCCCTGTGAGACTCCCGTACTCAGCGGGACCCTTCTCCCAATTCCTGAAACCCACGGATGTGCCGCCGCACTCCATCATGAGCCAGACCCCTTTTCCTGAACGTCTTCTCAAAACTTTCCTCATTTATCTAAGAAGTTGGCTCTACTCCACAGGCCATTCAAGGGCCCCGAGTCTGCCACGTGGCTCCCGGGGACTGCAGGTAAACAAGGTCTCCTCCTCGCTCATTACATTTCCAGGGTCTAACCCACTTCCTCCCTGAGACCTGACTCTACGTCTCAGACTGCATCGTTCAGTAACCTTTATTGTTGCCATCGTATACCAGTCCCACTTCTTGATTCAGTCCTAGTTCACCATCATTTTCTCCAATTGCTATTCTTGCCTTGCAGGAATGTCTTCATTTATTAATGTCTTCTGTAATTTCTATCAATGAATGTAATTTCTATCAATATGCATTTTAGTAATCAGTGTAAAGATCTTGCACAGCTGTCTGGTTAAATTTATTCCTTAGTATTTCATATTTTTTTTAAGAAATAGAACTTTATATTTTGGTTGTGTTATATAAAACTTACCATTTTAAACTGTTTTAAGTATACAATACATCCAGTAATTCACATTGTTATGCAGCCATTACCACTATTCATTCAAAAACTTGTTTACCATCCCAGACAGAAACCTACTGAACAGTAACTCTTTACTCTCCCCTGCCTGTGGTAAACCACTATATCTCACTACATATAGTGAGTTTGAATTTCTATATCTGAATTTGCCAATCTCAGGTATCCCATTTAAGTAAAATCATACAATATTTGTCCTTTTATGTTTGGTTTCTTACACTTATCATACTGTTTTCAAGATTCATTTATACTGTAGCATGTGTCAGAATTTCCTTCCTAAGGAATGAATACCATTGCATTATATGTATATGCCACATTTGATCTAGTCATCTATTAATGTAAGTTGTCTCCAACTATTTCATATTTTGTGGCATGATAAATGGTATTCTTTTAGAAGGCCTGTTGTTGTTCATTGCTTGTAAAAAAATTAAATCTTGGGCCCCCCTGGTGGCACAGGGGTTAAAGTTTCAATGCTATCAAATGATTGCTAGCCACTGCGGCATGAGTTTGACCCCTGGCCAGGGAGCTGACCACATGGCACAGCAGACCTCTCCTGTCTTGCCCATTGAACCCTCAGCTGTCTTTTTCAGTAGATCTGCCTGTTCTGTTCCCTACTCTCTATCTGGTGAATCCTCTCACACACACAGCCCCCAAACCCTGCACCTCTGACCTGCACCCCAGCCTTTGTATGCATAAATACATCATTTTTTTTAATGAACTCTGAATCTTCTTTCACAAACATGTTCCACCTATGGCCTTCCCCATCTCACAAGATGGCAAAAGCATCCTATTTATCTTCCTTTATTCTTTTGAGATTTCCTTTATTCTACTTTCACAGCAGCATGTCCAGTCAGTGAGAAAATCTGGTCAGTTCTACCTTTAACACTACTCCCTACATTCAAACACTTCCTGCCACTCCACTGCAACTTTCTTGGTCCCAGTCACACACAGCTAGCATCAAGATTATATTCCTGATGAGTTTTTCTGTCATAAGTCCAGGTTTCTTTGAGTATAAGGTTTTTTTCCAAGAAAGAATGCAGCTTACACTTATGGAGTATTATTTTGTGGTTATGAAGTTATCTAGAGATTTTTAAGAAAAAAAATTCACTTTACAACTACAAGGATTTGGGCAATAGCTAATCAGTTCCGGGCATATTATTTATATGCTAACTAAAATACAGATTTCATTTTAAAATGCCCATTCAATGACAGAATTACAAAAAACAAAAATGAATACATATTTCTTAATGTAGACTCTAACATTATAATAACAGAAAAATTCCTACTAAAGGAAGTACTCTTCCACGTTTCAGAAATTTATTGAGTTAAACTGATTTTATACAGTAATTGCTCAATATAATCTCTCTTCATGTTTACTGTAGCATTATTCACAAGATATAGCCAAGAGCCAAGATATAGCCTGGAAATAACATAGGTCCCATCAACAGACAAATGGATAAAGAAAATGTATTACATACTCATGGGGGAAGACCACTCAGATATATGTACGTAAAAGAAGAAACCCTGCCATTTGCAACAAGAATGGACCTACTGGATATTATGCTTAGTGAAATAAGTCAAAGGAAGAAACACCACATGATTTCACTCATATGTATTATATAGAGAAAAAAACAAATGAACTAAACAAAACAAAAGTAATTGTTCAGCTATGAGACCAAATTAGGGCTTACCAGACAGGAAAGGGAGAAAAGGGTGGGTAAACTGAGTGACAGTGTCAATTGCATAGTGAGGGATAGAAATGGACTTTTAGTGAATTAATAGTCTATACAGACACTGATTTATAGTGATGCACACCTGAAACTTATATAATGTTATAATGCAATGCTACATAGCAATAAAAAAAGGGGGGGGGGAATGTATTTCTTAAGGTAGAATCTGACTTTCATTCAAAAACAAAACAATGCACTTTCCGATGAAAGGATGCTCTGTAAGTTTCAAAATGTTATTGCATTAAACTGATTAATTGCTTAATCGCTCTTCAAAAGCAGAGCTGCCATCGAGTCCCCTCCTTCTCTAGCAGAGCCTGTACAAACACTCACTAGTCGTGTTCACCCTTATCTGTGGAGCTGGTCTAATGTACAAAGCACGGTTTTCCTGAAGAGTGGTATCAGGAATAGGAGTCCTATTTTCAAGTCATTAAAATTTAGGCAGCCTCATTTCATTTAGAACACTTTAATTTTTCTCAGGTCATGAATCAGTAAGCATATGATATTAATAGAGCTAGGGAAAGAAGTATCTTGGATTTCTTACTTGAAACATGTTTTAATAAAACCAACCAGATAAGAACCATGGCAATGCAGATCCTGCCTACCTGCTATAGACAGAAGTTTTCATTCAGTGTAAACTAATTTATTATGAAGAGCTCAAAAAGTTAGCCAAACGTGGAGGGGAAAAGGCTACAAAGTAAATTAGGAATGACAAGATGTTTTCTTTCCTGTAGTTTCAGGATAGTAAAACCTTTCTGCAACTCTTTCAAAAAAGGAGAAAGTTGAATGTGGTTACCATATTTGTTACTTTATATGGTCACTCTGTATTTATTAGCTGTTTGCTATGGGCCAGGTGCTGTGTGGAGCTTGAAATATGGAAACATCTCTAGTATCCAGATCCTGTTCTCAAGAAGCTGACCTAGGAAGAGGTAAGATTTGTTTATGTGGCCCTAGCAGAGATACATTATACAGAACTTTGGAAGAACTAAAAGGTGCATAATTGAACAGCCTGCATCTCAGTTAATCATACCTATTTTGAAACTATCTGAGCATTCATGGGCAACTCTTTTCTCCTCCAATATGCTCGCTCTATTAGCTCTGAGTTTCTCAGAAATTCAATGGGTGCTGAATACTATTTTTTTCCAGTAGCAAAAGCTTAGCTTTGTATAATACCAGTTAGTTACGATATAGCAATTTTATTAGAATACATTCATTGATTGATTTTGGCAGCATATTTAGCCTGTGGCCAAAGAACAAATATTAACTAACTAAAATGTTATTGCTTAATATACTGAGATCAATAATGTTTTAATGAAAAGTTAAAATAACACTTGTACTGATGTTCCTCTTATGAAAAATAAAAAATCACCCTCACATACAAGTAAATACACAATCTAACAAAGTCTTGAAAGGACTTTAAAAATGTTTAATGATTAACAAAAATAAGAAGGATGGGGCATTCTCTTGCAAAGAAGACATTTTTATGGTCACATCAACTATGTAAAAAACATCAGGGTGATGTTTGTCTTTTTTTTTTTTAAAGATTTATTTTATTTATGCATACAAGAGCTGGGGTACAGGCCAGAGTGGCGGGAGGTGAGAGGATTCACCAGAGACAGAGCGGGGAGCAGAACAGGCAGATCAACTGAAACACACTGCTGAGGGAAGCAGCAGGCGAGGCAGGAGAGGTCTGCTGCACAATGTGGGTCCCCTCCCTGGCCGGTGGCAGGGATCAAACTCATGCTGTAGTGGCTGTGGTTTGCTTCATAGTTCATTGCTTAACCCACTGCACCACCAGGGAGGCCCCATGTTTGTCTTAATGTAACTGCATTTCACATAACATAAGGACACTATTTTTTTTTCTTTTTTATTAAAATATTTTAAAATTTACATATACTTGCCATTAATTGTAATCCCCATGTATTCCCCATCACCATCTCACCAGTGCAC
>JAGFMF010011870.1:20198554-20234712 GCA_019455555.1 Galemys pyrenaicus | reverse complement strand
ATGTTAGTAGTTGTCGAATATATTTTGGTGCTCCTTCATTGGGTGCGTATATGTTGATGAGTGTTATCTCTTCCTGATTTACTGTTCCCTTAATCATGAAGGACACTATTTATAATTCAGGTAATTTTCTGAACCCCTGTAGGTGAAGGGTAAGTCTTTCTGTCACTTATACTCACAAATCTGTCCCATGAGGTTCATGTTACCTTCAGAAATGTCAGTAATACATGCTTATGCATTGAATTCATTTATTTGCACAAGTGTCCAATTTCCTCTCTCTCTTTATAGCAGTTCACTAAGGAATGTCTCAGATTATAAGCTATCGTGAAGAAGAATATCTCACAGAAAAGAACTGAGTGATGGATAGCTGTCCAATATATACTTCTGGATGATGGCTACTTTAATTATGAAATAAAATGATTCATAATTTGAATTGCTTATTCTCTAATTCAAAGTGATGATTTACATATCACACAGAGTCAAAGCATGGCACAGTGAAATGTTTAAAATTCCTTAACCGGAAATGGCATGCCCATCTAAAAGAACAAAAGGGCATTTATAAAAATAAATCTGGTACCTTAAAGCAAAGTTATTTAGTCCTGTTGCTATGTAGGTGAATGCAAATCACAATCAATGATACAGTAAATACAGATGTGTTCTAGCCTTTCAAAGAGAGTAAATAAAAAAAACAGTAGCTGTGTCAGTAGAAGACATTTCCTGGATGAAAATGAGGGGAAAATCCATTGCGACATGATACCAAGTATCAAAGAACAAAATACTTAATGTTACCTGTGAGCAAAGCAGAGTGCTGGGTGCAGGGAGCAGACAAGGAAGGGTGCTGCTTGCATTAGCAAAGTTGCTTGCCCTTTATGGGTCTTAATTTCTATGTGCCAGATGGAGATTATAACTTTGTAAAGTGACTGCAGAAGATGAAGTCAGCGAAGTAAGACCTGAACCAAGAGATCATCTTACAGAGATTATGATTAGGATGGTGAACCGAGAGAACTTGGAGTAGGAGGTGGAATACACTGCAATCAGTGTCCCCCTTCCTCCTGCACCTGTGCCTTGCCAGGGCTCTTTCTTGCATGCTGCAAAGCTGGCCACTGGCCCCCCTGTCAGCCTAAGGTTCTAGGAGCCAACAAATTCAAGTTTTCTCCAGACTCTAGTATAGTAGTGAAGACACACTGATCGTTAACAGTTATCCAAGTCTTCCTATGCGTCCGGCACTCCTCTGGGTATTCTATGTGTGTTATCCCATTTAATCCCCTAGACAAACTTACGCTATGGACTCTATGACTAACCCCTCTTTTCAGATGAGAAGACACAGCACGTTCACATGAAAATTTATGTAGCGACAGATGACAGTATTTATAGGGTCACCAGGCAGGATGCAATTCATGTAAAATTACTAGTATGGGTGTTAATTGCTATGAATCCAGAAGAAAAAAGAAAATTATCCTTGTGTGACCTGAGAATGTTCCACAGAGAGGGAAGAAATTAAAGCTAACAATGAAGTAGGATCTGCCCAGGCAGAGAAAACAAAAGTATTACAGGTGAAGGAAAGAATGTGAACAAGGTTACAGCAATGGAAAAGCAGGACAGAGGGAGTTGGGCAGAAGTGCGGAGGTCAGGTCAGCAAACAAAAGACAAAGCTACAAAGTCACTCAAAACGGAAAGGTTTGGAATGGCAGGTGACCTGTCAGCGGGAGTTCACCACTCAATGGCATCGCGGGCAGGGCCTGTGCACCAGCGCTCACTGGCACGAGGCCCACTTACGGGTTTAAAAATCCTCTAACAAAAAAAAAAAAAAAAAAAAAAGTAAAATAAAGCCAGTAGAACAAATGCAAAAAAATAAAAAATAATAATCCTCTAACGACTAAAACCTCTTGGCTACCCATTTGAGAAGCTACCTAAAATTCCAAACTGAAGCTAACACCCAATGGTCTGCTTTTCACATATGATAGGCTACACAGAACCCTAAACAGTGGTTCTCAAACTCTAGTAGGTGGGCCTCCCTGGTGGCGCCAGGGTTGGGTGCCACAATGTGGGGCTTCCACAGCCACTGCAGTGTCAGTTCAATCCCTGGCCAGGGATGGGACCCACATGGTGCAGCAGACCTCTCCTGCCTCACCTGCTGCTCCCCTTAGCAGTGCATTTCAGTCGATCTGCCTGTTCTGCTCCCTGCTCTGTCTCTGGTGGATCCTCCCCGTCCACACCCACCCCCACCCACGACTCTGGCCTATACCCCAGCTCTTGCATGCATAAATATAAAAAATCTTAAAAACAAACAAACAAACAAAACTTTAGTGGCTCCATAAACACTTGCAAGGGCCATTACAACACAGATTGCAGGGCCCATCCACCAGAATGACTGGCTCAGGAGATACATAGTGAGAGGAGGTGACGCTTGATGCTTTGAGAATCATTACCAAAAAGGATGAAATCTAGAGTGGGTTCATTCTAATTGGGGACAGAAAACATTTGCATTTAACAATAACTCATAAAGGAACTCCTGGATAAAGGGGAAGAGACTAGGTTTGAGTGCAGGTATGTGGAGATGCACTAACCAACAAGTCAGACACTGAGAGGACTGGTACTTGAAAGTAGCAACTTACAAGATTAGCTCTGCTATACTCAAGTCAGCGCTCTTGGTGCTTAAAAACACCACATAGACATTTTGAGTACCATTTTGGACAAATCATCACAGAAACTATCAGAAATTAAATAGCAGTTGTGAACTAACTCAATATAGTTAAGGTTTATCTGTGTTGATACCATCAATACATTCAAATACTGAGAGGATTTACAAATAAAGTAAATGTAGTCTTCTTTATTTGTAAATGTAGTCTTCTTTATTGTATGCAGGGGCGGGGAGGGGGGTAGGGAAATATTAAAAGAACATTCCAACCATTTAAGCAAATGCCAAGAATTTATGAGTAAAAGTTACAAAGAAGCTACAAAGATGCAAAGAAGAAGAAAATGCTAAAGAGCAAATAAGATAAAGGCATTAACTAGCCCTCTCTGAAGTACTAAACTCTGCAAAGAACAAAAGCTTTTGTTTTAGTTCAAGTTCACTGTCAACGGTAAGATTGTATTTTCCATTTCACACTGATACTTCCCCTTTATATAACCAACTTTGACATTTTTATCTCCACTCATAAATATTTACGAGATGGGACAGTTTTGATAGTTGAATATATCTGGCATTCAACATTTCTACAACAAACTTGATAGGACTTATCTATTTATTTATTTATTTATTTAAAAGATTTATTTATTTATGCACACAAGAGCTGGGGTACAGGCCAGAGTCCAGGGCGGTGAGAGGATTCACCAGAGACAGCGGGGAGCAGAACAGGCAGACTGACTGAAGTACACTGCTGAGGGAAGCAGCGGGCGAAGCAGGAGAGGTCTGAAGCGCCATGCGGGTCCCCTCCCTGTGAGCAGTGACTGAGGTTTGCTTCATAGTGCGTTGCTTAACCCACTGCACCACCAGGGAGACCCAGGACTTATCTTTTTAAATAAGGGGAGTGTTGCCTTGCAAAAAGGCAAGACAAATTAAGCAAAGGCCTCCTATTTTACCATAAGGGGATTCTGCTTCCTTTCAGTCCCTTTGGGGAAAAAACAAGGAATCATGTTTCTTTCAGAACTCATACTGAATTCTGCTTTTCTATTATCAGTGGAAAGTCAATAGATTTCATGTTAATACACATGTTTGCAGGTCCCATTTCTCAGGCAGAAAAAATTGCCATTTGTAGATTTGTCTGGTTCAACATATTAACAAGTACTTTGTAAGACAAACATGAGGCGGTTGTGATTAATCCTAAAAATTCACATTTTAAAGTGGGTGAACTACTTGCATGGGGCTTGTCCACCTCTTAGTCAGTAGGAAAATAACATACTCAGCAGAGAAAAGGAATACATTCTCACCAAACTAGAAGTCTACAAAGTGAAAATAGTCTTCCTTCATCCTTTCACAAAAGTAGTATTAAAGGGATAGGTTTATGTTTTCCCACTTCTCACTAAGTTCATAAATCATAAATTTTACCCAAATTATTCTTAATTCTTAAAGAATTACAGGAGTGAAACACAAACATATTAGTAAATGCAATTAATGCTGCTTCTCAAAATCCATTTCACGTCTTACAAAGTCTCACACCCAACAGTCACATAGGCGCTTCTTGTTACTGAGGCTGTAATGTTATGACCTAGTGCTTCAAAATTTTACTCTTCTTTGAAAATAAATATGTAGTTTTTATTCTGCTCTTACCTGGTTAACTGGAGGTTTTGAGTTAAAAACTCTGCCCTCCTGGATTTCACTCACCCCTCTAGGAACAGATGGATGCATTCTTCAAGCTCTAGCTCTCAATCTGCTAAGTAGGTAACACTGCCTATATAAAGCACTTCAGAGCTCACTAGATAAAGGGAGCTACGTGCATTCCAGAATAAGAGATGGTTGTATTATCTTGCTATTATTTTAAGAATCACTGGTTAAGAAACTGGGGATGGGAGAGGAGGAAACCTTTCTACCTAGTACCTTTCCGTGTTGTGCACACATCGGCCTTGAAAGCTCTCACTTCCTAACACTTTCCTAAACCTACAGAACTAAGAGGTGGAGGCATCGGAATGCCCCAGACCAGCCTCAACAGCTGGAAGCCCCTGGCGGTCACACACTCATGCAGGCTCCTGGAAGGAGGGCGCCACCAAGTGCTGCCGCTCGCCTTTCCTTCTCTAATCAATTGCTACCGTTCACTGGCAGCAGCTAATGAAAAAAATAGAAGCATTCCAGGAGATTGAAGGATATTTATGGAAAAGTTCACTTTTAAATGATATTGAAAAGAACAATAATTAACCAAAATGGAACATAAATAGGAATGACCACAACAAACTCGGGAGGGGAGCTGTTCCAAGTCACCAGCGCTGCTGAGCTCCTGCAGGTCAGCTCTACAATTAGCCTATTCTCCAGGCAACAAACTGAATGTGGGGATGATGTGTCACACGCTGAAGAAAGACCTAGGCCTGCGTATGAGTCCGAGAACCAGCACAAACCCCACACTCTGAGCGTCCAGACTCTTCTCTGATTTTACATATAGGGCATCTCTCCATGTAGCACCTGCTAATTTAAAGTCCATCACTGTAGAGGTGAAACCCAAAAAGCTAATGTTGCTTATAATTGAGTGGAGGAAATGGTACTTTTTAATTTTTAAAAGACAACTGCTGAGGACCACAGCTTCAGAGGCAGAAAACGGGAAATGGGGATGAAAATTTTACACATTACCCTTTACTGACCCCTCTTGGCTGCCCTAGGGAAGAGAAAAGCCTGTGCGCAGGTCTGAAACCTCACCTCTGCCTCTAGGAGAGCTCAGAGAACATTCGGTCTGTCAAGCCATGGCAAGAAATCCTTTCAGTTCAGGTGACCCCTAGTAGAACTCAACCCTAAAGTACACGCGACAATGATTTCTATTTATGGGGCTCCCAGAATGGAAATTGGGAAACGCCTCGCAGCTCGGCCCCAAAGGTCTTCCTAGGTCCCGGGAGCCTGTGACCTCTGATTCTAGGTTGAAAAACTTACATAAGTGCTAATCTGACCATTTCGGAGAGTAGGAAAAAAACTTACCTCTTTCTCTATTTTTAGTAGCTTCTTTACGGCCACCTCCTTGTCCTGTGATATCCATTTGGCTCGGTAAACACTCCCGAAACTTCCTCCACCACAGTTTTCAAAAAACTGCAAGTCATCAAATTTAATTTGCACAAAGGAGGCACCGAGAGACGACATCGCATAATGACCAAGTATTAGACTTCCACAAACTCTGCAGGAAGAAAGAAAAAGAAAGGTTGGATCACAAATATATGAAAAAGAATCCTCTGAATTCCACTTCAGATAATATACAAGTCCCCTGAAACTTCTAAAAAGAACCACGACAACAGGAGGAAGGCAAGCAAGACTATAAACAAATCAAAAATGAGAATACTTACTCCGGCAGTCTAGGCAGAATCCAAAAACAACTTGTTCAGACTTTGAAACACAGCTGTCCACAGAGAAATGGCTCAGGCTCCCCCCCTGATAAAACCTGCACTTCCTGCACATCCCGAGGAGCTCTGCTTAAAGGCTACTGTGTCACCAGGTCCCTAGCATGAAGCCCTGACAAGCGGGAAGCGTGCTTTCAACAGTAAGCTAACATAGCTCTGCTGGTATCCAAGGCATGCCATCTCTTCACATTGTGCTCCCTTCACACAAAATATACGTAACCTAAGCAACTGAGCATCCTGGCACAAGGACAGCCCAAATGCTGCAAACTGAACATGCAATCAGCATTTAGCCAGCAAAAGCAAATGTTTAGCTCAGGGATGATAGAAAAGCTGGCCAAGTGTTTTCCAGAAGTACCTCCTTGGACTGTATACTGTAGCAGACCTTAATTAAAGAGTAGAAAATTTGCCCTTGATTACAATATATTAAGTCATCCACAGAACTCTGCCAAGAATGTTTTAAAAAAATATTATGCTTGTTTCCAGAGGAACAGATTACTCCTCCCAGAGATTATTGTAGTGATAATATCTGCAGTCTTAGGAGTTTCACTATTCTCCAGGTAAGAAAGTGGTCATTCTTCATACCCCATAGCTTGGATAAAAATTTAGGAATCTGTCAAAGGTAGGGATATAGAATATGCAAGCTAGTTTGTTTAACAAAACGTAAAAAAACACTTGCAATATTCCCTCAATGTTGCATATGCTTGGTCTATATTTTATATATGAATTATTTTTAGTTTTGTTACTAAAAAAACTGGGCACAAAGCTTATACTATTGGGTTGTCAGAAAAGTTGTGATGTATTTTTTTTTTTCCAAGCAAAAATGTGTCATGATTCTTCCCACAACCCAATAAAAAAACCAGCTCCCCTGTCTTCTTCCTCCCTACACCTAATTTTCTCTTCAGAGGGAAATAATTTCAATAATCCAGCATTTTCTTATGGCATTTACTCCATATTTTTTAAAATGTATTTAATTTTCTATTTCTTGATTATTCTACTTGGATATTCTCTATCTACTTCTCTTTGTAGAAGAATTTAGTTCTGAAAACAACCTTTAACTCTTGGATACAAATATATTACACTTGCTCAACCCTTCCAGCTTCCAACTATATTATAACATTTGGCTAAGTTACTATTCAGGGTTTATAGTAGTCTATAATTATTATTCCCAGGATACTATATAGGATTCAATAACTTTTCCTTTCTTGGATAACCATTTGTTTCTCCTGGAGTTATTGGTTGCTCTGTTTTTGTTTTCATTGTGTTTAGTTTTTTATATATCTCATACTTATTCACCTCATTATACACTCCAAGGACTTCAAAGTTCTTCTCAATAAAGTAAAAAATCAGGAATTTTCAGGTTGTCTTGTAGGCCTAATATAGACTGAGTCTTCTGCCCTTTAGCATCATCCTAGGCATTACTCTAACCTTTTCCTCTGTGGGAACCTCTGTTCTTAGATCTCCTGGCTCCTTTGTATTATTTATTCCCCTGTTTAAACATTATACATTGCCCACTGTCTTCTTAAATTAGGTACAGAGAATTTAATTTTCTTTGAGAACCTATGTGTCTTAAAATGTCTTGATTGGTAGCCTAGCTAGGTAAGCAATTCTAAGTAGGAAATAATTTTCCTTAGTATTACTTCATTGTCTTCAAGTTTCTAATGTGGCTGTTGAGTAGTCTGCTACTACCCTGGTTCTAATCCTTTTTAAAGTATTTTTTCCTCTCTGAAATCTTTAGAAATCATTTTTTTTCATCCCTAGAATTTTGAAGTTAATTGGATATGCTTAGGGGTATGTTTTTCATTCATTGGCAGGATACTCAATGAACTCTCTCAGTGTATAATTCATGTCTTTTAAATCTGGAAAATTTTTTTCCATTACTTCTTCAACACATTTATTGCTTATCTTCTTCCCCATACACACACGAGGAACTATTTAAGAGTTCCCAATACAAGCTAACTTCTCCCACATCTCCATTGCTTTACACAGGTTAGTGTCTCTGCTTCAAATGCCTTTATCCATCCAGCAAACTTTTGTCCCTGACGACTTCTGTTGAGTCTCATGAGCAGAGTTACATTCTCCTTCTTCAGTGTCACAACATCTTTCTTTACTCATTCATCTTTTCCACTTAATTCCAACCAGCCTACAAAGTCCTAAGGAAAAACTCATTTCTATTAACGTCTGGATCTTTAGCAACTAATACACAGCCAAGTATATAACTGTGGAATGAAAGAATAAACTAATGAATGAACAAGTGAATGGTTTCTAGCTATTTGCTCATTGTAACTTCTGTAGCTATATTGATTCCAATGAGAATTAAGTAAAATCTGAGACCTGCCACTTTTACAAGTGCCCCAAAGGATTCTGAAGCAAGTCTTGATTTGGAAACTGCTGCTTAGGCTCTTGGGATATCAAGGAAGGTATGTTTGGGACCTCTAGGATTGGGTGTCTCTGAGTCTAGAGCAAGAGGAGACAGAGGAGAGGAAATCGAAGATGCAGAAGCCAGGAGAGGAGGGAACCCTTCCCAAAGCAAACATAGGTATCTGAACAGGGATAAGGTCAGTAAGACTCAATCTAAACCCTCTGATACAGAGCAAGTCCAGGGAATATGGATGAACTGAGGCAGGATTGGTCACTTCTAAAGCTGACCTAAGGATGCCAGAGGAAGGCTGACCTCTGAGAAGCATATTTCTCCAGGATCTTCACCTCTTGAGCTAAAGAAACTACTCCTGTTCAACCCAAAACCACTGTTATTCATTCTGTGATATACCCTGTCATTTGGAAACTGGCTACGCATGAATGGAACTATATAATTACTTGAACGTTTTATTGAGACCATAAAAAAATTAAGTCTCATTTGATTACAGAAAAGACTAACAATTCTAAGGTATACAAGTACAGGTTTTAACTCCAGTGAGTTTGGAAAAGCATCATGGACTTAGCTGATAATCTGCCTAGGATCCCCACTGTCGTCTTCCTATGGGTCAGGCCACATGTTTTCCCCTTGAGATTTCTCTTCTTTAATTTCAAAATCATTAACCTAAGATGATCAACTTATAACCAAAAGAATGGAAAAACTAAGTTGCTGAATAATCATTCTTAGAGCATCCTGGGAGAAACTGTTACCTGACCAAATTGTGTTCTCATTTTTCAGATGTATTCTCCAGTATATATACAACAGAATTTTTTAAAAAAAATTTTTGCACAGAACTGGAGTGTAGGTTAGAGGTGTGGGGACTGAGAAGATTCACCAGAGACAGAGTGGGGAGCAGAACAGGAGGATGTACTGAAATACACTGCTAAGGGAAGCAGTGGGAGAGAGAGGAGAGGTCTGCTGTGCAAATGTGGGCTAGCTCCCTGGCCAGGGATCAAACTCAGGCCAGAGAGGTGACAGTGCCGAGACTTAACCAAGTAGGCCACCAGGGAGACCCGCTTGAATGTACAGGATTTAATAATGAGTCATCTATGTAAATGTATTTACACAGTATAATTAATCAAAAGATGTCTTCATATCCCATCATGTTGAAACTATTGCTTTTCCACAAGAAAGGGCAATTTTTCTCCATGAAGCAGATTTTTAATTTTTCTCCTGTCCTAATTTTGTAGTATTCTGACTTTTGTGTCATAAACTCTCAAAGCTGTTTTTAAAAGTTAATGTAAATATTCACACAACACTGAAAAGTAAGTTAGAGCAAAGGACAATAGTGTCACAACTCTGCAAATATTGAAAATTGTTAAGTTAGTGGCTGAATCCAATTAAATAGTAAAATAATTTAATTATTTTAATTCCCTTAAAATTTAAAAAGTTTTTTAAACTACTAAATTGCAGAAAGCTACTATATATGTCATATGTGTGATGACATATATACATACATTTATACCTATCAGCTAATTATCAAAAGTGAGATGACATGGATAGAGAATATTAAATGGTATATTATTTTACTTTTTAAAGTTTTCAGATTTCTATTCCAAAAAAAACAGACTTTTTTTGTCCTGAATAAAAAAACAGCAACCACAACACATGACTCCTGCTAATATTCTTAAAATATTAAAATTAAAAAAAAAAAACAACAAGGTTTAGAATTTTGTTTGATACCGGCCTCTATCTCTCAGGAACCTTGAACCAATTCTGTTTTCTCAGAATTCAGAAAACAAAAAATTTGAAAAACTTTCCATTCTGTTACTGAATGTGTCAAAGTTGATATCCCACAAGCTACCGAATTTGCACAGTATTATTTGACTTCTTTGATTCTTCCCAGTAACTGATTTCAATATAGAAGTAGCATATCCAGGGAGAAGATCCCCCTCGGAGAGATCTAGTAGCAAATCCAAAGGCACTAGCTGTTAGGCCCTGGCCAAGGCACTGTGGCTTTCTGTTCTATTTTCTCAATGGCAATTAACACTGATTCTGCTCAGTTGTTAGAGGAAGGGCAAGATACTGTGAAGATACCCACACTGAGTACACTAGATTACATATATTTGAAATAATTTGACAGCAATAATTTCCATGTCTTAAATCATATCCAGTCGTTTTCTTCAGCCATCACATCCCGTATGTTTCAACAGATATCCTCTCCCCATTTTCAGAATCATTTTATAAGCACATTTGTTTTGTAGGGCAATTGTTAAGAGATTAATGTACTTTGATTCCTCAGTCCTTTTCATCTTCGTTTCTTTGTGTATGTTTTAACATTTCCCCCACACTTTTGTTTGCTGCTTTTGGTTGTGGCGTTTTTGCAAGATTATTATAAGCAGCAGCAGCAGTAGTAAAAACAGTAGTGGTAGAAGATAATTACAAGTTTCTTTTAAATATTTTTTAGAAGAACTATGTATTTAAGTTATTAAAAGGCAATATTTTTTAGATACTAGAGTTTCTAGGTCTTATTTCTTCAATTAGTCCCTCACTTTGAAAAGTTCCTGAGCACAAGTGGTACACAAGAACTACACAAGTATCGTTTCCCATGGTGGTCTCTATCTTCTTTCAGATCCTATTGACTGCACATCAAATAGGCTCAAGAAACTGCAAACAGCTTCATTAAATTCCTGAAAAATCATAATTTTAAAATTAAATCTATTTTTAAAAAGGATAAACTGTACTAGAAAATAGGTCATTGGACATTCTTTGGCACTTTCTATCACTTAGGTTTATATGGATCTATTATTTTTGACTTTACAGCCTTTCTCTTTTTCCACCCTTAATTTACACTTTCTTTTTCTCCTGCTTCACAAAAGTTACAAGTTTATTTTTGATGCAATAAAGAAAAACTAACTTGTTTTATCATGACCTAGATAGGAACAACAAGAAAAAAAATCTCAGAAAACAGTCCTTAAATTATTTTGCCAACTTTGCTACCCTAATATTTATGTATGCTGACATTTCATAGATTAGTGAATAATAAAGATGTGCTTTTTCATCATGGATATTAAAACAACACCACTTAAATTATGGTTCTGCTCTTATCTTTTCTTCCTAGGAATCTTCAAAAACATGGGCTGAGTTCTGGTTTGGGGTATTTGTCCATTAAAACAAGGTTAAAAGATTCAAAATTTTCATTACTGAACAAAACTGCTGCTCTATTATGTTTTTTGTTTTTAAGTCATCAAGCAAATCAATAAACAAGATCAGTAGAACCAGGTAGTGGAGTCTAGGTTGTGAGGAAAACTAGTTAGGACTAGTATACATACCCAGCATACACATTTCCTTCCTTCTTTCAAGGCTGCCACTTGAAAGCAGCATATCTTCTCTAAAGTAGGCTGGGCATAGGGTAAGTCCTCAGTCACAAATATCTCAGATACAACAACCTAGTGTCTGAAAAAGAGATACTGTTTCTTTTTCCTCATAACTCTCTGGTTAAAGCAAAAATTATCTGGATAAATGAAAGATTCTTATTTGTACCTTAACATTTCAATGAATGAAAATGGACTTCTAGGACACTCTTCCTTGCCAGAGATGTTACCAGAGGCAAAACACTGAGAGAACAGGAAAACACCCCACATTATGTGGAAATATGTCCTTCTCAAACCTAAGCCCAACTAGGAAAGTTCCTCCAACCAGGTAATGGCAGGACCTTTTTGTTTTGAGTAACTAGAGGCTTCTTATGTGGATGGCTGAAGGCATGATGAAGATAACCAGGCCAGAGACTGATTAATATTCAGGAGCCCAGAGAGGGCAGGTTTCTGTTAGAAAGTCAGAAGAGGAATTAATTCTCAGGTGCATGAAGGGTGGACAAGGCTACACAGGAGTAAATAAGGTTTCCTTTAGTCAGAGGCCAACCATTCTCCAGAGTCTGCTGGTACTCTTATGTCTACCTGTGGACCATCTCTGTCAAATATAAAGTATCCGACCAGCGTGCATGGTTTGGGACTAATTACCTAGAATGAATGTTCCCCGAGAAGGGTAAACACAGGGTTAAAATCAACATAAACTGAAAAGAAAATGGAGTAGGGAAAACTATATTATGTTGTGCTGTTCCAGAGGCACAGATACCATGTTACCTAACAAGAAGACGCTCCACCACATTTAGTAATCGGCTCTCCATCTCCAAGAGTGTTCAATGTGAAGTAGGAAATGCCTGCTTGAGCCAGGAGAGCAGAATGAACTTTTTTTTTTTTTTTTAAGATCCACTCTAATCCTAACAGGCTATGACTAACCTCCTCTAACACGCGACTGGTTTCCCTTCTCTTCCTAGGAGTGACTTCGTGGAGTGAGCTGATCAGTCTCAGTGATGAAAACATTTGGAATGACTGGGTGACTCTTCTAAATTTCTCCTCCTGAATTATTTGGGAAGATGGATACCACAGTTTGTATTTCTATCCTATACATCTCCTCTCCCTAATCCACTTCTAAGACAAAGAGCTGTGTTCATTTTGAAAGTCCCCAAATAAAAACTCATCAGGTGGTGAGCTACCCCTATTGTTTTTTGAACAAAATGGAATCATCATTTCCGCCATGTAATGGGCTGGGCTGCAAGTTTGATGTTGCGGTACTGTTTACTAGAACCAGGCCATATTCCTCTACAGTATGTAAACAAACACAGCCTAGAGCACTGATTTGACTTTAAGATTTGGAGGAACAAATCAGTGTCCATGTGTACTGGTTTGCTCCAAAAAAATCAAACATTACAAAAGAGAATGCAAACTTCACATGAATTTTAAAGATGAAATACAAGTTTTAAAGAAAGTACTTGCTTACACTGGAGGTATTATGGCTATATTTACAGATCCCTGAAGGAATATGTTCTTGTCCACAGCAAAGTAACTGAGTAGAGATGTTTACTAAGCAAAGATTTACTCACAACAGCAATTCTTGCCTTTTCTTTTTGGTTTTCCTATATGGAAACCCAGAAGAAAAGACATCAGTCCCTAAAGATAAGTTGTGCTCAGATCAGCTCAAACCATTTGGATGGTTCCAAATGATTTCAGTTTTAGTCTTCAGATCATAATCTTCCCCTCCTTATACAACCCCCAAATTCTTCAGAATCTTTATACAAATATTTAAATGTACTAATTTGTAGATTCTCCCCCCAAGACTAGCACAAAGTTCAAGATAAACATAGAGGAACACAAAAGCTGCTTTAGAAGTCCTTGTACTCTGAGCAGGAGAGTAGCTGTGAAAACCTCAGACCTATTTACGTATCTAAGTGCGATTTGGGAAGAGGGCAGGCTCCCAAGGGCAAGCCTTAGCTGGGTATAGATGAGACAATCAGCTTTCTCTGTGTACAACTTGAGAATGTAGAGAAACACTTCTCGAGCACTCAGTTACAATGGCTGAAATTTCAGGCCCTGGTTCAAGCATTTCTATGTGCTAACTCATGTACTTATACATATGTATGACTCAATTTCCATGTGGGGAAACTGAGGGTCAAGGGTATGAAAGATGTCCAAGCCAACTAGCTAACTCACAGGTGACAACTGAGAATCAAATTCAGGAATGACTTCAAAGTCATATCATTTTTTCCACCATATCATATGTCTTTTTTTCCACTATATCATTCTGCCTCTTCCTTCCTGTTTACCTCCTCCTCCCCCACCCCCCTTTAAACAGATCCTTTTCTTATTATAGTAAATTACTAGATGGCTTACTGTCCACCTAAAAGTTCAATTTGAGGCTTTAATTTCCTATTAGCAATTGTGACGCTGGGGTTGGGGTGTTGAATGCATGGCTGCTTTGTTGTCAGAAAATCTTCTAGTGTGTTGGGATTATTTAACTGCTATTAGGGCATAATCAATGCTTCAGCTCTCTGTAGGAGGATCTGACACAAAAGCACCCATGTATCAGTCAAACCAATCTAGCTCTAGCATTTATAGCTTTCTTCTCTTAACAGGTACAGTTTTCTGGTCACAGCAGGAACTCAGCTTATTTGTGTGTAGTGGGGCAAGGTTAATAGCCACAAAAGAAGTAGCCTAAATCTTCCCTGTAGTAAGACCAAAAGATGCCTTCACTGTTCCTATTACATTCAGATAGACAAGACACCCTCCCTGTCAATCTGTCCTGGGTAGAATAAAATGGAAAACAAATGACCCAAATTGATTTTTATTTCCAACATCTCAGGATACAGATATAAGGCTATCTTAGTCCAAGAAGTACTGTATCACAACAATACCTTGTGAGTAGTCTATGTCTGGATCCTAGCTAAGGTTTAAAAAAAAATCATTGACTCCTCTCCTTTCTCTGGATCTATCAATTTCTAAAACCAACTGTTCATTTTCCTCTTTCCCTCCACACTAATAGCTTCAGCTTATGTCTGAGCTCTTTTCACAAAATATCACCGTAATTTCTCGAGTGTTTCCTCTAATGACTCCACACCCCTCATAATGCCTGTTTATAATTTTGCAACCCTATCAGAGTCAGTTTCACTGCTCATTCCAGATAGGCACTCAGCCAACATATTGCCAATAACACTCACTCTTGTGCTAACTTAAAATACACAGCACAGCTTGCCAAGTTTCCTTATTTGGCAAGAAGGTCCCTTAGTTCCCAAGATCTTTGACCATCCATTTTTAGATACAATCCTCAAGCTTAATATTTGTAGTTCTCTCTGTGTCTTTAAAGAATAAAGAAATGAGAATTTAAAAGAGTAACAAAATAAAGAGTTCAGTCATTTATTTGCGTCCCCAAGTAAGAAAAAAAATGCCCTTGCCATGGCATTATGGCTATTTATTTACTCTGGAATTACTACCACTAAAACTTTTAACTTTAAAAAATTTCATTTTCCAGTTAAAAAATGTCCCAAAACAATCCCGGAAAAGTTGTAGTAGTAATTAAATTGTGAAAGACTAAAATAAAGAGAACACATTGCTCTGAAAGACCATTTTTCTTTCTCTTTTCTTTTCAAACAAATTCATATTCATTTACAATCTCCTAAATCGCTCACTCTTAGCAAGAATTTAAAACAAAGGCCTTACAAATGACCAAAACCATAATTAAAAAGCAGCCACTGCATATTTTGTTGAAAATGAAAAAACCCATGAAATTTCACAGAGGAGATGGGCCTACTACAAAGAACACTAACTTGATTCACTGATTTATTATTGTCTTTAACTGTACTTGTAGGTTTGGACCTGGCCATTCAGCGGAGCTCAGGAAGCACGAAGTCTGTGTGGGAACAGACTTCAAGAACCACCTTAACGCGATATCCTCGAGTTCATTCTAAGTCGATTCTGATACACCATTATTAATGAGAGAGATGCCTATTGTAATAGCATTGGAATGGACCACTAAATAGCGCTGCTTTCATTAGAAAGGAAACTAACAAAAATAGTAATTAAGTTCCCCATAAACAGTGCTTATTCAAGATTTCGAGGCGCATCAGAAACATAAATTTTCGGCAATCCAACAATGATATACACACCCCCCCCTTTTTTTTTTTTTTTTTTTTAGCAACTTGATGTCATCTCGCCAGTTTTGTATAAAAGTTTTTCTGCAAGCTGTCAGGAGGAGCGAGGCGTGGCGGTGGCCGCGCTGCCACCTCCGGGCCTGGTAAAGGTCCCAGGGTCGGCGAAGCGGGACAACCTCGGCTTCTGAGGCAGCAAAGGAAGACTTTCAAGGGTGCAAGCGGGGCGCTGCACGCTGCCCAGGGAAGGGTCCGCGGTAGTTAAGCACAAGTTCACGGTCCCTCCATGCGCGCAGACCTCTGCGCCGGGAAGTGCCTGCGCCCGGCCCTGATTTTGGACGCCCTCGTTCCGCTTCCCGGGAGGAGCCCGGGTTCCCCATTGCGAGGCCTGCGCCTGCCGCTGGGCACCGGGCTCCCCTCTTGGAACCGCCGGGTTGGTGAGGGAAGCAGCAGGGCGTAGCAGGGAGGCGCCCCCAGCCCAGCCGCGCGTGCAGGGCGGAGGAAGCCGGAGTCGCTCCCGGCTGCGCCCATCTCTCCCCGGCACCAACTTCTGCGTGGGACCGGCCCAACTTCCCCAGCCCTCTGGCGTCGCGGCCACAGTCCGCGTGGAGCCCCGCGGAAGCCCGGAAGCGCTTTCCGTTCGGGATGCGCCACCCAGGCGGCCCCGCGACGGGGAGGGGCGCCCAGCGGGACTCCCCGGCCACGACCCCTGCAGGGCCTCGGCCCCCAGACCTCCCGACAACTCCGAGAGTGGCGGGCCTGCCTCCCGCCCCCGCCAACCTCCTCGGCCTCCGGCCCGATTCCTTACCTGGCTCCCGGGCCGGGCACGAGCAGCCGGGGGCGCGGAAGCGCGGCGAGGGCAAGGGCGGTGACCGGGGGTCGAGAGGACGCGGCCCGCGCGGCTCCCACGCTTCCGCCCGAGTCAGGAGTTGAACATTCCGCCTCTCCTCCCCGCGCCAATGAGGAAGACAGTCGCGGCAACAGCACCACCTACCTCCCGCCGCGGAACCGCCAGGCCTCCCTGCCCGCAACTGGCACGCCTGGAGCCGGGCCTGGGCTCCGACGCGCAGGCAGGGGGACTAGGGGCCGGCGCTCGGGGCTGCACCCCCAAAGGCCACCTTCCCCTCCAGCGCCCTGGAACCCACCGAGGCGACTGGCCCCCTCCCGGGGTCCCTGACCAGGGTTCACCTGCCCTCCTGAGGCATCTGCCCTAACGTAGGGGTCTGGGGAGTGGGCCGCACGGCTCTTAGCCCAAGTGTACCTTCACAGCTTTTTGGTTAAAGGCACCTAGCTTGGCAACTGGGTTCTTATCAACAAACGTTTACTAAGAAATAAGAGCTAGAACTACAAAGAGATAGGTTTCCCCATGCCCTACAGGAGTCAGTTATCTAACTGGGGAGGAGATAGATGTGTGGAAATACCTCTGGGGAGATAGATGTGAAGGCTGCCTCAGTGCAGCCATCAGTAGATGCCGAGAGAAGTTTGAGGAGAGGTCGTGGTCTACTGCCCTGGCTGGTGGTGACTTTAACCAAGTGGATTCAGATGAGGAGATATTTAGAAAGGTGGACATGGATATGGGAAAAAGTTACTGTGGGCTGGGAAGCAGGGTTCTGTGCAGGAGAAGGTTGGGAAAGCACGGCAACATTATCCAGGGTTTTGCGTTTGAGTTGTATCATCTGTGGATGCTGGGAATCTGTGGCCAGTAGGAATCAAAGCAGGAAAAATAAGTGTTAGTGCTTCTGCTTTAATGTTGAATTTAGTGAAAGAGCTGTCTGCCCATCTGGGGCATGGGTTGCAGGATTAAACTAGGAAGCGGAGAGGGGGTAGAGATTGTAATTACCTGGGTATGGGATTACAAAATGGAGTTCGAAAAAGAAGGAATGGAATGGAGAGACATGTTTCAGGAAGAGGCCACAGAAATTGGTGACCCACTAAATATGAAAGAAGGGCAGCATGAGAGACAATGCCAAGACTTCAGACCCAGGTGACTGGAAGGATGATGCGGTCACTGACGGAAATAGGGGTCTGTGGAAGAGAATCTGGCTTCCTGCTGACTATGAGGTCATGGCAGAAAAACAGGTAGAGATGCAGCAGCTGAAATCTGAAACTGAGTCAGAAAAGAGGTCAAGGGATGTGTAACTGAAAATCTTTCATATAGTTAAATATACGGGTGGAGGAGTGGATGACTAGGTTACAAAATACAACTTTCTGTTATTTAGATGACCTGTTGGATTTTCCCCTTGATAAAGACTAGGGACTTTAGTGTCCATGGATCCTATTTTGGTGACTGAGAAATTAGGACTAATGAAACTGTCATGCTAAACATTTCCTGATAAAGGTAATCAAATAATTCTAGAAACCATCTAGGCATGAAATAGAAAACTAAGATTCATTAGTATAGTCTCAGGTTTATGGCAAGTCCAGTTGTTTCATCTCACCTTCAAAGACACTAGATTGTGATGGCAAAGCCACTCTCTTGGATCCAGAGCAAGAGAACTGGGCCTCTGGTCTTACTCTCGAATTTACCATCTAGAGAAATTTGTTAGATTAACTTCGTTTTCCTCCTCCCTCCACAAAATAAGATACCCCAAGTAGTTGTTAGCTAGAAGATTCTGGCTTTAAAACAACATGTTGTTTTCAGTTTGGAACACATGCCTTTATGGTCCTAATATTTTTAGCCATATACGCCTTTCTTCCTATCCATTCCCCGGGGGCCCCCCAACATAATTAGGTTACAGAGTAACCACCAGGAGCAGTGAACACTGGAGGAATCTCACAAAGATGCCTAAGTGATAATCTGGTAGGCATTCTCTTGTCTTTCCAATTAGGTTGGGAGCTCCTTGAGATCATAGTTTATATTCTATTGTTTCTCTTCATACTGAAATAAATACATAATAATAGTGTGTTAAATTGATTGCTTCAAGTCTGATTTTTCTTTGCTCAAGCTGTCTCTTTCCTTATAATTATACCGATCTCTTCAGGTTCCAGACCTAATAAATATACTCTAATGCTTTTTCAAACTTTCAAGTATTTTGAAAGTATTTTGGTTAATTCTCACAGGCAGAGTATAGGCCTACAAAAAAAAATGTAAATAGCAGTAGCAAAAGAGACCTACTCAAACCTCTCTTATCAAGCCTTCCTATTTCTTTACTTCAAATGTCTCTACACTAAAAATAGATGTACTCGCAGCAGTGGGATGGCTTGGGAGTCTTTAGCACCCTCTTCTATCCAAGAACACCCTTGAAAATAATTATGCAATGTAAGTAAAATCAGCATATTTGCTGTGCAAATAAAGTTTAAAGAAAGTCTCCTAGCACCCCACTCAAATTGCCTGTAAGCAACTGTTAAATAGAAACACCGGAACTGTCACCAACTTCCAGTCAATCAGAGCAGAGCAGATACAGATCCTATTAAGGAGAGAAGCAAAGGTGACTTAAAAGGAAGAAACCGTCCAAGTCTCCTTCCCTCCCTTTACAGCGATAAGAGCTATGATCAAGCTGGTCCCCTGGAGCCTTTTCTCTAGCCATCTCAGGCTTCCATCTTAGATTGTGAGTCTCCTATGTCTGGATCATAGGTAAGAATTAACCAGCATTTTTTACAAAGATTGGTGCTTTACCTCCTGCACCATTGGGAATCCCTGGGAAATAAGGCAGGCAGTCACAGCTGCTTTGAGATAAGAAGCCATTACCTGAAAATCACAAATGAAGCCTAGGTTCTTGTTGGAGCCTAGTTTTCATACCTAACTTGAGAACCTCAGGAAGTCACAAAATATTTTGGGTACCAAATTTACCTAGATATTTCTAGGGACGAAAGGAGCAGATGGGCAAGAGCAAAAACTGGGAATTTGCTTTTAAAAAATGTATTCAAAAGCATTTACTGTGTGACAGGCACTATGCTGCGCTTTGAGATTCCATCAGAGACTGAGACATGGGCCCTGCTCTCAGTGTTTTTAGAGTGTCACGGGAAAGCTGGTGAAAACAGAAATATATTGCAGTGTGCTAAAGAAGCAACCACAGAGCTTGAAGCAAGTCACCCACCACAGTTTTGGGAAGTCACTGAAGGCTTCCACGACAAAAGACCTCAAAGTCTACAGAAGAAGAGTGAGGAGAATTTGCTGGACAAGAAGGAGGGAAAGATGCCTCAAGTGAACAAAACAGCAAGTCCAAAGACCAAAGAGCTGTAAAACAAGTTCAGGGAAAGATCCCTTAGGTATCTGAGTAAAGACATTGCCAGAAGGTATAATGACTCTCGTGGTAGTAGGAAGAAGTAATGACAATGATGATGGCTAATATTTACTGAGTGCTCTAGTGTAATGCATGGAGCCAAGTATTTTCCACAAACCCCTCCCACTTACTATGACTACTGATAGAAAATCTTGGTCAAATTTCCATCAGTTCTCTATCCATATTCCCTTTGTATTATTCTTTCTCAAGTTGAAATTTTTCCAATGAATATTTTAAAAAGTTCTACTTGATGTTTTTTTTGCCAGGACTGGCTTCTCCCTAACTTTTTAATGTCCATTTGTATTAAGCCCCCGTCTGCCTTGTTGTTTGTAACACCTTCCAATTTAGTACCATCTGCAAATTTCATTAACTTGCTATTTACTCCTTCTTCCAGATCATTAATAAATGCTTTTTCTTATGTATTAAATTTTGCGGTCGAATAGATTTAATTTGCTGTTGTAATTTCAATGCATGTTTTCTAAAGATACAATGCAGTTAAGAATGGTCTTAACATAGGCTTAAATCCATACCCAGTTTATGGTTATTTTACTATTATGCCACCCATTTGTGTTCTCTAATCAGCACTGTTGTGAGCTCCATTGAAGCAATAATCTATTGATTTTCCCTTCCCTCTTTTTCAATACAGTCATCACTTGGCTTTAAACACACAGCAATAGCAGAGCTAGAACTATTGTTGTACTCTAATCCACAGCTATTTATAAAAGGAAATTAAGTCCTTTTTCCCCCTCAGTGGATATTCTTCCATTGATATGAAAAATATTCAACATTAAAAATTACTTTATAGCCATAATATTTGATTTTCCTGTGCATGGTATCAAGGTTCTAAAACAAAAAATAGATTCTATATCTTTTTTAAACAAGTAATTGTAGTGCATGTGTGCGTTTCTTTGGTAAATCTGCTCACTGACCCCCTGACTCCTGGAGAATCAGGGGTGACTTTACTTTTTAAAGCAGACTTAAATATGCCACCTTCAAATCCGAGAATGAGGTTCATTAAGCATTTGCTTCACTTCATGTCACACATCAGCCTACTTATTAGGTTTTCTGCAGGCCCAGTTTTCATTTTCAATGAAACGAAGCTTCCTACATGCCACTTATTGCAACACTTATGTTCACATATTACAATTCTAAATCATTATACACCAGGTGAGTCTTCATGTTTCTACATATTTTCAGGAAATCTCTCTTTCTCTTCCCCCCTCCCACCCACCTCATGTGTGTGCGTGTGTATGTGTGTCTCCTCTCACATGTACTGAGGAAAGGCCACATGCAGACACAGTAAGAAGGCAGCTGTCTGCTAGCCAGGAAGGGAATGCCATATCAATGGCACCTGATCTCACAGTCTCCAGAGATTGAGAAAATAAATATATGTTCTTCCATGCACCCAGTTTATAGTATTTTTCTATGGCCACCCCAGCTGACCAATACAGAATCACTTCCATTGTATATATGGTCTGTCATAGTGAAGGAGAGAGCAAAGTTAATTACCTAGCTTGTTCATGTCATTATAAATCCCTCCCTCTATACACAGATGCGTGTAAACATGTTTGCTTAATTATTTAGTTATTTTTAACCAAAATCCTCCTTACCACCAGCTATCAGGAAAAATAAAAGAGTTGAAATAACTGGACACGTGTCTTAGTGATTCATTGCATTAATATAAGCAAATCCTATGAAATTCTTGTGGTAGATATTTCAAAATAATCATCAGATTTACAAAATCCTACTGAATAACTTCAGTTGAGTAATCAAAATGCAGCCTCACTTAGCCCATGTTGACCTGTCTAGACAACCAGTTTATCTGGATCATATTGCCATGCAAATTAATCACATACCTCTGGAACAAGTCTCAGTTTGTTAGGTTACACATTCCCAGCCTCTGGAGAAGGTTGCCTTAGATATATCTCTAGATGGTTTAGGTTATTTTCAGCCCTGAAAAATGCAACAAGTTTTAGTGTCAATATCCTGTTATAGAAGAAAGCTCCTAGGTATTCTTGAAGTCCTAGGACTGATTTTAATGTTCTTATCTTCCAGTGTGTATGTAGACGCAGATCAGTTTCAAGTTCTCACCCATCTCCAGACTCTGAATCTGGATGGATCTTCAATGGTCTTATTACATGAGACCTTGCTAGTTAGACAGCTGCCTTGGGACAAACGTTAATGAGAACTATGGAGTCTCTAAAGCTCAAAGATTAAGACTCTCGATGCCAAACGGAATAGGATCTAAGAACATGGGCTTAGATAGACCTATACTGAGGTATGCTGCTTATGAGCTGTGTGACAGTGGGTACTTTACCTAGCCTCTTTGAGTTTCAATTTCTTCATATACAAAGAAATAGGTCAATAAGTGTACAGTATTTAAAATGGGACCCAGCCTGAAGTTAGAGTTCAGTCATGTTCCCTATCTTGTTTGGAATAGGTGTGTATGTAGCTGGGATATAATAGCTGTTCAATTAACAACAGGGACTTGACAGGCAAAAAGCATTTTTAATTGAATGAATATATCCTAGAAAACTCCCTTCCAAAGTCAATATACAGAGAATTTTGCATTTCAAATTCTAGACTACTTAAAGTGGCCTTGTTTTTCTTCTACTTTTCCCCTTCTACTTTTAAATAAAAGTACAGTATTTCCTCTTTTTCCTTCTGGTAATTTCACCTTCTCTTGTTCCTTAAAATATTTCTTATGTTATAGATTTTGTTCAGTTCCTCCAAAGACATTTTTTTCCTAAAGCACAAGTGAATTCTGTGATTAAGCCTATAATACAAATGTGTATCTCCGGTTATTCCCATAATCCTTCTCCTACCTGTGATTGTTTCACTGTTGATTTAATGTTATTCATTTGCTTCTGTTGTTATGGAAAACAATTTCTTAATTAAAATGGCCCAGCATCACCTGGCTCACATAGAGTGCCATAAGCAATAATCCCTAATTTAATGTACACTTTGGCTCATACCTCCAATTTAATCTCTGAAGCCAGACATAAGTGGATTTTGTAATGGCCTTTGAACATCAGGTGAGAGAAAACTGGAACTACTAATGAAGAGCTTCCTTCTTAGGTACTCAAATGCACATATAGGGACTGAATTTAAGCTCAAGCTAAAGTTTAACTTCTAATGTGTTCTCATATGTTCTCATACGACTTAGGTTTCTTTTTTGATTTACTCTTTCATAGCTGAACACTTTATTTGTTGGTAAGAAGCACAAGCCTTTTTAAAAATTTTTTTTCTATTTTCCCTTCTCCTGTTTTTCATTCAGTAATATGAAATATTTTGTCTACCACTGCAAAATAATTTTTAATTGGGTCTATATATGATAACATCCCTCTACTCCCCATTTCGATTATTGAAGCAAAAACTCCAAAACTGGTGTAACCCAAGTTTGGGGTATAAATGATGAATAGCATACAGTTCTCTTGATTTGCTCCTCCATCCCAAGTCAATTTCAATGACCCACAGCCCCACACAAGTTTCTTTCCTTTCCCACCCTTTCCTAATTGGTTTGATTGAAGACTCTCAGATGCCCTTGGACATTATGAAGTACTCTTTACTGTGGCCTCTCATTATAGCAGAGAGGCAGGAAAGGCACTAATACTTCTTGAACTCCAAGCACTCAGTATGCTATATACTTATATACCTTAACTCATGGGATCTTCAAACAGCCTTGGTGAGGGAGGTATTATAATTCCCATCAGTAGATGGTGAAATTGAAGCTTAGGGTTAAAAGCACTGGCCAAAGTTCACAGTGAAGGGCCACTGCATACAAGGATGCAGGCTGGGGCACAAAGACTTCTGGTTGAGAAGAAGCTGTCTGGTGGGACAGTGCTGCCCTAAGAGGCAGCTTGCCTTTTATCCTAACATACATGAAGGTGTTGTATTAACTGCAGATAGGTGGCCCTGATTGAATCAAACTCAATCAAACCCAGGTTAAACCTGTTATCTTTCTGCCATCTATGTTCCTCTCCTAAGAACTATTAGATTCACCCCAGTTACTTTCAACAGTTGGCAGCTCCAGGGCCTAGAAGACTCTCCCCAAACAAGAGCAGTAAAGCACCCAGCGGCTCACATAATGTGTTATCCTCATGCTAGTAACCCTTTTGCAAAAAATGGCAACAATTTTCCTTCCCCTGTCTCCACAATTTTGTGGTGAGGTTTTGCAACACTGCAAAGTTGCAGAGATGGTAATTCTATCCACCCTTTGAGTTTTGGCTGACCTCTTGGCCCACTTTGCCCAGCAGAATGCAGCAGAAGCAATGGCGTGCCCACCTTGAGCCAGAGCCTCAAGAACTATCTGTTTGAGCTTTAGGGAAACTTACAAGTCAACAAGTTGACTAAACCCAGGATAACCTGCTGGGAGACGAAAGACTAGTGGAGAGAAACCAACCACTCCATTTGAGGAAGTCCTAGTCCCTCAACAGTGGACACATGACTGAGCCCAGCCCTTAGCCACCAAGTCAGATTGGTAAAACTGCCCAGTTGACCCATAGACTCACTCCTTGTGTTTTAGTAATGAGCTTGGTATTATTAAACAGTGTTTAAGAGTTAATTTTCTGTGTCAACTTGGAGAGTGTTTTTGGATGAAATTAACATTCAAATTGATGAGCTTTTGGGCCTCCCTAGTGGCACAAGGGGTTAAGCACTGCACTATGAAGCAATCCACAGCCACTGCAACACGAGTTCAATCCCTGGCCAGGGAGGTGACCCACATGGCACAGCAGACCTCTCCTGCCTCACCCCTGCTCCCCTCAGCAGTGTGTTTCAATAGAGCCTGTTCTGTTACACACTGTCTCTGGTGAATCCTCTCACCCCCCACCCCCCACACACTCTGGTCTGTACCCCAGCTCTTGTAGACATACATAAATGAATCTTAAAAAGACCTGATGAGTTTTAAATAGACAGCTTACCCTTTATAACTGATGAGCCTCATCCAACCGTTCGAAGACCCCCACATGAAACACGGTGACAGGGTCTTTAGCCATGTAAGACAGAGCCCAGTGAGGACAGGTCACTCTGGGTTTTCACCCACGTGCAGCTGCACGACCACTTAGGCTCGGGCAGCAACAGCAATGGGGCTTATCTAACAAACAGGAGCAAAGAGTTTCTGAGGCCACAAGTGGTTGGCCATCTCACCCCAGATAGTTTCCAGTGTCCATAAGTCCCAAACAAAAGGTCACTTGGTCAAGATGGCGTCTGGAGGGCCTGGCGCTGGGGGCAGTCAGCAAATAGTGCGCGGGGTCCAACTCACCATGGCTGGAGGCACTCAGGCAGGGCCGCTGAAATGACGCTGGTGGTGCCAGCAAGGCACAGAGCAGGTTCTCCGTGGTCCGAGCAGAGGGGTCAAGGGGGAGTCCTGGAGCCCTCGGTGGCTTTTTCAGGCTCTTATTACTCTTTACATCAGAGGCGACCAGGTACACGGCAGGCAGGGGTGGCGGGGGGGTGGGGGGGTGGGGGCAGGAGACTGGCAGGCCTCCAGTGTATCTTCACTCTCCGAACTCTCTGGCCTCTTGTCTCTCTGCTTCTCTTTGTTCTGCCTCTCTTCTTCTCCTCTAATGGGGGCCTCGTGACGTCGCCCTTATATGCCCGTGTCTCAACCCAGGTGCACTCACTTGCGCATGCCCACTCAGGCACGCGTGCAGCACCGCAGGTGTCCAACATTAGACCAATGGCAGGAGGACAGAAAAGCCTGATCACGTTCCCATTTACCCTACAACGCTGCAGTAGCCCATAGCCACAGCCTGAATGGCGGGCAAACGGCGCCTGATGCTGGACCAGAATGCAGGGAGGCAGCAACAGCCACATGCGGTGCTGGACGATCAGATGCGTGATAACAGTTCTCAAATGTGACTTGAGACCAGCACTCAGAGTGCCCGACAGTACTGGGCAGCGCTGACAAATAGTGCTGGCCTCCAGAGGTGGTGTAAGATACACCGTGTTACAGCTCTTTGTGAGTCGTTGGTCTGCACCCACCACAAACAGCTCTTTGAGACCCCAGGCCGGGGCCTTTGGTGCTCTTTTCAGGTTATGGCAGCAACAGGACCAGAGACAGGTGCAGCTGCCCTATTGCTGCTCTTTGCCCTCTCTTTGGACGGTTGGCTGCTGGAACCTTCTTCTTTCGGAGGCCAGGAATAGAGTGGGAGTCTGGGCCTCCCAAGCTGGCTCCTGCCATGCCTTATATCCTCTTTCAGGGTCCTCCACCTAATTCTAAGTGATCAGCTGGGCCATTTTAAGATCAACCAACCCATCTGGTATCGAAGAATTAAGCAATGAGCTGGTGAACAGGATTGGTTCATTTAGCTTGCACCTCACTATGATCCGAGTGCCCCAAATTAAAAGGTTAGTGCTGGGCCCAGAGTCCATCGACACCACCCTCAGCTTTCTGCTGCAGGAGCGCCTGGGTGCTGTTGAGAGACCACGCTCCCAGGGAGGGCTGAGGGCTCAGGCTCTAAGCCAAAGGAGGGGCTTCCCACAGGCAACCACTTCCTGCGCAGGCAGAGAAAACCACGTTTTCCCAACCACACCAGCTGTTTAGGTGGCCGTGAGAAAATGCGTCTCTTGCCTCACAGCCCACGCTGTGGGGCTCAAGTTTCAATTGGAGCAGAAGACTGGTCTGGGAAAAGAGGGAACTCTCCAGTAGACTGATTGGGCATTCATCTGCACCTTCAGCTGCCCTGTGTCTCCAACTGGCCGGGCTACACTGCAGACCCTGGACTCTGGCTCCATCAGGACGGTGAGCCAATTCCTGACAATCTCACCTGCCTCTGTGTTCTTCAATGCTGTTTCTTTGGAGAACTCTAATACACATAGAAACGGATGCACTTGCCAGTGGGGGTTATCTTCCCAATGAACCACCTCTTTCTTCATCCTTCTAAAGCTGCTGCATCTTGGGGTGTTCAATTTTCTGCCTCAGAGCTGCTCTGTCTCCTCACCTAGAACCTTTCTCCAGGTTGGTGAGACCTAATCACTAGGAACTCTGCCTGGAACCATCAGTTCTCCATTCCTGAGAGGTCCCTGTTGGTATCACGTGAGAGACTCTTGTCAACTCTCTGGCTAAGGGCATGACGGATCCCTCTTCAGGGTCCCAACTTTTATCCTCAGTTGCTACAAAAACCTATTCTGAAGAATATTTTTAAAAGACTTATTTATTTTTGTGAAGAAGAAGTGGGGTGTGGGTCAGAGGTGCAGGAGTTGAGAGGATTCACCAGAGACAGCAGGGAGCAGAGCAGGTGGCTCTACTGAAATACACTGCTAAGGGAGCAGTGAGACAGAAGAGGTCTGCTGTGCCATATGTGGGTTAGTTCCCTGACCTGGGATCAAACTCAGGCTGTAGAGGTGATAGCACTGAGACTTAACCGCTACACCAACTGGGAGGCCCTATTCTGGAGAATTTTATGACAATTTCATTCCAGTTATTTTCTTACATCGGTCCTGCTGTTGCAGACCACTCTTGTCAACTCTCCCTGCCTTGTAAATGTCTGAACGCCCTGTGCACAAGTTGAGGGGAAGAGACAATTGCAAAATTGGGCAGCTTTCACACACCCTGACCCCAGCTTCTCTCTTCCCCAAATCTGGAGGTGCTCCCATGCCTACACCTATGAATTTACAATGCTGCATTTTTAAAGCAGGGCTTGAGCCCAATATCCCTAAATTTGAATGCCCCGGGAACAGATTCTGGTTCTCTGTAGCACTGTTCTTGGCCTTCCCAAGTTATAGGACCCACCTCTACAAAGGAGTCCAAACAAAGCAGACACTTCCTCTTCCCACGCTCTTGTTCTCTTGGGGTTAGTCACATTTCTTCCAGTCCTCCCATCCTCTGCTGTCAGGCAAAGGCAGCAGCAGTTTGACACAGTAACCAACAGTGCAGCAGGATGGACCAAGTCTCTGGGCTGTCCTGGCTTGAGGAAGTCACATTGGCAAATGGGGCAAATGGTCTCTCTGGTCTAGGCACAGACACCCACATCCGGAGCCCTGGCAGCCTCCATCTCCGAGGGAACAAGACAGGCAAACATGGGCTGTGTCAAATGCAGCCCACTAAATGGTGCAGTGACTATGGAAGAGACGGTCTGCCAGTTCCTCCGAAAAAATTACGCATAGAATTACTGTGCGATTCAGCAATTCCAGGTTCATATCCCAAAAATGAAACAAATGCATACCTACGTTCCCACAGTATTGTTCATGATGCCAAAAGGTGGAAACAGACCAAATACCCGCTGATGGATGCATGCATAAACAGAATGTTATGTGCAGAAAATGCAATACTTCACAGCCTTATTTAAAGACATAAAAAGATATTCTGACACAGGCAGTAACCTCAATAAACCTTGAAAACATGCCAAGTGAGCAGGCCAGACACAAAAGGCAAATACCGTATGGTTCCATTTATGTGGAGTAACCTCCACACGCAGAGAGACAGAAAGTGGGCTGGTGGTTACGAGGGGCTGAGGGGGAGGAAGATGTGGGGAGTTGTGTAATTGGAGTTTCAGTTTGGGTTAATGAAAGGAGAGAGGTGGTGGTTGCACAACACTGAATGCACTTCACGCTGCTGAACTGTGCACTCAAAAAGGGCTAGACCGGTAAATGTTATGTTAAACATCTTTTGCCACTTCCAAAAATTAAAAGGTGGAAGCCGGAAGGGGATGTGATGTCTGACTAGCTATTGGGGTCCACCCACCACTGCTTTTTGATATTTGCCACTATCCACAAATCCCTCTGCCTGACCTTTAAGCCTGCATAATAAAGAATTAGTGATGACACCATGTGTCATCTGCAGTGTGGTAACATAAAGCAGGGGCCCTGCCCTTTAAGGGCTGCCATTAGAATACAACGCCCCCTCGAGCATGTCACTGGCTTTTCACTGCTCTTAGGTAAAAGACGAAGCTCCTTAGCAAGGTCTGCCTCGACCTCGCTGCTCTGAGCCTGCCTGGGTCTCCAGTCCATCTTGGAACAGGCTCAGCCTGTTCTGTGCTCTACCCAAGCGAGCACTGCCCTCTTTCCACTGGCCAGGTTACTCCTTGCTTGGAACAGGTTCTCCTTCTCGCTCTACTTGGTTAGTAATTCATCCTTCAGAAACCAGGTCAGTTGTCACTTCCATAGGAAACATTTGCTCACCTCACATCAGGTTTAATTCCTTTATTGCATGTTTATAACATCATATTCTATATATCGTTCTTCTCTTTATTTCCTTGTATGATTATTTGATTAGTCGTCTGCCTCTTCCATTGAATGACAAGTTCCAGGAAAGCCAAGACTTTGTAAATCTTGAAACCACTGATTCCTGAGTTACAGAGGATTTGCTGTCTGTAAATCCCTATATTACCTGCGAATGAATGAGTGAATGAATGAAGCGATAACTAATAATACCTAATTAAGTCAAAGGGTCTTCTCCAGTTTATGTCAGCATTGCTGTCACCTGCTCACCTAGCACCATACTCTATGAATAACAAATAGAGAAAACGAGGACTATTCTACAGCAAGAAATGTAATACATTTTAGATTGACAGTGAAAGGAAAGCGATTCAAGGTAGGGGTTCATTTTTAGCATACTGCATATTCTGTGCTGAGTTTTAAAAAATTTAAAAGCACAATTTGAAATCAGAATGACACTTCTTTTAATTTCTTCACACTGGCAGTCATTGATCTGCATTCATATTTAAGAGGAAATGCCATTGAATTCAGGAGAAATCTATTTAACCTGCATGGTATTCAGAAATGGCTGGAAAAGCTTAGCTTCTATACACTGTGCCAGTGACCTTACTAAGCAGGTATGTTAAACACTTAAATGTCTAATTTTCTACAGGCGCTTTTGGTAAAAACATTCTTTCTTCTTTTTCATGTCTTCCAGCAAACCTCATTATCCTTCTTATGACCCTGTAGGCACCTCATTTTCTTTTGGCTTGTTTGCAAGTTTTAAAATATGAACTGCATCTCCTGCTTCAGGAAGGGTTGCTTGGCTACTACTCTTCATTTGTGGAGTGTGAATTCTTTTACTTCAGCATCGCTACCTTGAATAATGGAGTTTAATGCATTTTCAAGGAAGCCAGACATAATTAAAAATCTCTAATCTTTATTAAGTACAGCAATAGTTATTCTCATCGGGAAGACCAGGGGGACTATACGCAGGAGAATACGTATTAATTTTGAACAGTGTGGAAGCAAATTTAAAATAAGGTCATCATGCATCTGTCACCAGGGCCTTGAGGGAAAGCTGCTCTCAGAACAGACAACAGCTTTTAAGGGAGGAGAAAATGAGAGTAAAACAAGAGCAGGGGGTACTCTGGTTTTGCCACCTTTTAAACTGATCTAGAAAACTATATAATGGTGAAAACCTTGTTGCATATATTGAAGTTTATGAGATAGAGAAATTCTGAACAATAATGACTTCAAGAAAATGTATTCAGTGACTTAAAAAAATTCTCTAGTAAATTCCAGGCATGTGCTTGATGCTGGGTAGAAGGCATAACACGGCATCAAACAACACCCGTGCTCCTGGGGACTTTGAACTATTGTGCAAGGAACACAGAAAAGCATTTGTCCGGCTTCAGTGGACTTGGGCTGCCAGGATGTTCACAGGAAGCACAACAGGATTTCCCAGAGCTTTTAATATGTTAGTAAGTACTGGGAATCAGTGCTAAGAATGTGGTACATTGTGCAGTGGTTCTCAAAGATACCATCTTTGTTTTGTGTTTCGTTTTGCAGTTGTGTTTCTGGTTTTTTGGAGGAACAACTTGTGAGCATGTGAGATGAGTACAGACTGAAATACATTCTGGAAAATGCTGATATTAAAAAATAGAGACATGGCTGGAATTTAGAGAAATTTGAAAATCTTTTCAAATATTTACTAAGTACTCAAATCTCTGAGAAAGGGTATCAGCCTCCATACCAGACCGATCAAAATCCAGTGCCCCTTTATATCATAAGGGTATTCCTTAACAGCCCAAAACTTCAGTCCAATTGTCCATCAGCTTATGAAAGGACAACACGTGTTATTATCCATAGAATGGAATATTATTTAGCCATAAATAGGAATGAAGTACTGATACATGCTGTATCATGGATGAACCTTGAAAACTATATCAGCTGCAAGAAAACAGACACACAAGGTCGCATATCAAATGATCCCACTTATATGAGATGTCCAGAATAGATAAATCCTCAGAGACAGGGTGCAGATTAGTGATTTCCAGGAGCTAGGGGAAGAGGAGAATGAGAAGTGACTGCTGCTGGGTCTGGGGTTTGTTTTAGGGATGATAAGAATGAGCTCAAATTATATAGTGACTGATGGTTGTAAACCTGGTGACTATACTAAACACCATTGAATTAAAGATTTTTAAAGGGCGATTTTTATAGTATATGAATTTTATTTCAGCTAAAAACTCCAGGATCTCACCATACTAAGATCTCACCATATTCCCCCCATATTATCAGAACTGATAACAGGACAACCATTTCTTGTCAACAATTATATTTAATGAAGATACTAGCTGTTATTTACAGGAGATATACATACATTACAATCTCTACACTTTAAATGTAGCCTAATTTCCTAACAGGAAAAATGTACTCGAAAATTACATACTGAATAAAATAAATAAAAAGTAATTATTTGGCACAATATCTATTATGTAGCAAATAAATAACTATACCATTGATTGAATGAACTATTTACAATCTATTTGAAAGTGCAAAACAATTGCTGAAAATTAAGGTATTTGTAATAACATTTAACTCCAGAAAATATGTGTATTTTAATTAGTAATAATAATTAGCCAATAGTAAAGGTTTTAATGCCCAGGAAAATATTTTAATTTTGAAAAATGTTTTGTGCATATTGTGCTCTTCTGAAATGTTATTTATTTTTATCTTTACGCTGGCAATTTTAAGAACCTTGGAGTTTCTTAGTGAAATTCTTAAGTATGTAATCCTGATTTGTAAGTTTAAAAAAGTTACATGTAAACATAAATATTATTCTATATGCCATCCAGAAATTACAGACCAGTCCTTCCTAAATTACACAATTAGCCATAATGTTATATCGTAATGTGGACAGGTTCAATTTCTTCAGTGGTAAGACTATGAAGAAGGACAAATACAGCCTATAATTTGGACTTACATGGATCCTGCAAGCCTTCCAAAAGCCTCATGCTCCAAATCAAGATGTTGAGTTAGAAATTAGGAAACGATATTACCACTGATGTAGCCAGACCATTCCCATTCATATCTCATCTCGTAAACTCTCCTAGGAAAATGTCAGGGGCTTGATAATTCTCTTGACAGTGGTATATTTCTACCACACTCTTCATGTGGGCCTTATTTTAGGTTTCAGCAAAGAAGATGGCACAATTGGAAATGAAATGGAGTGACTACGAAGTGGGCATTCCTAAGCTAGAGTGTGCAAGCTCTGTGCAAGTCCAGTAATGTCTTCTCTCGTCACGACGCTGGTAAGCTGAATGCAGCCCTGAGGTGTCTCAGGCTGTGTTTTTTGCTTGTTTTGTAGAATTCTCTAGTGACAATACAGTCAAGTGGTAGCGTAAATGGCGTTTTTGAAAGATTGTGGACTGGAGACAAACCACTGTTCTGGGCACTTTAAATGTCTACGGTCGGCGAGGCTCTAATCTGTGTGACATCTGTGATAAAGTTCTCTGGTTGTCAATCACATTTAATTGCCGTACGTAACTCCGGACATCCTGATGGTTCTTATTAGCTTGAGCTGCGTCGGGATCTGTTAAAAGAGAAAAGAGCAGACCTGGCGTTGTGTGATACATGCATATAAGATTCAGCTGTATTTTCTCCCACTACTTATTACATTTTTCATGGATTTCTGGGTTCCATCAAGACCTTTCAACACACCGTATTCATTGAAATGTTTCCACTTGGTTGTTCTTTCCTTCCTCCCACCCTTTTCTTTCCTCAAATCACCTATTTTGGTTATTGTCCTTTGCATTGTATGTTCTTAGTCACACACACACATACACACACGCACACATGGAGAAAGAACCAAGTAAAAGTGAAAGCACTGTCTGGTTACACTTTCAAATTGTTTCTCTAACCATCCCACCTGGGTATCCTCTGAACTCCGCCCCCTTGCACTCAGATGAGGGCTAATGGCAAAAGACATGACTTTCATTTCCCCCTGACCAAAGCATTGAACACCTGGGCTGAACTAAGTCAGTGAGACGACTGAGTCTGAGCCCTCTTGTTTCTTATACACAATGGACAGCACAGACTGTGCTCTTAGAGACTGTGCTTATTCAGAAGGAAACCAACTTGCGGCTGATGTCATGACTTCTGCTAGCTTTGGATTCTCTAGGGCTATTTGTTCTGAATCTCAGTCACCATTTTATTCTGATGCACTCGCTCAAGCCTGAGAGCAATGGAGCTACCTGGAATTAAATGGCTTCCCTAAAACCAGGCTGAAAGAAAAGTCAAACACCACAGCAGGGATTGGAGATGGCTAAGGAGGACAGCGGTGAGCTGGAAAAGCAGGTCCCGCTGGAAGTGACACTTCAGCACCTGCACGTTGCTACTGCGTGGTTACCAGATGTCCCTATTTTATAGAATCAAGAAATCTAGATCTCTTTCCAGGAAATTCTCCCAATTTAAAAATGGTGAGTTATTTCAAAGTAAAAGGGAAGAGAATGACCTGTTCAGAACCAACACGTCTATGTGGGCAACCTCTGTCTCATTATCTCTGGTGTGCGGCTCTGGTCCAGCAGAACAAGGGAGTGGCCAAGCCAGACCAGTGTTCTCCCTACCACAGCACACTGCTTTCTGCACTCCATTTGCTCTTCTTAGAGCCACACACCACCCCAAAGACAATTATAATGCCATCTGCATAAGGGGTGGAGAGGAACATTGCAGGTCTGAACATAGAAAAGGAGAAGGACGATCCAAAGGCCCCTGCTTGCTCTAAGAAGAAATTCATCAGTATAATTATCACATATAAATAATACCACAGTGTTTAATTTCCTTGCTTCTTACTGGCAGTGTACTCTAAATGTACAATATACTGTAATTACATTGTACATATTCCCACAATGTTTATGAATCTATTCCTATAGCTTTATCTATAGATTGTTGACTTCAGAGCTGAGCAGCTGTTGTTTACCAGCAGTTACTGATAACTTCAACAAATGCAATGGAGTTTTAAAAAAATATATTAATACTGCCCCCACTTCCTCTAGATGTCTAAGAATGTAGGATTTGTTTCCACAGAGGCTCATAGAGCAGAGCATATCCCAGTGTCATTCTTTGGTTCTTGGACATCACCGAGAATCTTCTCAAGGCTCTGACCTTTCCAGGTACACAAAATTCTGCATAGAAGAACTTCAGGAATCTCCTGAAGGGCCACAGATTCTATATCCCAACTGTAGACTGCAATCACTTATATATTCTCCTAGTCACTGCTTTATGACCTGTCTTTATCTACACAGTAAATTACTAGGTGAAAAGACATGGGACAATTTAATTCTAGCAGAACCCACATAGGAATGGTTGATGATGTGCAAGGCTATTCTTGTTTTAGAAGGAAGAGGAAATATAATCATTTAAATCAATTTTTTAAAGGTCTTCTTGCTCCCAAAGCCAAGATTACTTTACCAGATTTTTTTCCCCCTGTACATTAAAAAAAATGAACATTTAGCAGTTCTGGCATCCTATGTTAGCCAACCTTTACTTTGGGCCAGTCCCGTGCCAGGAGGGCATACATAGCTCTGATTAATAAAACGAGATCCTTTTAGTCTCTTATCTCTGAGTTTATTGGAGGAGATGGTACTGGTAGCCTGACAGTCATATTCCTGTCAAATTATCATGTTGACTTAATGAGCCAAAAGCCTGCAAGTGACTCATACAACAAAGTTTGCAAAAAACTGCATGGGGGCCACCCCCTCACTCTCAGCCAAGCCTGAGGACACCACAGCTCCATCCCCTAGTCTAAGTCCCAGTCCAGGAGAGAAGCAGCACAGGTCAGGCATGAGGATCTGGTGCTATGATGCAACTCAACTTTCGACATAATAAAAATGGCTATTTATTAGTAGTAATAATTTTATACTGAAGCACTGTATTATGCCAGCTATTGCATTATATGTTCAGGTTTAAACGAACACTTTAAATTCATCTGGGAATACTAGAAATACAATATGAATTCCAGTTATGAGCCCTTTTACAAATGTGCTATACACTTTAATGCATTCTCATTACACCCCACGAGACAATAAATATTATCTTCCCAGTTTACAAACGACAGATCTGAGTCATCAAGAGTTGATGTGCATTTTTCAACATCAAGCAGTGAATCATAAAGAGAGTCGGTTTGAGGCAGAATTTGTTGGCAATTATTCCTTAGTTGTCTCTAGCCACAGTGGAAAGAGCAAATTAATTCTCTTTCAATTCATTCACAGAACAATATTCCTATGGTTATTTTCTAGTTTTACAACCAAGGAAATATTTTCTAGTTTTACAACAACAAAGAAATCTTTAAACTGAAGTCTCCTGTGCCATGGAATTCATGGTGCAAAGTGTCTCAGAATCAATCAAATGTCCAGATTCCCAAAGTGTCACCACAGGCTCATTAAAAAAGACTTAATCATCAAGATCCACATTGCAGCATGCAGTGACATTTAACTTACTGAAGGGCTGGCTCCTGCAGTAGCTCACTGTTCGGGCAGTATTTGCAATCATGCGCTAAAAAGAAGAAAGAAAAAAGAAAAACTGATATGCAGGTAAGCTTAGTGTATAATCCAAAAAGGAAAACAAACCATGACTTATTTGGCGATACTGGTACCAAGATAAATGGCTTATTCTGAGATGTTGATACCTGGAGGTAACTGTTCTCTCCCTCTCCCTCTCCCTCTCCCTCTCCCTCTCCCTCTCCCTCTCCCTCTCCCTCTCCCTCTCCCCCTCCCCCTCTCCCTCTCCCTCCCCCTCCTCCCTCTCCTTCCTCCCTCTCCCTCTCCCTCCTCCCTCTCCCTCCTCCCTCTACCTCTTCCCTCCTCCTTCTCTCTCCTCTCTCCTCCCTCTCCCTCCTCCCCCTCTCCCTCTCCCTCCCCCTCCTCCCTCTCCTTCC
>JAGFMF010011870.1:20148707-20198433 GCA_019455555.1 Galemys pyrenaicus | reverse complement strand
CTCCCTCTCCCTCTCCCTCTCCCTCTCCCTCTCCCTCTCCCTCTCTCTATATACACACACATATATATTTACATCAATAGTATATTGCTCAATTATTTGAAAGAGGCCCCCACCTTCATATATGCAGGCCATTTTCTCAGGTAAGGAATAGTTACAGTATAACTCTAGCCTTACTGTTTACTTGTTCCTCAGGACAGAAAAAGCAACCCATTCCTCCCGAGATTACCTGACTGGCACGAGTTTTCACCATTCTTTCTTAAAGTCACTGAATTTATAAGAGAATTTGGAACCAGCCTACATTTGGAATAGGGCTAGCTTGTCGAGTTACTCACTATAGTAAACAGGACTCGGTGATGAGGTATTAGATTACATGGATTTAACAGTCTTCGTGAAACTATTGTACCTGTGCATTTCCCTACACACTAGACACAAAACCCAACTTTCTAATCTTCCAGCAAAAGTGCATGTTTTAATGTTCATCTTAATTGATTTTCTACTCTCCCTTTCTTTGTTCTCCTCTCCTCCTTCTTCCTTCCTTTCCAGTTCTTCCTTTTTGATTATAACATTAACAGAAGCACATTTTAGAAAATGAGAAAATACAGAAAACATTAAAAGTAAAAATCACTTAGCACTAGTTGACACAGTAACTTCGCTAATATTTTGGTATATTTCCTTCTAATATTTAAAAGATAAATATATAAAAGCATATTTTCTTTTTAAGCATATTTTTCATTTTTTCCCTTTTTTAAAACTTTCATTTATTTAAAAACATACACATGTTTGAAAAAGCATATTTGCTGAATATTAAAGTCATACTTTGCATACACGTTTTACTTTGGTTTGACTTTCTTTCACACTGCATCATGACCATTTTCCATCTCATTCACACTTTAAAATGTTTAAAAATATTTCAATAATATGTATTCAGCCATGTAGATGAATGCTAACTTATTTATCCTTTGTTCATTTCATCAGTAAGTGATCTTCATAATTTCAAGTTATGGTTGCCCTAAAGAATCATCAGGCATTCTTTGGTAGTAAACTCAATTTAGTAAACAAAAGAGGAAAATCTCAAGAACAGACACACGAGGAGCAACACCACAGAGACCGAAGCCCATTGCTCAGCAGGCACACGTTTCTTGCTCGTGGTAGCTGAGGCCCCAGGAGCCACTGTCTCAGACTCCAAAGGGGACCCACAGACATGGTGGGTTAATTCTAACACTCCAGTCAGGAAAAGAGACTCTCCAATAGGAGTGGCTGCGTGATTTCAGTCCCTGCTTCTCTCTTCCCTTGGCTTGCCAACATAGACAAGGACTTAGAGAAAACTAGATAGCATTAAAAAAAAAAAACAACACTTCTTTGGCAGGAAAAATTCATAAAAGAGTCAAAGCTTTACAAATACACACATGTGCACACTCACAATACCTCACCGAGCACTGCTACTTTGGAGTCGGGCAAGCATTAAGGGACATGTGTCTGCATGGGAAATGTCTCACACACAAAGAGGCAATCGAAAAGTTCGAACTTCACTTTCATAAAGGATCCCAAAAATCTGCATGTCTGTTGATCAGCATGAGAAATATATTACAAACACCTCCAAGAAAATGTAACATACAATGTATAATTAGCCTCTGATATATGGAGCCCTGAAATAAACAGTAACTATGATAATTTTCCTGCTAATTTACTTTAAGTTGTTTTTTCACTTCTCTAAAGGCTTTGCATCTGAAGGGCACAAGTATGTTCCATGTAGAATTATTGTAATTCTTCAGATATTGAATGGAGTGTAATTACCGAAAACCCTGGGAAATGCTGCCAGTGTGCCCCTCTGAAGAATAATAAAACAATTAGCAGGGGTCAGAAACCTCTTCCTATACCATTCTGTAGGGAGTAATTGTTCCGCTTTTTAGTTTTGAAAGCTAAAACATTTCATTCTGACTTCGGTTTAAGACTAGTCTTTACAGCTATACTCTGAAGCTTCATAATTTTTAGCTCATTATGTAGTTTAAAATGTGAGAACAATTGTTTAAATCAGTAATTTCCAGCTCTGGAGTTCATTCTACCTTTCTAAATCTTTGATTAATTTTAACAATGGTTTTAATTTTGACATATCCTTTTTAATTATACTCAAAGATAACTTCAGTTTAACTTTGAAATCCAGATCTGGCTTTGCAATGAGGTCCATTCTTTTCCTTTTGAGGTCTACACCCTGAGTAACAGCACGTGAGCCCCACTGGCATTGCTGGGTGATGTGTAGTTACAGATTGCTTTCTTGAGACCAAAGCAGGGATTACTTGCGATTAAACTCCACCCTCTTTTGCACCCATCAACACAGAAATACTTAATATGTTACTAACAACTATATTCAACTAGAAGACACGTTCCCAGTGCTGAGACTTCAGCCCGCACCTTCTTCATTAGTCTCCAGGGTGCACGCTGCCTTGCACAGCCCTCCTGGAGGCAGTCTCCCCACTGCTGGAATGCTTCCAGCAATGAGGCCCTCGCTTCCTCCAGACATAGCCTTTCATCTTTAGACACTTCTCATTTTCAAAGTCTTCTTCCCTTTGTTTTTGTCCCCACTTCCAAGTCTTTTCTTATAGCTCCAATATACCCAGTTTCCTCAACACATTTTCATACCACAGTCTTGGGTGTCTGCTATACAGTCTCTAATGTTGAGCCCCAGACCAGGCAAACCACAGGGTGCAGATGAATTATTATTTTCCTTCCTTTATTTAGCGGATGCTACATATCTTTAAGTCCGCAATTTTGAAAAAGTAACATTACTGACATCTGTTGAGCAAATAGTGAGTTAAACCTCTTACACTGGGCTGCCATTGTGTTTTTGGTTTTTTTTTTTAGCTGCCATTTGGTCTCAGCTTCCTTCTCTGTAGATGTACAGTTGATTTCTTGCACCAAAGTGGAGGATTTTGCATTTATCTCTACATAAAGCCACTTAGTTAGAGCCTTTCTATTCTGCCACAGACTTAAGCCTCAATGTTATTTTTGATGGCAGATGGCAGTTTATTCATTAATGTTCTCAGTTAACATTGGCAGAAACTAAGGTTAAAGAGACATAGGCTTTATTATCCAACTGCCACAGCAAGAATGAAGCCAAAAATTATGCCCTAGGCCTGGCAGTCCCGCTGGAGCAGGTTGGCCTGCCTGAAGCAGGCCAGGCAACTTTCCTATAATGCCAGCCCAGTGGGAAAATACCTGATTACTCTGAAGCAGGGCTTCTCTCTCTCTCTCGCTCTCTTTTTTTTTTTTTTTTTTGTCCCAGCAAACCTGAGGTTTATGACACTCCTATTAGCAACTGGCTTATTAAGTCAATGATTTTTAATTTGAGGAACTTAAATTTTAAATTTAAAATTTAGGAGAACACGCTCCTTTGGCAGGGGATCTGAGGCGGTAAAGGTGTGCATCGTGACCCCTCACGACCTCAGCTGACCCTGACGTACCTCCAGCCCTGAGAATCACTGCCTCAGCACCTGCTCATCAAACTCTGCCCTTAAAGATTCTAACCAAGAAAACAGCTTCCAGTTAGAACACTGGGGTTTTTTTGGGATCTACACTTCCAATTTCACTCAGTCACCATTTTTCTCAGGACTAATTCTCAGTACAGGTCTTCAGAGCTTCATTGCAACTATTAGTATTTTCATACAGTTCCTCACCTAAAAGGCTGGAAGATGGCGCCAACCAAACGTAGATGCAGTTCCCTGTTGATGCAGTTCCCCCGGGACATGAACTCAGAGGTGGCTCAGAGAAAGAAAACAATGAGGCACCAGGTGAAGGACTCCATAATATCCTCATATGTTTACTTCTCCTTTTAGTTGAAAGAGAGCAACCTGGAAGCTGATGTGAGTCCCAGGGCCTGAGCTTCAGTGACCAGCACAAGGACAGTCCAGAAGACGTATCCACCAGTTGTCCTCACACCAGCCTGGCACGGACAAGAGGACTTGAGGCAAGAGCCCCAGACAGATTTATCTTCAGCTACATGGCAAGGAATTGCCCTTGAATTCAATTTCAGAGGGGCTCTTCTCAAAGTGGGCCCTGGGGTCTGGGCCTTGCCTGGTTACCTTTCTGTGCACCCTTCCTTCAGGAGTGCACTGGCCAAGTTATCTCCTCTCCTATCTAGACTAGGGGATCACCTACCAGCTCTTTCTAGCTGTGTCCAGCTTGTCTGGTTTGCTCTGTCCTGACCCCTGCTCTCCATTGCCAAAGGGAGGCAGATTTTAGGTCTGTTTCAGACCAGCAGGTCCTCCAGGCAATTCCCCCATGCACTGTTGGATGCCCACGATCTTCCTCTCACTACAGCTGCCCAGTGGCCTTTGCCTTCTGAGGCTGTGCCGGCTCTGCCCCAGGTCCCCTGAGGAGCCGCTCCTGTGTTTCATGCCTCTCCTAAATGCCTACCCTGGTGTCTCTGTCTTTCCTGCTCCTGCCCCTTGAGAACTTAGCACCCTTGCTCTTAATGCTTGTCAGATTTTTGTACTTCTGCCCCTATTGACTTGACTGCCTTCTTCCATATGCTTGTCAAATATCCAATCTCAGTCCTTGCTTAGAAGTATAAAGCCATATTTCAATCACCTGATTATTTCACTTGGACTCTCAGATATTAGGAAAAGATTTTTTTCTCCCACAATAAGGTCTAGCATTATACAGTCACTCACCTACAAAGACTGTGCCCATGACAGCAACCAAGTGGAATTAAGTACATGGTAAAAACCAAAGACAAAAGATAAAAAGTCCCAGATCTGAGTCAGGCTTCTTTGCATGCATTATTGGAAAAGAGCCCTAATTCCTGTCCCTTGGTTCTAGCTCTTCAATACCCAAGATGTATGTGACATACAGGCACATACATGTAACAGAGCAACAGACATGATGCTCATGGTGTATCACACACTTGATGGCCATGACCATTCAGGTATGTGTCCAGGCACATGCAGGTATGCATCTGCACTCAGGGAAGGACGGACATAGCTGGCACCCAGGGAGGAGGGGAGACAGAGGAGGAGGGGAGACAGAGTAATGACCAGTTAGAACAGAAGACTAAGGTGTCACCTTGCATAAAGTATCAGCAATGCAAATTTCCCAATGCTTGGGACAAAGAGTGTAATCAAATTTTATAAGTAAATAGGAAGCCCATTTGGATTAAATCTTTTTTACACAAAATCCTTTAAAAATGCATTAGTGCACTGTTCTAGCATACTAAATCCAACACTGGAATATGGTTGGGTTATTCTTTTATTCAAAAATATTTCTTATTATTTACTCTGTGCCAGATACTTCTGTGGGCAGTGGAGAAACATCAGTGGGCAAAGTAGACGAGATACTGGGAATAGGACGTTTACATTCTAGTTGGGAAGACAGACAATGAAGAGGTAAGTGGAGAAGATTATTTCAGATTGAGAAAACTGCTAACAAGGGCAAGTTTATCTGTCTGAGAGTGCCTGGTCTGGAGGATAGAAGGATGCTTGAAGGACGGTCAGGGAACACCACACAGAGGAGAGGACATGTGAGCTGAGACCAGAATGAGGAGAGGATCTAGACAGTGAAAACTAAGGGAAAGACATTTTTGGGCAAAGGTAACAGTGCTAATGCGCCTTCCTGGTGGCACAGCAGGTTGAGCGCCGCATTGTGAAGCATCCGCAGTACAGCAGCGTGATTTCGATCACTGGCCTGGGGGACACACAAGGCACAGCATATCTCTGCTACCTTACCTGCTGCTTCCCTCAGCAGTGTATTTCAGTTGATCTACCTGTTCAGCTCCCTGATCTGTCTCTGTTGAATCCTTTCACCTCCCGTGACTCTGGCCTGTACCCCAGTTCTTGCATGCATAAATAAATAAATCTTAAAAAAAAAAAAGTTAAGAGCTAATGCAAAGGCCCTGAGGCAGAAAGGAAGACAGGCTCAGCAAGTCAGACTTGGAACAGAGATAACGTGTGAGACAAGGCTGGACAAGGTGTTCAGGGTAACAAGTCTGGATTTGATTATACCATACTGTTGCATTTATTATGGTTTCGTTTTCCTCTAATCCAGGTGTAAAAATTACCTTTCTGCATTTTGCTTTCTGACATCTCCATTGTAAGCTCTTTTTTAGATCTTTTGTTGATGTTTAATATTTCATGTGTTTATGGTTTATCTTCTCAACTGCATACTCTAAAGGTCAAGAGAGATTTTTATTTCTATCTCCCAGTAAAATTCTTTGCTTGTACAGAGTCCATATGATGTATTGCTGTGAAACATACCCTTTAGAAAATCTGCATTTGACCCAGTTTGTGAATTCTAGATGGAGTAAACTTTCAAATGCTCTTGCAGACTTTTACTGGGTTGGAAAGGTCTGGAGTTTGGAATGATCTGAACAAGTAGATTTGTACTCGGAAATCACTTTCCCCCATAGCTTGAGTTAACAAATACAGTGCTCTCTCCTTGAGTCTTGTAATAAAATTGTTGGTGATAGAAGACATATTGTTGCTAATTATGTAATGACATGACTAGTGATAAAAAATAAAGGGACTGAAAACATTTCTCTTGCTTAATAAATTAACTTCTGTTAATGTTTCCAGAATTATAGATGCTTGCACCATGCTTCTCATTCTAAATAAAAAGACTCTCTTAAATATAAGTCATAAATAAACACACCTAAATATGGTTATGTCTGAAATAGAACCGACCTCCTAATACAGTAGCAACTGTGGCACCGGCGTGCTTTCTGCAGCCTGGGATAGTGGCATTGGGCCAGCATATTATCCTCTAATCCACTGCTAGTCTACCTCCTAAATGTTATAAATATTCATGTATGCCATAGAAAGCTACAAAGGGCTTTATTCAAACATTTTTTTGAATACTCCTTTATACTCCCCCCAAATGAAAGAATGTCTGCTTTTTTTAAAATTTTGCATAAGGCTCAGAGTGTGAATTCTCTTTTGTCCATACTCATAAATCCTGAAAACCAATATGCAATGAATTCTCTAATCCTCATTTCATACCTCAAGGGTGAAGAGGTTCAAAATAAAAGTACTTAGGGTTGGCACAGTGGCCATGTAATGCTGTGACTATGTAACGCTGACACCAAGAGAAGGCATCTGTGCTTCTGGCTACCCTGGTGAATTCTGCCCTTGGCAGGGGTTCCCTCTAGGGCTACAACCTACCAGCCCCAGAAAAACTGCCAGCTCTGCTCACCACCTTGGTCTTGCTGATGAGTGATTGGGAAGCAGCACTGACATGGATCTGAGAGGAAGACGCAGCCTTCCCCGTGAAACACAGCAGCTGCGAGTGGGAGTCGTAAGTGGGAGCAGTGGTGGCAAGGGCAGGCTAGTGTATGGGGAGAAAAGTATGGGAATTTGGTAGCAAGTGCCAGGTTGGTCAAAGCCAGGTTTAGGAAACATAATCAAAACTTTTTGATAGTCTCTTTCTTTTCCCAGTAACATCTACCTCGGGGAAGGATGTCTGTAAAGTAGTCTGTCATGATACGACTTATCAAATGAAACAAAAGCTGCGGTTACTGGAGCAGAGAGCTGACAGTACTCCTTCAGCTCCACCACGCCCTTCTCTTTCATAGTCATAAAACCATTAACTTTAGTGGGCCACCAAATACCTCAAATAAGGGTTGCCTATCTTAACTTTTCCTTTCAGGTGACTAAGTTTCAGTCCAGTGGTGATTGCAACTCCAGGGCATAGTCTGAACGGCCTTTTTCCTGCCTCCTTCCCGCTGGCTGGAATGGGGACACGGCAGTCCGCCATCTTGGACCATGTGGCTGGTGATGTGGCAGGAGAAGGGAAGCCTGGAAGCTTGGTCCTTCCTGGAGTGGAGCTGACAGAATAAAATAGCTACCAATTCACATGGACTTTTAAAATATGAAAGAAATAAACTTACCTTGCTTAAGTCATTTTAAATTTAGGTTTCTATGATTGCATCTGACCTACTATCTTAACCATTCAGTTGCTCTGAAGCAAAAGTGAACTCTTTCTGAGAGTAAGGTGCAAGGACCTCTCTCCTCACTGCTAGGCATTAAGAGTCTATCCCTGCAGGACGAAACTGGGAAAGGGGGACTCTGACTATCCACTGAATATGATCTTGACTTTTCCTTTGCAGACACCAAGATCTAGAAACCCAGATGAAATAACTTTCATCCTCCTCGACAGATATTTTTGATATTCTTGTTTGCTTTGCTTAGTTAACTTTAATGATCAAAAACTCCAAAGCTGGGTCAACTCTAGGAAACTCCAAGGTTTATGCCTCTAAGCACGTGTATATTTTATAACCAAGTGGTTGACTTAGTCACCTCTCCATCTGTATTTCTGCATGAGTAATCCAGAAGGTGCTTTTTAAAAAAACAAAAACAAAACTCTTTGCTAAGTCTTTCATTTTTGAAAGTCTGAAAATATGCTTAATTCTCCTTACTAATATGTAAGCAAAGTATTTTTGGTACTTTGATCAAAGAATTATTAAACTGAGATGCTAATGATGATGCCCACACCCTGTGGAGGGGAAGACTGCTGAGAAAGTTTTTGACAGAGTGTCTTTGAGGAGTAGACTCATGTGCTGTTTCCTAAGAAGCTTAAGACCTGGGAACCTAGTGCCCAGAAATCACTGCACCTACTTACCAGCCTGAGTTTGCAATAAGCTCGTTCCCAAAGCTGGGTGGTACAATCCTTACAGGATTAGTGCAGGGTGATTCAGATTCCCCTAGAATTACCCATACTAGCTTGATTTCAGAACAAAATTAGAACAGTTTTCTGATAAGAATTTTGTGGTTTATAGGAAAACTTCTGTATTATACCAATGATCCCCAAATGTAGATGGAGCAGGAACTGCATTTGCTACTGGGGAAATTAAGAGAAGCTTAAGTTAAGGGACAGGCACAGCATGATGAAGCTGAGAACTGAACCTCATGTCTTCTGTTCTGGACCCCAAGTCCCCAGCTTATCTTACTTAGAGTGCCACCTTTACCACTGCAAGCCATAACCCTGCACAGATGCTCACCCACACAGAGACAACACTGACACCCTCTCCATCTGGCCGTAGCCAGAGGATTTAGAAGACTAACATGTACTCTGTGGCTAAAGAAAGGTTTGGCATGGCCTTCTTTATTGCTTCATGGATGATAAAAAAATAAAGTACAAAGTAAAGTCAATAACACAGCTTTTGGCGGGGGAAGGAGAGCTCTCTAGAAAATACTGACTATGTGCCAGCTCCACATCTGTTATTAAAAAAACTTTTGTGTTGATGGAATACTATTCAGCAATCAAAAAAGAAAAACTAGATGCATTCATAGGAACATGGCTGGAACTGGAAGGGATGATGCTCAGCAAAGAAAGTCAGAAGGCAAAAGAAAAATACCAGATGGTTCCTCCCCTAGGAGGAATATAAGGGAACCAAATAAGGATCAAGGAAAGGAATAAGAACAACAATAATAATAATAACAATAAAGACACACAAACCAAAAATGAAAAGACTTGGTGGGGAGAGAGGAGGGAGAGGGTTGAGGGCAGGGGGGACTGAGGTGATGGTGCACTGGTGCACTGGTTATATGGTGATATGGTGATGGGGAATACATGGGGATTACAATTGATGTCAAATATATATAAATAAAAAAAAACTTTTGTGTTGTTTTGAAGATTTTCAAGTTCTTTCTGTGAACTTGGATGAATTTTATTAGAATAAGCATCAAATATTTAGACTGATATTCCACAATAAGTATATGCTGTGGCGTCACTTTTCACCTACATGCACTAAAGTTAGGCTGAGCAGATAAACATTTCAATAGCACCCTGGGGCGGTCTAGTGCCATAAACCTAACAACAAAACAACAAGATGGAAGTTACTCTGGAACATTCATGCATTTTAGCAACAGGCAGCCAGGGACTCGACACACAGTATAAAAGCTGGCGGCTGCTGTGAGCTGCAGCACAAATACTATTGAGTTTCACAAAAGAGCTGACAGAATAAAATAGGTAGCCAATTTGAACCAAATATTTCCAAACTCCTTTCTGCGTAACTACCTTTTTAACATGGCAGCACCTGTGGAAATTATTTCCTTTATTAGTACAAATGCAAATTTTATTTAAAAAACACTGAGGTTCAGGTTATAATACTGTACATACCATTTTTTCAAAGTTTACTAGATTGTCAATGAATGTCTTGTTCCCCTCATGAGTAAATGTCATATCTGCAGAGAAATAAAAGTCACGTTCTAATCACTAACAGAAATATGTCATACTAAGAAAGCACAATAGCACCATTAGATTATGCTGGAAGATTTGCATAACACTGCAGTTGAAAAAGCTGATAATAGTTCCTTTTATGTTAGGTGTTTAACTTTCTAAAGCACTTTACCTGAGATTAGTAAAATTTCCAAACCAAGCCTCTGTTTCACTATCAAGTTTTCCAAATCATGGATTCTGCAATAATCTTCCCCACCCTTCCAGAAAAGTCAGAACTGAGAGGAGTTGATGACACAGGTAGAAGGATGATCATTCTTCCCAAAGACATCAATCTGATTAGGTTCTAGCTCATTTTCCTCCCCATCTACCAACCACTTGTGTGGACTGTATATTTTCTTAGAATTACCTTTAATGAGCAAAGGCATAAAGGGGATGAGTGGAGGCTCCAGCTTGGCCACTGTCAGCCTGTAGGCCCTGTGGTTTCTTGAAGGATCCTTCAGAGAAACACAAAGATGCCAGTTAATGACTAGTGATATACACCACTTCCTCTCCCTCCTAACACACCCAGCCTTGACATCCACGACCAGGTAGTTTTGAATCAATTGGAGCTATGAGACAGGTAGGCTTAGTTCAACAAATTGGTTCAAATTTTAAGACAGTTTCAAACATGACATGAAAATAATTTACTTTTTGTTTCTTTCTTTGTTTTGTTTGAAAGGGAGATTTCCCTCCAGGAACCAAAAGACCCCTTTAGAGCAACTGCAAAGCAGATAAAATATCCCTGACCGGGCGAGTCCCCTTTTCCCGAGGCTCCACCTCCTCTCTGTCTAGCACAGCCAGTCTTGACTTGCCCTCTTGGACACCTTCCCTCACTCCTGTCAAGTCCCACTCACTCCTCTTCTGTCTTTGACACCTCCCAGCCAATGGGGAAAAATAATCTTGGCAAGCCAAGGAAAATGCAGCTTCCAGCCCATAGCCAACCTGTGTTAGATGGAAAGGATCCCATTACACTGCTTTTCTTAGTTACACAAATTGACCTTATGTGGGACATAAGTCCTCTTTAAGTTAGTTCCTGAGGGTGCCATTCATTAGTCAGACATGCTTGTTTTAGCAGCACTAAAACAGGATCATAAACTTCTTAAAGTCATACAAGGACAGATAAAATTTCTGAAATGAGAACTTCAATTCAGCTAATCAGAAACTGGATTAATGCAGACAGTGAACAGAATAAAGAAGCCGCTGCCACTTACCATTAAACTTTCAAACTCCGCATAGAACTTCTTGAACTTGCTTGGCAGTTTCTGTTAATGAAATGGAAATGCCACATGCAGATGTCAGATTCAATATCTAGATATGTATCATATGTTACCCTTTCTAGGGGAAATGTATTTCTTTTGGCTCTTAATCAAACATCTCTAAGACAGGCCAGGCTGTAATCTTTCTTGTTACTTGAGGAAAATCTTTTGGAATATAGAGAACTTGCCTTTTTAAAGACTTAACCTAGTTGAACCAAAAGTAACTACAGATGCTTTGGTCTTACTGTTTTTATAAAAGTTTTCTGAAATGGATTCTTCATGGAGTGGACCACAGTCCTAGATTACAAATGGATTGCAAGTAATCCCACTCCTCTCTTTAAACTCTCTGACGTCCACAATTAGAAATTTAGAGCAGCAAAGATGGTCTGTGCTTTTCTATGTGAGTATTTCTCCCACGTGATCTCTCTGCCCTGCTATATTACACAAATTGAGTTCTGCCAATTTAGTATTTTCTTGTGATTATGTTATGATTCAGCTCCGCTGAGTGGACCCATATATTGACACTCGTAGGTCAATACTAAAACATTTTTGGGGGCCTCCCTGGTGGTGCAAGGGGTTAAGTCTCTGTACTACAAAGCTACCAGCAGCCACTGCAGCATGAGTATGATCTCCGGCCAGGAAGGGGACCCATATGGCGCAGCAGACCTCTCCTGTTTCACCTGTTGCTCCCCTCAGCGGTGTATGTCAGTAGATTTGCCTGTTCTGCTCCTCACTCTGTCTCTGGTGAATTGTCTCACCCCCTTCCCCATACCTCTGGCCTACACACCAGTTCTTGTATGTATAAATAAATTAAAAAAAAAATCTTTCGATCACTTTACATAGGTTCTGAGTTTTTAGTAAAGCTGAACTTTTGTCTCCTGACAAGGCCACACTGAGACAGAGCCATGTGATGCAGAAACACGGACTTAGTCTAGGGCCCCAGACACCCCGGCCCTGTTCTGCTTCACATGGGAGTTCAGAACAATGGATTCACCAATGAGGAGACTGATTAACAGAAAAGTTCCTCTCTTTCTCTCTCTTATCTGGATCAATTCATCATATTTCTATATATATCTGTAAAAAAACTTTTATTTCTAGGAACTAGTCTCATAATGTCCTTCCAAATAATTTGCTAGTACCTATTTTCATGTTAGGTTTTAGGGAAACCTGATATCCTTACTTAGAAGGAATGTTCAGAGGCATGCAAGCTGGAAATGGCGTCAAGGACTTCACCCTAGAGGAGGATCCATATCAGCATGTAAAGTGAGAACTTTCCATGAACATAGACCACTACTGAAATTAGAAATCAACTTACAGAGCTAAACCTATACCTCTAGGTTTTTTTGTTTTTTGTTTTTTTCCCTTTGTTGCATTTTGGGTCAAAGGCAGGAGAGCATGTTAATAAAAATTTTAATGGGTCTTCATACTATTACCCCTCTATACCCCACTTTCATGGCAGTGGTTCTTAATTGAGGGCCAGCTCGCATGTCCCTCATGGGAATATTTTGCAATGCCTGCAGACATTTTTGATTGTCACAGCTAGGTGGGATGAAATGGTTGGAGTGAAAAGTTAGTAGCGGCCAGGGTTGCTGCCCAGCATCCCGCCCCACACACGCAGTCAACCACATCCAAGCGTTACCCTGCCCCAAATGTCGACACCGCCTAACCCAGACACTGTGCTCTAGGCTATGGCTCCCATTTGCTTCATCTCAGATATCTCTTCCCCTCTAGTGAATCTTTCCTTTCATCCTATGTTGTAGCTATATTTTATTGGGTTCTTTGCCAGTCTCATGGAGTCAGACTCCATCCCTCGCCGTGCACAGGCAGCCACGCTGGCTCTCGATGGAACTGGGTGCAAGGCCCTGGGAGGCTGATGGTGAAGGGAAGCAGAGAAACCACAAACAAAAATGTGTATGAATGAAAATTCTTCCTAAAGGGCAGTACACTTACATCACACCTTAAAAAATAAAAGTTGATGAATGACAAAAGTTTAATATTCTCTTTTTGTTACAGGGCAAGGAGAGGGGCACCAGGAGGGTGGAGCAGGGAACCTGGAACTTCCCTTTTTCTTGGAGACCACCCTGTTATATTTTCAGCAACATATAAGGGAGAAGATAGAAGCTGACCGAGGAGATACTCCAATCCCAGTGACACTGAAGGACTGGATCGTGAACCCTCTCTCTTTACTGCCTGTATCCCAAGTAGCCAATTCATTTTCTCTCTTGACGAGGAAAGAGGACTCTGCCGTGTTTCCCACGTGCCACAGCCTCCCTGTCTGGCTGCTGTTAATGGGGTCCCTACACATGGACTTCCTGAACACAAATGAGGCTTGCTTCCTGACCAGCTCATTTGGGTTGGGGAGCAGGGTGATGAGAAGCTAGCCGGGAACAGGTTGGGGGGAGCAGACTACAGGAGAAAGAACACTAGGGTTTCCTAGGTCTCGAGCCTCCACGAGCCTCGGGCTAGGAGACGGGCTGCGCTGTGGTTTCAGTGGTCAGGTTCACTGGCTGCTCTAAGTCTGCACTTTTACTAGCTGCAAGATGATACAGCTGCGTGGCACGCAGGCCTCACCAACTCCCTCATTCCTATATTCAGGGGATGAGCTGCTCTGTGCTGCATCTGCCTGGAATTTTAAGAGAAATCCAAGACAGAAGGACTTGTGAGGACCTGCCCTATAAACAATGGAAACATTTAGGAGGGACAGAGAAAGAAACCAGTTTCAAGAGGAAAGGAAGGAAGGAAAATGTTTCAAGGAAGACACTTAGAGATGCAAACAGCTGTCTTTAAGCACCATTGCTAATTAAGTCTGTTAACTTCTCCTTGCCCTCTTTTTGTGTTCCACTTACACATACATTTTTATTTTTAGCAAGAATCTATTTTTGTATGCATGTTCTATTAGAGATTAGTATTTCTTCAATGCTATACCACACATAAAGGGGTCAGGCACATTTTTGATTATTTAGCTAATGAAGAAAGAAGATGCTCTCTAGCACAAATAACCAACCACCAACAAACCACTAATGATATTTACTACAGAAATTCACAACACACCTGCATAACTTTGGCCCCAAGCTGAATACCAGCCAATTGCTGTTCTTCTATTCACAGAGAGGTCTGCCAGGCAGTTAAGAGATACTTAGCTCTCAGCTGGGCCAAACAGTTGGCCTTCTGGCTAATTCTCTGGGAAGCAAAATGACTTCTTGGATAAAAATGGATCTTCTGTTCTCTCTTAATTACAGATTAGGTTTATTGAAAAAGCAAAAAGCAGACATTCCAAAGAACAATAGAATCTATGAGCAAAAGCTTTGAAGTCATCCAGGCAAGGATGCTGATTCCTGATATACCTAGGAAATGCCTTATTATTATTATTTACATTGCATATACCACTAGCTGAGCCTCCTTCACACCTCCTGCCTACCCCCCCCCCCCACACACACACACAAAGGACAACATCTTTTAAAATTCACAATCAGAAAGCAACTGGAAAAAGGTAGCAGGTCACCTCCGTCAAAGTGCCCCACCTTTTCCATTGTTATATGAATGTGAGTGATATTTCTATTAAAAAGCCCGCTGGTGAGCCTATGTTTTTATTCTTCAGGCAAAAGTCACAGCTGGATCTCAGCTGAAGCTTACCTCCCACGTTAGTGCCAAGCGGCTCACAGCGACATTACTTAGTCCCATGACGATGGCAAAAAAGGAATTCAGATTTTTGTACTCCTTACAGCTGAAACACAAGAGGTACATGTTTGAGTAAAAGGCTACTTTTGAGTGAGATTAAAAAAAAAAATTAGAGTTCTATTTTCTGATCATCATTAATATTCCTCAGGACTCCTTTATGAGAACAGGCAATGATAGATTTAATGCACTGTGTAAGTTCCACATGGCTGACCACGTTCTGCAGTTGATTTCTCACTGCAATTTAGAAAGGTGATTTTTTTGGGCATCGGGGTTCAGGTTTTGAGAAGGAATTTAAAGACACCTACCCTGGGATTGTTAGGACAAGCCCAGAGCTTGCTAAAGCCTTGTCTGGCGAAAAGCTTTCCCGCACATTCTGTGGTGCAGGAAGGGAGAAATGTCCTTGATGACTTCCGAACAGTAGACCCAGCCTCTGGCAGCTTGAGAAGGAACTGAGGAACTCCCTCTGCGGCAGCCTCCAGGGCTCCCACATGCACCCAGAGGCCTTTCATTTGTGGAAAAATATCAGTTTACAAGTCATGATCCAAATGGACTCAAAGAGTTTTGTATTTGTACTTATGCCATTACAAGTTTTATGAAAATCTATATGGAAATAAGACATGTAACAAGACTAAAAATTCGTATTAGAATTATAAAAATTCTTATTAGAATTCTTAGTAGAATTCTAATTAGAATTAGCCCAGATAGTTGGTTTAATTAAAAAAAAAAAGTTCACTTTTTGTACCAGTTTCTTGAAAAGAGAAAGAAGAACTCATTGAAATAAGCTCAAATCTTTGACCCCCCCCCCCCAAAAACAATATGGTTAAGTTGACTGCATAATAATTAAATGCTGCTTGGATTAACATTTTTGTAAAAGGCTAATTAAATTGTTGCATCTGCTGCCTGTGTTCTCTTTACAGAGGTAGCAATGAGTGATTCTTAAGATTGTCTGTATGATAAAGGGAAAATAGTTTTCAGGGAAGTTACAGTGTCTGATCCGACTGGTGAGAAGCCAGTGAGATCTTCGCAGAGCTGGGGAAGTAGCTGACAGGTAAGAGGTGGAAAGCACGTTCAGGGACCCACAGGGCTGAGGCAGTGAGTGTGATCATATTTATGTGTTTGCCTTTGTCCTGTTACGTGATCTTGAAAATAAATGTGCAGGATCAAAGACTGTCTTTCTGGTCACTGTTACAAGCTGACTTTATCATCCTTGGTAAGACAAGAAATGCCTCTATGTCCGGGTCTTCTCATCTGTAAATGGGGGTGGTCCTATTTGGCCTTCAGTTCACAAAGTTCTTGGCAGGTAAAGAGATTAATTAGAATATGTCAAAGTCAAGAATATATCATGTACAACACACTATTGCCACTAGGTCTAGACCTCGTTCTTGTAGACTTTAGTTTATGAAAGCCTACAGTCTCTTCCAGGCAGCCTGTGTAAGCAGCACAGCTTAGTAACAGTTAAAGAATGTAAACCAGTTCATACCAAAGGCCAGATCTACCCATTCATTCACATAATCAGAAGTAAGGAAGATAAGAAAGGCAAAAACAATTTTTAAAAATTGATGGATTTTTGAAAGCCTCTCCTGTGGTTCCCCTGTGAACTTGCAGGGTCAGGTTCCAAAAGGTTTTCTGGGCTCCCACATATATTGCAGACTGATATTCTTGTTGAACTTACAAAGCCCGGGGAAGGTGGAGAGAGAGTGTGCTCCCGGGAATGGGAAAGCACATATTGTCACAGTTTCCATAATCATCTCCTTCCAAATATGTGAAGGCATTCGTCCCTTATAACAAGGCTGCTTAGCGTCCTAGGGAAAGTGGGTACACTCTGAACCAGAAATTCATATGCAACGTTTTTACCAAATCTTTCTTCCAAAAGGCAGCTTTTCCCAATTAAGAGATACCAGCATTTGAATCCAAGGGATTTGGATATACTGTTAAACCCTCAAATTTTTGGCAAAATAATTCAAGGCTTTTGGCAAGCTTTTATGTATAAAATGTCAAGCATTTACTTCTTTGTTTAGCTCTGGAAATCGGATTCTGTATGGGATATAAACTATTTGGTTAAAGAAAATTGCCTAGCTGGGGTCACTTGTGCTCCCCAACTTCCTGTGCTATAGCTCCCCACATTTAGAAAGGAAAGAAGTCTCCCAGCCATGAGCCGCATTTAGCATTTTATTTTTAGCACTGTGGTGATACCAAAAACATGGAAGTAAACAGGAGGTTGTCAGGCATATCTAAATAGCAGAAGAAGATTAAATTCATGTCAGGGAGAAATCTAACTGGCCCCTGTAGTAAATAAATTGTTTCCCATAAAGCGCTGTTAAATAGAATATTTATAAGATGCTTGCTTTTTCTGATGTTTATGGAGATGATTTTCATATAGCAGGTTAGCTCGCCTTTATGCATTTCACCGATTTTATTCTGGTGGCATTGAGTGAGCTCTTGTACTTGTGTGTTCCCACTGCCCTCTACTGGCGGGAATGTGTTACACACTCGTTCTTACATCAAGGAGCCTTTTTAAACAACTTTCTGCACCAGAACTTGCTGAAGGACTCTTTAAACTGAAGGAGTCACAAAGTCTGCATAGTTCAGAGCAAAAAGAGGTCACAATTTTGACTCTAGCATCAGTACTGTAAAATGTTAACTTATATATTGACGTCAAAAACTAGGCAAAATCCATCTTTTACCAGAGTTTGGTCATTCTTAAGCGCCTGTGCTTGGTTATTACAATCCAAAGAGATTTTATATCTTGCTTTTCTTTTTAAGGTGTAGTCTAAGGGAACAAAATGAAATTGCAGCTGAAACATTTTTATCTTTCCAAGTTAATGATACTTACTGGGCTGCTATCTTAATAAATTTTTTTAAGAGTTGAACACGCTTGCTGAGCTGGGAACAAAGGCAAATCTCAGTGACAACCCAAAACTGAATTTCATTAAATCTCCTCAAGAACAAATCCAAGTTTGCTGTGGTCTTTTTAAAATTATGCCTTCCAAATGTGTGATAGATTAGCTCCAGCTAGAAAAGAAAGGAAAACACATTCACTTCTTTGTCTTTAAATCAAAACATCGGCTACACTTTCTATTTGTTAAGACAAATGGACAACAGGAAACAAACATGGCTGTAGTCACTGACCACAGTGCAACCTGCGCTACATTTGCAGGGCTTCAGTGAGGTTTTTTAACACAAGCGAGGTGCGATGGCCATCTGGACTCAGGAAGACATGGGCTATTGTAAATCATCAAGTTTTTTCTTTAAAACTCAAAGGCTTCCTAATAAGCTTTATTAATAAATTCCAGTATTTAAAAAATCATCATGTGGCTTCCACATTGCAGCACACAGAGCACTTACAGTTGAACAAGGCAGCAGGCTTCATCCAGAGCTGCCATCGTACTTACGAATGCTCCTAATCCAGCACCTTACCTCATGCACACAGTTGAACAGTTCCCAGTCATAAATCGTCATCTGGTATGCTAAATCTTTGGAGCTCATCAGTTCAAAAGTTCCCACTGTTCCGACAGTTGGGCCTTCCTGTTCTGGCAAGGGAGTCTATGAATAATAATGCAAAAATATATAAGACTGTCAGGACAGACAAGTACGCGAATGCTCCAAGGGGAAAGGATTCTGGAAATACCTTCAGGAATATCTTGAAACTTGGATTTTTTTTATCCAGCAGAGAAATATGTGTTTGCCTGTAAAGCTCTCTTGTTTCAGTGACATTTTGTAGTCATCACTGTCACTGTCATCAGTTTCACTGAGTGAAAAACATGGACTCTGGCAAGCAAGATTCAAAGTGACTATGGGGATTCTCCTCTGCTTGGGCCCAGGAACTCCCTGGAGTCAATCCTGTTTCTCTAGTAAAGCTGTAAGAAGCTCTTAGAGATGTTTTTCTCCTATTTCCCACAGAAACTGTCCCATAGCAGGTAATGGCATGGCAGTTGGGGACGGTCAGCCACAGTGATGCTGTCTACTGGAGGGACAGGTGACCATGGCAGGGGGCCATGGCAAGGTGGCTGTCTCATCTCTCCCTCTCTCTTTTAAAGATTTATTTATTTATGCATACAAGAGCTGGGGTACAGGTCAGAGGTACAAGGGGCCAGAGGAGTCACCAGAGACAGAGTGGGGAGCAGAACAGGCAGATGGACTGAAGTACACTGCTGAGGGCGTGCAGCAGGCGTGCCATGTGGGTCCCCTCCCTGACTGGGGATCAAACTTGTGCTGCAGTGGCTGTGGATGCTTCATCGTGCGGCAACTTAACCCCTTCAGCCACCAGGGAGGTCCCTTTATCTCATCTCTTACATACTCTGCTGGGGTTACTGAGAGCTTTGTGTACTTGATGTCTGAATCCATCACTCTCTTGGACATGCTGAGTTAAGAATAATCTTCTCATGGTTCCTGTGTTTTGAACAAGGCATTAGAAACACTGCTACTTGAACCTTGATCAAAACTTCCTAACTTGTTATCTTATTTTTTCTTCTATGAGACATGTTCTACAGAGTTTTACCTTAGTTAAAATACATGATTTATATACATTGAAAACTATGCATCATTTAATACCTACAGAGCAATGTTAAATGCACAAAGTGACAAGTCACATGACTTAAAAGAGAATTTCTCCCGTGTGATGTGACTATCCTTAAATGCTGGATAGCCAACATTTAAGTTGGAAATATTAATATTATACAAGTTCTATCATGAACATAATCACCCATAACCGTGGCATTTTATAAATGCCCAGTGCATACACGACTCTAAAGAGATCATACATTTGGGATTCCCTGATTTGGAGGTTTGTAGCCTAAAAGAGGAGTGAGTCCTAGCCAGCAACCATGTCACTGCACATCAACCAAGTCAGCTTCTGGCCTTCACCTGCATGTGGACAGGGGAGAGAAGCCTCAGCCCGCACCTGTTTTCCATACAGATGAACAGACGGGCCACATGAACGGGCTTCCTGAGAATTAGTGGGCATCTGGAATTAATGTGTGGTTGACTGAATGTGAGGATTGCAGAGAAATAAACTGGGTTTTAAAAGATGAAGCAGGCAAACTTGGGTGGGTTAGAACCCTGAGATTTCCCTTGAGCACCTAGGACAGTCTGTTGTAGGCTGAAGAAAGCCATGAAGGTGGCAAAGCTGTCACAGACTCGCTTGGTAGGAACAGAGAGCTCAGGGGAAACAAATGGACACTCTGAACAGCTTTTAGAAAGTCTCTGCAGATCACAGGGGTTTTGCGATAGATCTGGTAAATGCCAGCTTTCAGAGAGCAAGAGATACTACATGTAAACACGACTCTCACTACACAGACTTGGATTGCTTCCTTCTCCTGAATGACTGTTTCCAGTTATGGTGAGAAGCAGGAATAGTCCTAGTAGCGAGGCTTGCTAAGAGAACAGGATGGGAAGAATAATAACAATAATTTAAATGCAGCAAGGGAGCAGTGCCTGGCACAGAGGAGGTCCCCATCCCTCCAACCCCAATTCCCAGTTAGTTTCCTTTCCAGGTGCGCTGAAATCCCTGGACGTAGGAGCTAAAAACCACAGTTCCTGATTCACTCCATACAGGGCACAGAAAGCAGCGAAGAAGAAAAACAAATATTACAAAGTTTTGAAACTTAGGGACCTGACCTGAAGTTGATGAGCATGCAGCGTATGAAATGCAACAAAAAGAATTGTTTCAGGCAGGGTGGGTCTAGGTAGAAGGGGTGGAGAAGCTTTTCTTTTTTCTTTTTGAAGATTTGTTTATTATGCATACAAGAGCTGGGGTACAAGCCAGAGTTATGGGAGGTAAAAGGATTCACCAGAGACAGAGTGGGGAGCAGAACAGGCAGACTGACTGAAACACACTGCTGAGGGGAGCAGTGGGCGAGGCAGGAGAGGTCTGCTGTGCCATGTGGGTCCCCTCCCTGGCTGGGGACCGAACTCAACCCACTGCGCTGCCAGGGAGACCCCTGGAGAAGCTTCTCAATGCTGGCTCCAAGGACTCACTCTGGTACAGACTGGCTATCCGCAGTCTTCTGTCCTGTAGCTGCTATGGTGGACACAGTCCCTCTGCCCACCACCCCCCCCCCGCCATTCTATTCTTTGCCCCCATTCCGTTCTTTGAGTTTGCTCTTTCCTCAGTCTACCTAGTTCCCCATCTCCTTTCCTTGAGACCATGTGATCTTTCATAGAAGGAATAAACTAACCCAACCACTATAGGGAAGATGCCAATATTAATAAATGCAGACACTTCTTATAGTCATGGTTGCTGCTCTAATATTCTTGCATCCCTTTTGAGAGAATAACAGAATCTGACTCTGTGGAATCTCTCCTTATGGTTTTAAGTGGTCAGGGCTTTCAAGCCTCCTTCCTTCTTTATTTTTTTTTTAAAGATTTATTTATGCATACAAGCACTAGGGTACAGGCCAGAGGTGTGTGGGGGGTGAGAGGATTCACCACAGACAGAGCGGGGAGCAGAACAAGCAGACCAACAGAAGTACACTGCTGAGGGGAGCAGCGGGCACAAGCAGGAGAGGTCTGCTGTGCCATGTGGGTCCCCTCCCTGGCCGGCAGCAGGGATCAAACTCGTGCTGCAGTGGCTGTGGTTTGCTTCATAGTGCGTTGCTTAACCCACTGCGCCACCAGGGAGGGCCCCTCCTTCCTTCTTGGCAGTGGCAGGCTGACCCCTTCCCCCAGGGGATACTGAAGGAGCTATCTGAGCTGTGACGTGCTCCTCATCTCAAGCGGGGCATTTACACACTGCACTTGGGTCCTAGAGGAGGCACCTCCGTGGGCCACTTCTCACAGATGTGCCTGGAAATCTCCTACAGAAGAGGCGCAGCAGAGCTCCTATGGGGTCTGCAAGACAAACCTGAATACGATTTCCCAGAGACACAGAACTCCCACCGACTTTCTCTCATCTTTCTGAGAGCGAGTTTCTCTGTAAGCCTGAATAGTCGCCACTATAAGGGCTAATAGGGTTAGGGTAATAGGGTTGTTACACCCCCATTTTTCCAGGTGAGGAAACTAAGATAGAAAAAAGGATGTGCTGATATTCAGCAGCAAAGAGCTGGCTAAAGTTAACTGTTCCCTTTGCACCCCTTTTCCTTTGACTCCCATGCCTCTGTGCCCAGCTCGGCAGTGGCATTTGCCATTACACTCTGGGGTCTGTTATTGCACCGTAACTTCCTCGAGGCATGAGGACCATGGTGGGCTTGTGTTCAAGATCATCCCAGAGCCAGAACCATTTGCAAGTGGCTGGAATGATACAGTAGGCACCAAATAAGAGTGTAAGGAACCACTGAATGGGTAAGAGTAGAACCAAATTACAGTGAATTAGATCTTAGTGTAACTTTCTCTGTACTAACATTGAGGCTTAAATAAAATGTCAAGAGAGTGAAACTCCAAAATGGGAGCCCCTACCCAAGGAGGCTAAAATGCCGACTGTTTAATCACTTTAGGCAACACAATTCAGTGCTACCATCTGTGCAGTTCCAGGTTGTCCTCATCTCCTAGATTCATGGGCACCGTCATAAGGAGAGGCTCAGGGGCCTGGTCTCCTAGCAGACGGAAGGAGCTCAGCAGAGCGCACAGCAGACACTTGCGAAGCACGTGTGGATGGATCAAAGGGTTTGTGCACCATCCTGCACTGCAGAGTCACCGCGTTCCACCCCTCCTAGAAGGACAGCACTCCAAGAAATCTTTAGAAAGTGGGAAAGGAGCCGCTCTGTTCTGTCATTTTGTGAGAGTAGATTTTAAGAGAGAAGATTCAACCACTCCTGAGCATGAGGACATAATTCGCAGCTCAGAGAATTGCCAGGCATCAAGAGAGAAGTTAAACAAGTTCATGTCCTATGTACTTGCCGCGGAGTAAATTCCTTTCAGTCCTTTAGGACTTAAAATGGAAGACCAGCGAGGACTGAGAACTTGTCAGGCTGGGGGATGATGTACAGATAAACAGAGGCTGCAAGGTCCACACCTGCCCCACAGGGAGCCGCAGTCTCCATCTGCACACACCAGGTCTCACTTACTGTGCCAGGCACCTGCTGGCCCGCGTGGCAACATCACCGGCTCCTCCAACTATGCCGCTTCTGGTGGCTTTTCCTCCCAGAAGCGGGCAGCAGGATTCACGTAGGACTTTTTCTCCCCTAAACCCCCTCCATGTTGGGAAATACTTCTCAGAAAGCAGTGAGTGTGTATATATATGTATATATGTGTATCTATACATACATACATACATACATATATATATACTCTCTGGTGGTGCAAGGGGTTAAGTACCGCACTATGAAGCATCTGCAGTCACAGCAATGTGATTGATCCCCAGCCAGGAGGGACCCACATGGTGCCGCAGATCTCCCCTGCTTCGCCCGCTGCTCCCCTCAGCAGTGTATTTCAGTCAGTCTGCCTGTTCTGCTCCTCACTCTGTCTCTGGTGAATCCTCTCACCTCCATCCCCCCCACCTCTGGCCTGTACCCCAGTGCTTGTGTGCATAAATAAATCATTTTTAAAAAATGACTGTGAGCAGACCCAGATCTCACAGCCCTGCAGGTCGAGGAAAGGCCAGGCGCTCATGAGCCAAGATGGACAAGGGATGAGCAGGAGAACTAATGTCACCTTTGATGAGATCCACTCCAAGTAAGTTCAAAATACTGTAAAAGGCCATTTAACTGCGTTGGACTGCACCAAATGTTTCTCCCCAAGCAAGAAAATCAGGATTGTAATGATGCTAAAACAAGCTCTAAAAGTCTAAGGAAGGGAATCTTGATTTACTGATAATGTCTGATTTGACTGAACTTGAATGTGGTCAGGCATCATTTATGAAGTTAAACTCCTGCCCCAGAATGTGATGCAGTCTACTTCTAGCTCCTGTGTTGTATTTTTAGTGCGGTGTACCCCAAAATGGAACAAGTTATTTCTGTGTCCTCTCAGTGAACTTACAGGCTAGCCAAGTGGCTTTCATGCAAGTAGCAATCATCTATCACTGGAATCAAAGAGAGTGGGCTACTCAGTTAGTGGGGCAATTAGTCCTTATTCACAGAGAGCTCTTTGGGCTGGGAACAAGTGTTCTGGAGCGTTAAGAAGACTGCTAGCTTCTACTATTTCTTACACAAGGTGGAGAGGGCACTGTTATACAACAGCATTTTCTTTAGACTGGAGAGTCTGTGTTCAACAGCCATAGTGCATCACTATATCCCCTGCAGAGGACGAGACATCCCAATATCTTGTCTTAAAAAAATTATTTCTAAGTATTCAATCTTTAATATTAATATTTAATCGGGGACATTTCAAGGAGGTGAATTACTACAAAGAGTTCAAAAAGCTAAATTATGCCCCATGGCTAATTTCCACAAAAGAAAATCTAAAGCTCAGAGCATCTCAAATGAACACCTGAGGCTTACCTAATAGACCGAAGAAAAAGAAAAAGCCAAGGAGTACTCAAGATTTTTCAGAAACTATGTTCAATGTGACTGCAAAATTAAGCTCCAGACAAGTTTTTCTGATTGCAGGCACTGCTCTGAGGAGGCCACCCACACCTACCAGTGAATCGAATTGCTCTCGCGGGCAAGCAAACAGGCGTCCGTTAATGGTGAGCGTCGTAAATACTGAAACATCATTAGGTTTGAGCACCACCTTTTCTGTGAACATAAAAAGCATGAGATTGCCTATTAAATGCATCTGAGATTTGCTGCACTGCCCTAATCACACCAACAAATTGCTAGCTCGATGAATTACTAGAACACGCAGAGCGACTGCATAAAATACAGTACTGAAGAGACCCTCTGAATAAAAAAGACACGCATTCAGACAGGCACTCGGCTCAGGATGCTATCAGAAATGACCACAAAGCAGAAGAGGAGACACCCGAGGGTCAGTTCAGCCAGTTCTTCACTGCCACTGTAACTACACACAAAGCCCATGTTAAGCTATTTATACAGGAAGTCACGTTTCCAGATGGCACTGGAGAAGGAAACGTCACTTTTAGAAAACTTAGGGGGTCTGTGAGCTCCCACCTGACTTTAGATGCAAAAGTTATTATTATTATTTTCACTATTCCCTAATTTGAAGGGTAATAGCATTAATTAGATGAAGCCTCCTTTATTTAAAATATTAATTCATTCAATCCATTTTTATTTAGCACATACTATGTGCTGGACAATGCTCTAAGCATTGAAGATACATAGGGAACAATGAAGAAAAAACTATAAAAAAAGCTATGTCACAGTGGGAGACACAGAGAGTGAACAAGGTAAATATATCAGTGAATGAGAAATGATGAGGAGAAAACACCACAGCAGGGAAGGAGGCTGCAGCATACGTGTATGAGGTAGAGGGTACAATTATAGAAAGAAAATCAAGGGGAAGGAAGTGGGGGACTCAGAGACACCGAGTGTTGGGGAAAGACCTGAGGAAGCAAAGGAGAGACCCAGAGTGGCTACAGGAAAAGTGAGAGGGGTCGGTGTGGGCGGATTCCTGGGTCTTGCGTGACTCAGACAGAAATGGAAAGGGACACCCCAGGAATCTAACATGTATTAAAGACTATAGGTTAGATCTGAGGCATACAGCAAGGGAAGGGGAGGGGAAAAGAGTCAAAACAGGGGAGGGAAGAGCACAAGAGACTGTGGTGATGGACCACAGGTACAGTGATGGGGGAGAGCTACAGAGACTACATTGGAGGGGAGAAATCAAATACCGTCCGAAAATGAGCAACAATGCATGAAAACAAGTAAATAAATTTTAAAAATAATAAAAGTCCTTTGGGTTAAGGGGGTGAATTGTATGGTGCTGAATGAAAACTAGATGCTCACTGGTGACTATAATGTGGTGAATACAGATGATGACATATAAAGGTATACACCTGGAACAAAAAGCCAAATGAAACAAAACAAGTAAACAAACAAACCAAAGCCAAACTCTTAAATTATGAGAAAAAAATGGAGGGATGTGGGTGGGTCAGTCCAGTACAGCAGCTAAATGTATGGCCGTGATGGACACTGGAATTTTGGTGGGAAACATGATGTAGCTTAGACAGACAACAAATTATAATGCTGCACACCAAACCTATGTAATATTATAAGCCAATGTAACTTCAATAACAGTTTAAAAAGGAAAATAAAGCCGTCTATCTGTGGAACCTTATATCCTCAAATATGGCAGCCATGGCCCACGCAATCCAGAAAGATCCCTCAAGTGGCTAGCAAACACAGCTCGTGCCCCAGGCTCCCACGGCCTCAGGACCCTTCCCAGACTCTTGGTAGCATAATTGCAAGTGTTTATTTGCTGTCCACCTCCTCACAGGCCTGGGAGCAACTTAGGGACATGACTGTATCTAACGCACCCTCTCCTGACATAGCTACACATTTACCAGTAAATATATGATGCATGAATAAATGACATTTCAGAAAAACAGAGTAATCAAGCAATCCCATGGAGGGGGAGGGGAGTGCTCTTCATTTCAGTCAATGACCTGTGTTCCTGTCCTCTTGAATTTACTGGGTAAGGAAGGGAACTATCATCAGCCAGAAACAGCTAGTCGATGGCCACCTCCAATGTTAGCCTTGTGGAGACCTATGGCCTTTAGCTGGTCAAGATAGATACCTTCTTAGGGTCCATGTTTCTCAGGGTTCCAAAATCTTAAGCTTTTTTTCTTTACGGTTTAAAGGAAAGAACTCCAGTTGACACCCACTCCAGAATCCTCCTTCTGGCTGCATTGCGTAGACCACTTACCTCTTTCTGCTTTAGAGTAGGTGCCCACAAGACAGGGGATAGTAGACACGTGCCCAGCCCACTTCTCACCACATTATTTATGTTTCTTGTGAAAGCAGCACTGACTTGTCCCTTTGGATAAGGGGCACGCTAACTCCTGGCGGGGTTTCTGTTTGGACGGGCTATTCCATTTTGCAGAAGCCCAAAGTGCTAAGGAAGGTTGTTACCTCCTCCGGAACTCATTTTGACGATGATCAGGCCCTCCCCGGAGCCCAGCTTGTCAGCAACAGCGCTGATGACTTCCTTCACAGAGGCGGCCACTGGCACCCGAATGGTCGTGTAGGTGTGGTCCATGCAATACACCTTAAACAGAACTGGTGGGAAGGAAGTAACAATACACTAAATTAGGTTGGGGGTGTTCTTAAGAAAACTATAGCTATGGAAACTGTTGAGAGAGTCTCCAAAGTTTGCACCTGCTTGCCATTCATCTGTTCTATGTTTGTACACATCTGTGCCTCTGCCTGCCCCCTTCTAAAACTGCTTACCTGAGCACTGATTTAAGACTAGGTGCACACATGGCTGACACTCCCAATTAAGAAAACAAAAGACATTTATGAAAACACCACAAAGAGATGTAAGTTTAGACCAGTTTCCCAAGTCTGCACTTGTCTCTGCACCTTTCTTTTTCCCAACATGGGACGTGCCACAGAGCAGACTGAAGACTAGATCCTGCTGCCTTGTGGTGGTCACACCTCTGTAAACGGGAGTACTTCCGCCCTGGGCTGCGAGCATTTGCTGACATTCCTGCTCACTTCATCGGTTTGCAGGGCCAGGTCACATAGTTCCGGTGGCACTCAGCCCAGCGAACCTGTCTATGGCACCCATAGCCTCACCTGTGAACACACAAGTCCTAGAAGCAATTCCAGTGACTGCAATGCTTGGGTTGAGAGGCACTCCAAAATGACAAGACCCATTTGTGGCTTAAAATAAAGATTTTACCCTTGTTACTAATTTTATTTTGGTTGTGGGTCTACAAAGAAATCTTAAGCAACTTGAAGTTCCCAACCAGCATCTGCACCTTCCTGATGGCTGCGGCTGAGGCTGTGCGCAGGGTCAAAGATGTCTCTGGGCGGAGCCTGCTCTGCATATCACCCTGGCCCACCTCTGCAGGACATCTGCAGTGCACCAGCTGCCTTCCCAGCAGCTCTTCCCAGGGAAGGCAACCCTGACTGACGGGTCCCGGAGATAGTCTCTCTTTCCTTCTAGGAAAGGTGGTCAGAGAGAGGCAGGATCCGGAAAGTGTGGACAAGCACCTCAATTCCGGGCACGGAGTTCAAGAACATAAATAATTGGAATGCAAAAGGGCACTACCACAAAAGCTATTCTGTGAGTCCAGGGTAATGATTTCGGGGCAGGGGGGATTTTATTCTGATTCTACATAATTGACACAGTCACGGGGTGGAAGAGAATTCTGACCTTCATCGGAGCCGCGGACAGGCTGGCGCTTCTGGGCTCGCTCATCGCCTGTATTGAATTGCTGCAGGAGAACTTTGTGCTGTGGATATAGAAATGGAAACTGACATCAGGGAAGAGTGACTGCTGCACATTAGCAACTCAGAGGAAACATACCTGAGAAGCAGTCAGAGTTGAGAAAGGAAAACAACATCATTTGTATTTACCAAAACATTATATATCACAAGATGATATTTCTAGAGAACTGCCATTCTATAGGGCACAGACAATTAGAGAATTTGAATCCATTGCTACGTACCTTCTTTTGTGGAGCCTTTGCATCTTCTGAACTACGAGAAATAGAGAAAGCACATTATTTAATACCACTGGCACCTAATTTTAAATTTCTTCATTTGTATATAACTTTAATCTTATGTCAGATATGAAATCTCAGCACCTCTTCAGGAGGCAATATGAGCTCCTTGTTGTAATGTTAATACATCAAAGCTCCGAGGAGATAGCACAGAGATAGGGCAGATCCGTAGTGGATGTCAAAAGTCAGGGCTTTGAGTTTTCAAGGTCTACCTACTAGCATGGACTCTGTCCAGTGTCTAATTAATGGCTCAAGGACCAACCTCTGAAAACCCAGGTTTCACCATCAACAATTTTGGCAGGAGAAAGTGAATTTTCCATGTATGTAATTCCCCTCAAACTTTCTTAAGTGTCCACTGGCCATTTTATTACTGAATCCACTGCTCTGACCCAAAGGGAGCCCAATTTATTGAGTCAGATGCACCAGAGAAGGCTCTTCTCCCTCCCAGTGCTCTCTTGGCAGCTGCCCAGCAGGGAAGGTGGTCGAGCAGTCTCAGCCCTTTTGTCCCTTTGACTTCACTGTACCACCTTTGTTCCAGTCCTGTCTGCTCAAATCAAACTGTGTGGCTGTTGAGGAACCAGCTTTCACATTGGGGGATAATGTACTTTCAGAAAGATGCTTTGATTAGAGGCAGCACTTACTTGATAAAAGCACACCCCAAAGCCAACCCCTTCCTTACATTTGCTTGACAATCTTCTCCAGTTCGGGCAGTTGCTCCTTGAGGGCAGCAATCATCCTGGCATCATCTGATACAGACACATAAAACTCCTGTAATTGGCAAAGGTCACAGGCTTTTAACAAGAACTGCAAAAGGCATGTACACTTTTGCAAATAGCAATAAAGACCTGTCCCTATGTCATCTGTTTCACTAGCATCTCCAGACCATGGTTTCATGGGTAGGAGAAAGAAGGAAAAAAGAAGAACATTACAATATGTCTAAATTCAAAATTGTAAATGAGAAGGAGTGTTGGTAATCATGGTATAACGCTGTGAATGCAATAGCTGTGGAATCGAACACTGAAAAATGGTTCAAATGGCAATTTTTATGATAAATTTTTTACCATAATAAAAAATTAAAAATACATAATTGAATTATTTATATGACAGGCAGTTTGATGCTATTTTTTCAAGTGGGTCATCTTATACTCTATATTTTAAAATAGCACTTTTATCACCTCAATATTTTCTCTGAGGAATATTCATATTGATTTTGAATGTTCTTCCAATAGCTGTTATTAAATATTAACCACTGGTTGTGGCAGAGGCAGGTGTGGCCTGTGGCACAGTAGTGAATATCGGCTGGGTCTGTGCCAAACCCATGACCCATCTCTGATGCCCTAGACTCTGTCCTGACCAGGCAGTGGTAGCTGTGCCCAGCTGTGTTCAGGAGCAGTGGCTGCCACAGCCAATGAGGGGTGTGGCGTTGCCAGCTAGTCACTACTTTGGTTCATCCATGAGTAAAGGCCATGAGTCAACTAATGACCCAAGCGACTATTACTCCTTTTGATCTTCAAAATACTTCATCCCACAGCCTTGAAGGACTCTCCTGGTCCAAATTCCTCCCCAGTCTGAAAAGTGATACAATTAAAAAGCGGAGAGGAAATATGTTTCTTTTGGAAAATTCATTCTTGAACATACAAACTGATAAACGTTTAAAACAGAACCAGCTTGCCTTCTGTCTGCACAGAAATAAGATCCTATTTAAGTTTTGCATAATATATTATATGTTATATATTAATATGTATGTACATAAATATGTATTAGAGGATGGAGTGAGTAATCAAAGGTTAAATTTCAGGGCCAATGCTGCAAAGTGGGACTGCAGCCATAGGAAGGAGAAGGGAAATCTAGTTTCAGGCAGGGTTCTGATGGAAATCTCATCCCTTCAGAACTATGCAGTGGCCCTAGTAATTCTCCAATAAAATTATCTTCTTCACATTACTCAAAAAGACCTTTATTGGATCAAGGAATTCCATAATTTCATCTCTAGGAATATAACAAAGGACAGATGTGCAAAAATATTCACTATTATTCTAGGGAGGTGAAAACTAGCAGTGATATAGATATTCAAAAAATTAGGAACAAATAAATACTTCCATGACATAAGCTACCTAAAGGTCATTAATGATCTTTATTATAAAGACCACAGTGACATGTTAAAAATCCTTACATAAAGTGGAAAAAGCAGTCTGCAAAATAATGGGTAGTGCGTGATTACAACTACAGAAAATATACAGAGAAAAGGAGGACAAATGAATATACAATAAAATGCTACCAGTTATTGAATTAGCTTGGCAGGAAAATGAATAAAATTTTTCTTTAATTTTCTTAGAATACATTACTGATGACTATGTTAATAAAGTCTAGAGTTTGCAATTACTGTCTCTTCAGGGGAGCTGCCATGCCTACAAGTAGCCCCTGGATCAAGGACAAAGAAGAATTCTAGAAAGAGATAAGCCCTGCATACCTCCAAGAAAGCCATGGCCACATCATCCTCTTGCAGGAGGTCTCCGTACATTGCAGCCCACTGCAAAACCAGACGGATGACTCGTCTCTTGTTGTTCAGGGCATAGTCCATTTTCTCCTGTTCTGTACCTTGTGAAGGCTGTGCGTGGTAAGTGCCCAGGAGTCAAGGAATACATTTAGCCATTTCACACTCATTTCACTGCGCTACTTGCAAAGGCAGAGAGCGACAGATCCCGGCTTGAGAAAATCAGCCTTCTAGACTAATGGAATTCCTCCCTTGGACCTTCATGAAAACCCCTTCCCACATTGAGTTTCTGGACCAAATGCATACCAATCCTTGTTCACACCTGCTGATTCTCAACTAATAGTTGCCCAAAGAATTAGACTCACTTGACTGCTCTGAGACTCGTGTCAGATAAGGATTCTTGTGCCTAGACCCAGTCCTCATTAGGCTCCATCACACTCCCTGTCTGTCTTCCACATGGCCCTTCATCTGGGGGGCTGATAGTGTTTCCTGCTGTTGTTTGTCTTGAGGCATCTGCTACCTCTTGTTGGTTTTCACAGTTCTTCATGCATCCCTATAATCCTCTTCCACATATATGTTTCGGTCAAATCCATCTGAATAAATGTTTCGTTCTGGTGGAACAGGGACTGATAAGAACTGAGTGCATGGGATTGCAGGAGTGAGGCAGGAGTTACATAAGTGCACCCAGTGTTAGGAGGAGGGGCACCCCTGTCAAATCCTTCTTTTATACTATACCATCTTGTCTAGAATCACAACTTATACTGGCTATCTATGGATTTGTGGCTCAACATGTTAACCAAACTATATATCCCTTGAGGCTTGGGATAATATATTATTTGTCTTATAATCTATACCATGCCTAGGACAGTGGCTTTCAACTAGAAAACTCATTTATTCATTAATATAACAAGTACTTAACTGAGGTCTACTATTGGTATCACAAAGGTCCCTGTAGTAAGGAGAATGTAGTACATGATCAAGAAGGATTTCAGATTAGACACGCTATTCCCTTTTTAGTCATTTATAGTAGTTTACATTGTACATTTAAATATTTCATAAAACAATTTCCTCTTACAACTTATGCTCTATCTTACATAGGCATGTAGGGTTGGTTTTGAATCCAAGACTCCTAATTTCAGGTAGTCTCTTCCCCATCATACAACACCCCTGGTCTCAATTGGGTGCACGGCTGGCTGTGCTCTCTCTTACCTGCAAGGCTTTAAAGGCTCGGTGGAAAGCTGCCTCATGGCCCTGCTGCACTGAGAGCTGAGCCAGGAAAGGGCCTTTCCAAAGGTACTATAAATCATCATGATCAAGGTAAATGACAGAAACTTAAAGCCTTAAAGGTTTACTGCATGTAAATGGGTTGCAAAATGGCTTTCATAAATTGAGCACGGGATTCATAAAAAAGAAAATTGCTCAACCTGTATTGCTACAATTCTCTCTGAGCTTACAATAAAAAAAAAAAGGAAAGAAAGATCACTTTATGTGAAAATTATTTCTTTTCTGATTAACCCTTTGGTCTCTTGCTTGTAATGCACACATAACTCAGTTTTTCTTTTCAAAGAACTGCAATACCGGGCGGTAAATTTTATCGCTGTTTTTCATGGTGCCTAGAAACATGGTCAGGTACATGATGGGCTCCAAATGAGTAATTCCCGACTCACTGAGAAATATCAATATGTACTGGCCAGAGGCGGGGGAGGGAGAAGAACGGAAGGAGGTGTTCTTTTTGATTTGTACAAGGATGACAATATTTGAATTATCAAGTGAATATAATCATAAATCCCAGGTTATCTTGATTTGGACTGAAGAGAGTGATGAAATACAAATGCTTGGGTATTAAAGACAGTGATATCAGCTGCACACCTGTGGCCAGGACTGGATAAGTCATCTATATAATCTCTGTGGGTCAGGACAAAGATTTTTCTTGGTCTTCTTTCCTGCTGGGTAAAGTCTGTCTGTTATCTACAATAAGAGAATACACAAGAACTGACATAAAATGTGAAACGTGCTTAGAGCTTTATGGTTTACAATGTTACATCTATCTATCTATCTATCTATCTATCTATCTATCTATCTATCTATCTATCTATCTATCTATCTACTATTTATTTATCCATACAAGAACTGGGGTACAGGCCAGAAGTGTGGGGGGTGGTGTGAGAGGATCCACCAGAGACAGAGTGAGGAGCAAAGCAGGCAGATTTGACTGAAATATACTGCTGAGGGGAGCAGTGGGCAAGGCCAGAGAGGTCTGCTGTGCCATGTGGGTCACCTCCCAGGCTTGAAGCAGGGCTCAAACTCATGCTGCAGTGGCTGCAGTCTGCTTCATAATGCGTTGCTTAACCCACTGAGCCACCAGGGAGGCCCCTACAATGTTACATTTAATGTACTCATGTGATCATGTAATACTCTACAAATCTGAAGGAGAAATACTGCCAGATGAGGAAATGGAGCTTCAAAGACTTAGTGAGTAAATGATAGGGATTAATAATCTATCCAGGGCTGTTCCCCAGTATTACCACCTCCACCACCCTAAACAATGACTCTGGTAACTAGATATTAGTGCTTGCTTTTGTGAGTTTATTAAGTATAATTGCAACTAGGAAGCAAAAATCGTAGTGGGGAAAGAGATTTCTTTTTTGCTGACATTCCAAGTTTGCTGACTCAGCACACTGAAAGCCTATGTCAGGGCCACGCCCCCTGCTCTTCAGAAGTAACGTCACAGCCTCCTAGGAGCTACAAGCAACTGAATCCAGGGGGACTCGGAAGAGGCTTTCTTCCTTTTTCTCACGAAAAGTAAGTATTTTTGTCTTTAGAAAAACAAAAGGAAGCACTGGTTTATTTCCCAGAGTCTAGCCTTTCCTTTACATATGTTGACTTACTAAATGGAGGTGAGTAGAACTTTCACAGCTGAATCCAGGCATGTGCTCAAGGATTCACCCCTCCAGAGGCAGCATACAGTTCCTCCCTAAACAGTCTGCTGAGTCAGATTCTGAAAAGACAGACTTTATATGTAGTTGATTGTACCAGAAATTGTTACAGATGAGGTACTGGCGTTTTTATTTATTCCTGTAACATTTCCCCCAGGCTTTTAGAAGATTTATTTTATTTAACTCCTACAAAAAAGGTGAGGGGAGAGAAAAGCTATATCCCCTTCAGACGGCAGCCAAAGAATAAAGAATATCTAACAGGTCCCTTGTTTCAATATGATACCATAAAAAGAAAGCGAAGATGAGTAATGTTTCAATATGTTATGTTCAAAGATTCAAATGTATCAGAAACCATTACCTTCTCTAGCTAGAAGAGGAATAATGCATTAGTCATTTGACCATTTGATGAAGAAAGTCTTAGGTGGAATAAAAGTCTAACTCTTCCCCAGGACAAATAATTTAGAAAGGATTATCAATAAGTACCATGCACATAAGATGCCTTTAATCTCTGAAGAACACTTTTTGAAACATTAACTTGCATAATTTCAATGTTAAGAACAGATTAGTAGACAAAGTCAAATACATAAATATCCAATGATAGTTCAAATGATCAGGAAATATTTATAGTAACAATTAAATGATAATATGACAGGATCACGTAGGAAACAACATAAATGGCTGAATCCATGGGGAAAAGAGACACAGAAAGATACCAAAGCTCTGCAAATTCATAAGTACTAGTTAACAGTCTATAAGAAAATTTAGAAATTTTCACCAAATCATTATTTTAAATACAATTATGAAAAAGCTATTAATTGTGAAAGTGGTCAAACTCATTACTGACATAACGAATTCAGATGATTCACAAAATCATAGAATTTGTGAATTACAAAAGCCTGTTGTTTCTAACTCCTTTAACTTCACGATTTTAGAAGGAATTTATTAAAAAAACTAAATTTGCAAATTTAGAGATTTCATTGGCTTTTCTGGGTGATTCATGAATCAGACAGTATCTTGTCTGCATCAAGGGCTTACACACAATAGAGGGTAATTATAGACACAGAGAGGGTGGGACAAGGTTATTAGCAAAAGAAAAGATTATTTCAGGTAAACCATCTTCCCCAGGGGTGGTGGGGTGGGAATAACTTGTCTTGTAGATTACCTCACTGATGCTGATCTGGAAACTCCAGACCAACTGCTTTAGGATTATACTTTTGGGAGAGTTTGAACCTGCAATGAGATTGGGTATTAAGTCTGGGAGGGGACCCAGCAGGAAGGACTGACTCCATTTTGGACCTGTTTTTTTTTTTTTCTATTTTTAACAAGCTGAAGTAAATGATGCTAATTTTCCCCAAGTACATTAATGAAATTATTTGGACTAAAAACTCAGTTCTTTTAGCTACCTCCCCAGTACTCTGCCTGTCTGTTACAGGGCAACTTTAATATAAAATGGGTTTGCCTGACTGGGTTTTTACCTGCGCGCTTGAACGGCACTTATAATGCTTTAACTGCAGGCACACACAACAAAGGTTAATAAAGGGTTTTATTTATAAGGGAAGGAGAAATAGCGTAGTGAATAACACAAGGGGAAGAGAGGGATACAGATCTGTAAATATTTTACTAGTTTCTTGGAGCTGGAACCCAACAGTGCGCTGAGAGCTGACTCTCAAGGAATAAGGACCCCCCAAGGCTTATGTCTTTGTTTTTATATTCAGCCTGCCTGCTCAACTCCACCCTCAGGTCCTAGTGATCAGCTCTTCGACAATGACTTTATGGGATTTGTAGTTTTTGGATTTTGTAGGTTTGGAATGGGGGTTGAAGTCCATAACCTATTTGTATAATTTATTTAGGAGGGTCTTTCCCCCTAACATGTCTACACTATGTCTTATACGATATTAATGTTCTTCATCCAAATATCAATTATGTATCAGAATTAGGCGACCTGAAGTTGACTGGATAATAAGGAAACCCATCTGAGATGCAGAACTTGACCCCCAAACTTCTCAAGTAAAAAACAATGCACACACAAAAAATCAGAGTTCATTGTTATAGTCCTGACGATGCGATAGTCAGCAGAGTTTCTGCTGTCAAAAGTGGTTCCTCTCTGCTCTAATGTCAACCAGTTCTCTTACCCAATCTACCTGGAAAAGCAGCGACTTGCTACAACAAGCCAAACATTCTTATATCTACTGATCATTGAAATAACTTGAGGTTTCTCTGTTATAATAAGTGTTCTCACCATCTGGGAGCATTAAATAAAAAAATTAACAGCAGGAACTATATCTTAAACATTGTGAATCTCTACATCTTCTAGTCAAGGACTAGGCACAAGTAAACATAAAAAGCCCCAAATATTTGCTGATTGACTTGTTACCTTAAATAATTCAATCACACTGTTTGGAGTGCCACACATAATGCAATTTAAAAATAAATAAATAAATAAATTTTAAAAATCACAGCTGAAAGGACTTAAAGAAAGCCCTTTCTCCAAATTACCTGAAATTCCATTTTGTCAAGCTGCCAAATAGAGATGAGAGATACATTCTAAATAACTTAATAGAATAGTCAATGTTATCAGGTTGACTAAGTCTACACAAAGCCAAAACATCTGGTACATCCCTTAAACAGAGTCTCTCAGCTATTAGGTAGTTAACCTATAGAACCACAGATTCCAGGCAGATTAAATTTGCATTGAATTGTAGCAGTTCCTTCAGCATAATGTAGATGAGGCTGAGGACAGATTGGCTGTTTTCCACGAGGTAGAGGGCTGAGACTCTGGAGAGGTGAAGGCCACTGCGTAGGCTAAAGTCTTTCTACCCGGCAACTGAGGGCTTAATATTCCATTGAGTCATTTTCCTCATGCCGGCTCTGCCGTTCAAACACTGTAATTATTTCATATATTTTTACCTAGTTATTATCTTACTCACCACAGGCACCTGTAATTTTTCTGTATTTTTTTTTTACTGCTCATTTACTTATTCTTAATTCAGCTAATAATGGTTCCACGTATTAAAATTATCATGGGGAAAGTAAGTGAAAACCTCCTAGGATGTAGAGGCAGCAGATTCATTACAGCCTACAACAGGGAATAAAATATTATGTATACTTTTTGCAGTAAGTACATGCTAATTATGCAGCTATTTATAAAACACTTATCAACATTCAAACTGATACTCTTCAATGTTGTTGTTTTTTAAAACCCTGCTTTGCATACAAGATCTCTGCTTGTAGCTGAAAACAAACTTTGGCGGTCATTTGCCCACTGATGAGACAAAGCTTTTGTGTACTCTTTACATTATGCCATATTCCTCGCATGATGGTACAATAATATTAGCAATATTTATATGGGTCTTGAAGGTTTATAATGTACTTTCACACACATAGCCCCATTTGATCTTCACAGCAAGCTGGTGAGGTAGGTAGGGCAGGTTTAATTACCCCTATTAGATCGAAGGGGTTCAGAAAGGTTAAGGATAATTGCTGAGTAATATAGCTCGTAAGATGCAGGCTTTAAACACAGGTCTTCTAACTTCAGAGATCTTGCTTTTCCCACTATATTATTTCCCACTATGTTATCTTTACTGCCCTGCTTGCCTTTGTAAAGCATCACAACATCCTGAGCACCAGGTCTAATACTTTCCTGATGCCACATGTGCTTGGGAACGCAGGCTTTGGAAGCAGACCACCTGCGTTCATATTTGGACTTATAAACTCATATTCCTCTTATAAACGCTGGAAATAGTCGGTTAATTGACCATTTAGAGGCTTGGTCTCCTCATCAGTAATCTCTATGGGACTGCTGTTAAGGATGAGATGAGATAATATTGGTACACTATGTAGAATAGAGGCTGAGGCATATTTAGTGCTCAGTAAAAGATATCTGTCATCATCATCATTGATCAGCTTCTGGAAATCGTTTAAAATCTTTCTGACGGAAGGTTTTGGAATTTTTAAAAAGACTTGGCATTTCTGGGTTTAATTCTGTGTGGTGCTATTTCTACCGAACACAGGCTACTGTTGTGCTCTGTACACAGATTAACTTTGAGCTCACAGTTTGCTTTCTGTGCTTTCTTTTTGAAAAGATGTCTCTGATTTTCTTGCTTAGAATATTTTTGCCTCACTGACTTGCAGAATTCTCTGCCTTTTTGGAAGTATCTTGTTCTTGACTGTTCCTTTAACTCTCAAGCCAGAGGCAGAGCAGATAGGACATGGCTTAATGCAATCTACTGCCTGGGTTCAAATTTTCACTAACTAGCTAGGTAACTTGGGTTAAATTCCTTTGTTGTTCAGTTTTATTTCCTTATTGTAAAAAGATTACATACCTCACAGTATTAATATGAGACTGAGAAAATACACATAAAATACTTTGTAGAATATCCCATAACATGGCCATTTCTATCTAGAGAACACTTTATGTTCACATCATCAAACCAAGTCTTCTTTATTTGAATAAACTCTCAAATTCCATATCTGAGTAATTAAATTGCACTGATAGTGACATGGATCAAACACTTTTCAGAATCAAGTGAGACCACAATGGCAAAATTTGACTTCAACAAAATTTAAGCTGACATTTTTCAATAGAAAATCTAAAGAATGTTCCTAAAAACTTGGCTTCATCTATAGAATGAGAATCTGATGCTGCTTTGTAAAACTTTCATCATTATGAAAAGCAACACTTGATAAATGTTCCTCTTAGAGAATCCAAATCAACTTATAAAAAGACTATACCCCAGCTCAATTTCACAGACAAGTAAATGTGGGAGACCTTGCCTTTTCAGTAAGGGAAGCTTTTGTGTTGACTTTGTTTTTGCAAATACATAAAGGCAGCTTCAGTTAAAACTTAGTGGGAAAATCTATATTCCTTTTAAGAAAATAAGAAATTATTTCCATGCCAAAAGCACAGAATTTGTGTTGAATAAGACAGATAGTTAGAATTAATAAGAAAAAAAATTTGACCAAAATGATCACTGAATTAAAATTCTTATAAATTTAAATAGAAGCAATTTCTCACATAAGTTTCTTTGAGCTATAATAACAATCCTGCCCTTGACAACAAATGCCTGCGCTTATTAATATAATGGAGAATCTATTGGCAGGGTAACTATCCATGCTAACAATGTCATCCCCCTCCCCCTCTCCATTTCAGTTTTGTAATAGGACTAATTCCATGAATAGCTGTAGGCTGATTGTCGCTGGCAACTGGTACAATAAGCTTCCTAGTCTCTGTCTTAAATATTGAAGCAACCTTTTACCCAGAAGCTCCAGGAAGCCTCTCTTTGAATCTCAGTGACCTGGTCTACCTTGAAGTTGCAATTTGAGATATAATCATGGTCTAGGGTAGCCAAGGACTATGAGCAGCTACAGTGGCCAACAGAGATGGTGTTGAAGCTGGGAAATCAGCTACAACGTCACTACAACTAGAATTACATTAATGCTACATGGAGTTTGTCCAAACATCTGCCAGTAAATACAGAAGCTTAGATGGTTACTGGTTTCTACATGCCTGGATTTCTCCTACATGAAAAATGAAATAAGTATCAAAAGTCTTTTCTTTTTACTTGCCTCACAAAGAGGGTTGAGTGTTGGAAAGATAAAGTAAATGATGTATAAATGCAATGAATCAAAGATTCAGTTATTAAAATTTAAAATACTATCAGCTTAGCTGTGATCACTTAGTAGCTGATCACAGCAATATTTGTAAAATATTTTTGTAAAAAACCTATATTTGTAAAAAAAAATGAGCTTAATTATAAATGCAAAATTAAGACAACAGATCAATTCTGTAATAAACACCAAAAGTGTTAAATTATCATATGTTCTTTATAGCTTTTAGAAATTTAAAGTAGGGAAATTATCATACATGTGGATAACAATTTCTGGCTCATCTCACTATATCTGTTATAGGACAAATTATATAAATAGTCTAAATATACAATAAGAAGAGGCTAAGAAATTCATCGACTGATCTACCATATGATATTTTGAGTCAATGAAAACAGCATATCTTTCTCATGCTTCTTTGTTACCTCATTCCCCAGCACTGTTTAATATGTATTTTAAGTGTCTAATAAATGTTTGTGAATTATGTGAAAAAGATACTTTTATTTCTATATATTGGGATCCATACCATATTGTTGAGTGAAAAAGAATATATTACAAATGAATACATACAACATGATCTATACTTACATAAAATATCTAGAAATTTTTTTTCATAAAACAGTGGTGAAGTCCTAGGTGAATTTGTATCTATTTTCTTTACCTGTAAATTGAATTTTTTTACAATGAAAATATTTTATTTTTCATGATGATGAGGCTACTGATATTTGGAAATAGGCTGTGGGATTTATGACTCAGAATGATATTCACAGAATTTTGTAGAGTGACAAAGCACTATTATTTACAGTATGATTGTAATCTTATACTTAAAAGCATATATGTATATGGATAGAAAAAAGACTAGAAGGATACATACCAAAATGTTAATAATAGTAGTACCTGATAGGGTTATAGGTAGTTTTAATTTTCTTTCTAAAGACTAACAGAAAATTGAACTGTATTTTAAGTACAAATTTTTAAAAGATTAAAGAAACTGGAGATGAAAAGTATAGAAATTGAACAAATATAATTTAAGAAACTCATTATAAAGCACTTGTATTCATCAGGTCAAATCATGTCCCAAGTTTATCTAGTGAATAGTCTCATTAGCACATAAAAGACCTGAAAAATTAATGCTAAAACAGAGTTTTGCCGTCTTCCTCTGTGCAAAGCAAAATTGGAGAAGACATACAATGTGGGTTAAGGACAGAAATAGGTGTCAGTGATTCAAGGCTCAAATCTTTTCTGTACTAGTAATTACCCTTCTCTGAGAAAATCATAATTTTTTATTATCCTGGTTTATTGATTTGGAAAAAGAGCAGTGAAAATACTGACTTCTTCATAGGGCTGCTATAAAAAGTTACAGATATTAAGTACTTTGAAAACACTCAGCCAAAGCAACTCACTTTAATGTGAGTGCTTTAATAGCATGCAGTGAAGTATTTTACTATCTCTACATCCCAAATTAATAAAAAGGGGGTTAACCCACTTGTTCAGTTTTACATTTCATCTCCTGGCCCCTTGTAAATATGGTGCTATTTAGTTTACATTATTTGTTGATTTTACCCACTCATCATCTATTTCACCACTTTTTCTGTTTTTCTTTCTTTACTTGGGCACATCACTTCTTTTTTTTTTTTTAAGCTTCAGTATCCTCATTTGTTAAAAAAAAAGAAAGAAAAATCCAATAGGTATTAAGTAGAATGATGCAGGTAAAGGTCTCTTAGCAGATGTCTGGAAACTCTCCAGTGAAGTGCTCTGCATTTCCTGGATCAAAAGCGATCAGCAATGGCCTAGTCAGGCCAACGAGGTCCCATCCCATGGTGTGGAATGTACTAACAGCCAGACCTTTGGTTTTAGCTGCTAAAGGATTAGGCTTTTCAAGGAGTTCCTTCAGTTCACTGAATTTACCCCATATCCTCCTGATGAATTATTGTATCCCTTAAATCAATCATAGTTGGTTTATATTATTTAGGACCAAAGCAATGTAGTTGGTTGAAGAAACCTATATTCTACCTCCCTGCAGTAAAAGGGGGATTAAAATTTGAGTTCTTAGTATAATTTAGAAGCACTTATCGAAGACCTGGAGGGGCAGAGCTCTTTTCAGTCGGCTTGCCTGAAGCAGGATGAGCTCCTGACTTACCTGCCATGCAGAGAACAGTGACTTTTGAGACTATTACTCCTTGTATTAAGCACTTGGCTTAAAATCCGCAATAAAAAAAGCCTCTAACTGCATGTGGCTATTTAAATGTAATTAATTAAACTTAAAAAAGAGAAAACTTCCGTTCCTCCTTCATAGTGACCAATTTCAAGGCCAGTGGCTACTGGGCTAACACAAATAAAAAATATTTCCATCCATTGTGAAAGTTCTGTGCAACACTATTGATTTGGTCACAACAAATAATACTTTGATTTTAGGCAACCAAAGCACAGATAAATAGGTAGCATGCAGTACACTGTCAAGAAATGTTCTCAAATTCTAATTAAAGGACTAAGTTGTGAAAAAAAAAAAAAAAAAAGGTGATACACCCTAGACTTGGGTCTTCAGAGCTGGGTGAACACTGGCACTGACATTTTTTCTGGGTTTTATTTTTTTTTTGAGCCTCAGAGTCTTCATTTATAAAATAAACCTAACACTAACCCAGGAGACTCCTATAAGGATTAAGTATTACAATGTAGGACAAGGTGTGAAAGTTGATTCCAAATAGAATAGTGAAGAAAATCTATGCTCTCGCAGGGCTAGGGATGAAAGAGGTGGTCTGAGGACAATTGGCAGTGAGACAGCAATCGGCCATCCTGGATGCCCCATCTACTGAGAAAGGAATTAAAATTGGACATTACATCCTTGATTCTACAGTTCATTTACCTGTCTGCCCTCCTTCCTCCTATTAGCATCCTCATACCACCCATCTGGGCATGGCATAACCTTTCCCTCTAGGAGATTTAAAAAGTAAATACAACAAGGAGTCAGTAAAATAAAAGTTCTCAACCAACTCTGAGGAGAACAAGCTAATAAACGAAGAAATCAGAATTGGCAATAATAAAAAAAAAAATGTAAGTTCAGTGTTTGGGGCATTGAGTTGTAAAGATGATATGATCTGTCATCTGAATTCCTGTGACATTCTCTCACTCTTCTTTTGGTTTTGTTTGCCTCAAGCTTATCAGCATGCTAACTGTCGGAGGGAAAAGCCTAAATTCAATGGTGGATTTTATTTTTCCTTCCAAGAAATCTCAAAGGCCTAATAATGATTACCATGTACGGAGTTAAAAGAGCACAGAGAGGTCCTGAACGTGTTAATTTGAGTTGAGAAAAGCTGAATTGGAGCCAGAAAGAATATATTATATATGTAAGTCTTATTAAGTTGTCATTACTTGGAGGTTAGTTTCCAGGCAAATAAACACTCAAATCTCACTTGTGCAGCTCCCTCTGAAAAACATACCCAGCTCGAATCTCCCATTCTCATGCATTCTGTTGACTTTAAAAGAGAGTTATGGGCAACAAGAAAATGAGAATCAGGTAGGGCAATTCTAACTCTGAACAAGGAAAATATGTCAGCACTGATTGGATTAAAAAAGAAAACTGTTCTTCAATATTTTTAACTGTTCAGAAAGGAGTCTAAGTTTATATTGTTTTAAATATAAAGCAGAATTGAAAAATAAACCTTCACAACCTTCCACGTGACTCCCAAAATTGAGGGTGTGACTTATTGATAATGTTCACTTTCTAAATTCAAGGTAGGTTTTCTGAATGCTCCCTCTGTTCCAGACACTGTGAACCAACTGAACCAATATGAAGAGCTGCCCCAAACAAACTCAGCCTCCAAGCTGCCTACAGGAACTGCCATTAGAATTTCAAGTTTTGTTTCTTTGATTTAAGTTAATGTGGTAATGAAAATAGCAACAAAGGAATATATTTCTGTACCTCGAGGAGAGGAGAGACCAGGACCAATGTGAAAGAAAAGCTACTTACAATGATAATCTGTGTTAATCTCAGCCAGTTACCAGTTTAATTCATACTGTGTAGAGGAAGAACATAGTAGGTCATGCCTACTGTCTGGTGTCCGCAGAGTTACCCTATCTCCAAGGTGAGGGGACTATCCCTAACAACACTCCCAGGTGTGCACACGTCTCATCAGCGTCATGTTCCTGAAACGACTTGGCTCATTTCTCTACATGGGTAATGAGGGGAAATTCCTTAAACACGGCATGGGCAAACCCAGGGAGAGCAGCTGTCTATGCGTGGGAAAGCTGCTGATTTCTCAGACTTTGACAAGGGTGAAAGGCACAATTCTGGCTGGGACTTACCTTCATAGAATGAGATGACACAAAGGCCAGACATGTGTAGTGTCTTCAAAGGAATAGAGACTTTTCACAAAAAGGATATTGGGCCACCAGGGCTGGGCAAAGCTGGGTATTTGGCATAAAAACACAGTGCATCATAACAAAATCATTTAGAACGGAATCTGTGGGGGAAGAAGGGAAGAAGAGCAGACAGGATATTAGGTTCTTGTAGAAATATTTAGGAAGGCAAGGTATCTATTCATCTGTTCTTGGCTAATAGTTCTTACTATAGATGTAGACTCATAATGTTGACAGAGTTGGAGACCAAAACTCAATTTCTTAGGGCAATGGATAAAAAACATAGTGTGTACAAGTAGCACTGGTCACCTTAGTTGCGATGAATTCTTTGAAAATACATGTAATTAAAGAGTCACGTATAGGCGGTACCCTGTATGCAAAATAAAGACACATCATCTGTCTGATTTATACCTTACGTTCTTTGTCAATATCTCTTTTCCTTTGTCTCTTTCCCACCTCTATTTCTAGAGGGAGCAATGAAGTAATGGAATTATGGAGCCAGGAGGTGGTAAAAGCAGAGTATTGGGGAGGGAAATAAAGTCAGGAAAAAAGGACAAGCTAAAGGCTGCCTGCAGCAACTGAATCAAAACAAAGGCTGTCAAGTAGCTGAAATGGTGAACGTCTTATTTTTGTAGGGAGGTAAGAAGGAAGATTGCAAGGCAAACTAGGTGAGTCCCAAAGATAAACTTCATTTTCTTACTGTGAATTTCATGTTGACTCCTCACCACCAATACAACACTACCCAGCCAGGCTTGGGGGGAAAATACAAGGAGGCCTAAAAGTCTTAAGGAATATACCCATCGAGCTTGGTATACACAATGCTAGAGGAACTTCCAATTAAAAAACAAACTATACTGGCTGAGATTCATAAAGAATCAAATAAAATGGTGGAACATAGGAAAGAGGTCAGCTACCACCCCTATCATGTCATAGAGGATCATCATACTCATTTAAATACGGGTGATGGATAAAGTCCCAAGCTGTCATCCTGTTATCCCTCGTTGTTCCAGGTCATCCAGTCGCACTACACCAAGCAGGATAAGAAGCAGAGAAGGTGACAGATAGACGCTGTGTGAGTCTTTTTTTCCTTAAGTACAAAAGGACTATGGCTTGTCTGAGCTTAAGATCTAGGGTCACCTTTATATGTTTCAGACATCTCTGAGAATAGACGAGGTAATGCTTACATCTAAGCACACCTGTACTAAGCCAGCATACATCTAAGCCAGAATACCTGTACTATGTAGTAAGTTTTGCTTAAGCAGAGATTTGAGTCAGGTCCACGAAGGTTGGGGAGCCAGCCAGTCCGACACTCAGCCACCCACCTTTCAACCACACACCCAGATACCTTGGACCCACATTTCAATGTGGCTTTCTTGTTCTCTACTCACACACTGTTAACACTTGAGAACTGATTTTTTTTTTTTTTTACTATTATAAAGGTTCAAGAAAAAAGTTCAATAAGGAAATGTGCATGACCCAGTTTTTAATATCACAGTAAAAGATGCTGTGGATGTAGGATTGGTTTCTCTGGTGAACACATTCACTTTTCTACTCATTCCAAGGCTTCTAACAGGATGCTGCTATTCCCTCACATTAACACCATTCCAACATTGTTCCGTTGCCCTACTAGCTCCCAGCTCCACACATTCATTCACCCCAAGATTCAGAAAGTGGTCAGATCCAAGTGTCCAGCACCATTTCATTTCAATGGTAACTTTTTGTCCACATATTTTTTCAACTCAGGAGGGTGAGCTTTGCTTATGGCCTCTCCTCTGTGAGCTCAAAGATGTCTCCAGATGAAATTTGTGGCCTCTCTCCCGTGAAAGGTCTGGCCTTGAGAACTTATTTTTAAAAGTCATTTCCCACTGGAAAATCATTTCCTAGGTGACCTGATGAATAATCCTGAACACAGAAGTAAAAATTTGAAAAAACTAATAGGTCTCAGGCAGGAAACAGATGATTTAGTACAAAAAACAGATTACATGTAGCCTAAGTGTGTTCACTTCTGAGACACAAAGCAGTCTGCTCTAAACTCTGACATTTCCACTGTACATTAGTCCGTAGATGCCCAAAGTGCCCCACCCCACGGCACCCAGGAGTTTCATGGGCCTGCACTAGAATTACTTTTAGTGTCAGGACGGTACATTTTTAGTGGTACACATTAATAAAAAGACCTAATTTATGAGAAAGAAACTGATTGATTCTTTATCTCCAAGCCATGAACACTACTTGTAGGAAAAAATAAATCAGGAAAAATGGCAGGAAATGAAGTTCGATATTAAATTACAAAGTCTACCCTCTTCGGACATCAAAAATGGGCCAGAAATCAGATCCCAAGTGCAGTGACAGCATTCTAGACTTCAATTTTTTGTTGTTGTTTATGAAGCAGTAATCCAATCCTCACCTCTCTTAATGGTCACTTTAGAAGGAAGAATATACCTGTTCTTCATGGGTGGTGAAGATCTGACAGCTCACTTCTTAGATCCCATAGTCTCTATGGCTTTTTAGTTAATAGTCACATTAGAGAAGATGCTGATGTGTGTGTGGAGGGTGGAGGGGGGGTGGTTTTATATATATATGTTCATACATTCTGGGTAATTTAATCACAGGGCAAAATCCATTGAATTTTTTTCTCCTCTGGTTCCAGAAATTTGTATTATTTGTATGCCTCTTGGAAGCAAGCAATTCCCTTCTAATAGTCCCTCCTGATTTCTCAAGTAAAGCCCTTATTGTATCCTCCTCCCTCAAACATTTCCATCACTTCCCTGTGCTTAGCTTTGCATTTAAAATCCTCTAAGACCTATATGCCAGATTCTTAACCTTTGCCTTCCTTGCCCAAATGGGAGATGTAGACAGAATGCATACACATATATACCATTAGCCAAACAAAGCAGACCACTTGCTGAGCCTTGCCCACTTCTGGTCAGTGGTGATGTTGTCCCTTAATATGAAAAGCTTTGTCCTCAATCCCCAGTTACTGGACACCAGCCTTCCTGCAGGGCCACTGCAGACCTCAGCGACATGACGCTTTGCCTGGTCCCCTCCTCAGGTCAGCGCTTCTGACCACGTGGCTTTAATGGCTCATTATTTGTACATTTTTTCGTGACCTCTAGGAGGTTACCAACTTTCTGAAGACAGGAGGGTGATTTATTGTTCACATTGCCTAATTCCAAGCTTAGTGTCTGTCAAACAGTATCTATTCAGTATGACTCAATACTGAATAAAGATGCAGAGATCCTGGCTTTCTTATCTACTACTCCCCAATTAACTCATTACATTAAAAAAAAACAACCTTCAGCTAATCTATTTATAAAATGAGAAACTGGAATGAAGAGAGAAAGCAATAAATCAGTGGTAAAATACATTTTAAAAGTTATATGATAATAATAATGATAACTTCACCTTGGGTATATTGCATTGATAATGAAAATAGATTTTGAACTATCAATAAGTTTTTGAGATAAGTCTTTGGACTTTCTTAATGAGAAATGTTCTTCTGTGGAGCTCAGTATGCTTAAAATATTAACCCATTATTCTGGAAGGCCAGTAGAATAGGATTTTTAGAGTTGAACGGGGCTATTTCAAAAACCATGTACAAGGTGGTAACCAAAGTGGAGAATGATACCATAACTAGACACTTACTGCACTGATGATATTCATTTCACAACCCCCAAATAGCCTTGTCTAAGTTAATAAGATTGTCTAAGTTAGTAGGATTGGTTCATTCCTATTAGGAATTATTAGGATGCAATAGGCTTAATAGGATGAACAAGACCGAGTCACTGCAAAGGCCAGGCAGGCCAGAGGGCCAGAGAATCGCTCCCTGGCAGGGCCACACAGGAATGTCCTTTAATGTTGACAAATGTCACTCCTCTTCTAAAACTACTTTGGCAATACACACTGAGAAGGGATCTGGGATTTTATGAATACACAAACTTTTCTACATGTTTACCTGTTGCTTCATTTAAAGTTGGCTCAAGGCGTATTGTTTCTAGAAAATGCTCTAAAATTTTTTCAGGTGTTCCTGACATCACAGTATACCTAGATAAGAAAGTAAAAACACTGTTAGTTTTTTCACACATGGACAAATCTTTAATAAAAAGCCTTTTACATATCTAAGTTTTTTGTTTTGTTCTTTATCCCAGTGAAACACACCGATTTAAGTTTTGGGCCATATTCTTCTTATGGGAAGAGAGACCATGTGACTTGCCAAAGTCACATAGGAAGACAAGGGAAAAACCATAAATTGAAGTAGTTACTAAAACATTCTTTTTTTCCCTACATGGAATGAAAGTAAACTTCTTGGAGAGTGATTCTAGCAGGCTGGGAACAGAGAGACTTCAGCCTTTTTCTGAAGGGGAATGAAAGGAACATGTAAACCCTGGGGCAGTTCAGGTCAGGCAGGGAGAGCTGGTGAGGGGAAGTGACAGTAAACCAGGTTATCCATATATGGGTTACTTGTAGCAAAACCTCAATCCCACACTGGATTCCCCTGCCTATTTCTGGAATGCTCTGTCTTTCCCAACTGTACACTGGTATGTGCTTTGGAAAGGCAGCTAATAATAAAACAAGAGAAAAGAAAACAACCGCAAATAAACCACCCAAACCTATAGCATCTGAATAGGAAGTAAAAAAAGAAAAACTGTAGAAAATTCACGTAATTTACTTCGATGTCAAATACAAAGTATTTGGGGAGAGAGCATTTTGCTATTTCAGAATGTCCAAGAACTGGGAGAATTTGTTTTTTAATTCAAATATGGTTATTTCATAGTTATATTCAAGAAGGTAAGGAAATGGGGGATGAAAAGTATGGGCAAAGTACAGTGAGATGATCTGGTGCTCCTGGTTCAAAATTCAGACTCTGATTTTCTGTTTGGCATCTCACGTAAAGAATTACCAGGAAGAGAAACAACATAATAATAAAAACATTCTCTTATGTTCAGAGAGCAGCAGTAGAATTCAGCTGCAGAGTCAAAAGGAAGCTGAAGAGTTACATTTTTAAAGAAACCTGGTTTTGGAGCCCAGGGGAGGGCATGTGAAATTAAAAATAATAATCTACTCCAATATAAAAAATATTACCCCTTTCTCAAAGCAAATAAGGGTAGAAAACAAAGGTTTCCTCTGGTGCGCAGGGACTACTGGAGGAGAGGAGGGCATGTCTAACAATGACTCGCAGCACTCGCTGGAGAACACTGCTGAGGTCATTGAATATTTCCTGAACTATCTGATCCCTTAACAATGCTTGCCCATGAGCTGGATGAGGAGCTGCATCTGGCCACACTGATAAGGAATTGGGTTTCCAGAGGGCTTTAATAGCTGTCCGATTTTACTGTGCAACTAGGTCATCATATTCTTTCCTGCCAGTGGACGATGACCTCATCTCACAGGTGGAGGAACCACTCAGCAGGAGGAGCTCAGGCCCACGGGTGGAGTCGGTCCGCTGGACATCTCTGCAGTCAGCCCGGTGGGGTCGCGAGCCCACAGCTCTTAGTTTAGCCGTGGGGCCAGATGCTCTGCTCTGGGCAGAGCCAGCACCTGGGGAGCGGGAGCTCATTCTGCACAGGAAGTGTGCCTGCAGTTCAAGCCCTCTCTGAAGAGGGCTGGAAGATGGAGAACAGCAAGGAGACCTGGATAAGGCACGTGGAGCAGAGGGACATGTGAAGAAACTGTGCTTGCTTTTTGGTCTTGGACTGGTTGGAAC
>JAGFMF010011870.1:20101636-20148586 GCA_019455555.1 Galemys pyrenaicus | reverse complement strand
GTTGTATTAAAGTTCCTTTCCATTAAAGGTTTTGTATGTTTGTCTTAATGCGGTGGATGGCAAAACCCATTCAGAGAGGGCAGGCTTGGGGGTTCTGGGGTGCTCCTCTCCCTGCCCTGTAACACTGGTCTGCTTGTTTCTGGAAACAAGTTTTATTTAAATAAGAGTGTAAAATCATTAAAGAAAGGTGACTTGGCATGTCACAGGGCACTGGGGCAGCTGTTGCTAGTCAGGAGCAAACTCTAGATCTGCCACAGATGGATATATCTGCTAGTCAAGTTTAACGCTGATAAAAAGATCAGTTTCCTACTCCAGAGATGATGGTTTGGACATTCTTAGCCCTAGTATTAGGTCTGGTCACAATGAAAAGTCCTGAGCGGCAGGCCATATCCTATTGTGGGGAGAAAGGGGCTCCAAACTGGCCTGGCCAACCCTAGCCCTAGGGGATCTTTCTTGTGCTACCAGTGCGCCCTCTAGTGGCGCAGCTGCCGGGGCTGCCTTAGCCCACCCCCTCCCTGTTCTGTCTCACAGAACGCTGTTCAGGTGGGATCTCTTAGGATGGGTAATTCTGAAGAAGATAGTTCTGAGAAGCAGTTTAGGGAACTCTTGAGAGGCAGTCCAAGGTGCTTCTGGCCAGACATAGATGTCTGGAGTCTTAGGCTCTGGAGTCTAAAAGAGTGCCTGACTGCTTAGTTTCCGGCAAGGCACAGACAGGCACCTCCTGCCTGATCTCTGTGTAAGTGAGGGACTTGAGACCAGACAGCATGGCTTTTGTCAGTTGATTACATGAAGAAACTATTCTAGCCTAAATGAAAAGAAAACCCCAATTGGTTGCATTATCCAAGCTGTGAAATAAAGTCTTTTTCTAATATCAAGTCTGGAACTAAGGATGCTTCTACCTGTACTTGAAAACTGAAGCAGAAGGTCTGAAAGAGACCGTGTTTCTACACAGGATGGAGCTGAGTAGTAGGGTGTTTGACAAGGAAAAGCAACAGTGCAAAACAGGAATGGCCATTTCAGATGCTCTCGCTTACTAAAACCACACAATCACAGAGCAGAGGATAGCCAAAATAGTAAAAGGTTGAGAGCTCGGTATAGTTTATCCATCATCAGAAATACTGTGTGGCTACTGACGTTTTGATATCACACTCCAAGCTGAGGTGGCTTGGAAGGACTCATGCACTTTTGAAAGTTTAAAATGTATACAATAAACTGTGCTGGATTTCTCAGGGGGAAAAGTCAGAAAAATATTATTGACACCAACATAGTGACCCACTTTGAGATCACAGGGATAATTTCTGAGGAAATGGAAGTTCTGAAATGTCCCAGATTTGAGTCCATCATAATCATTGACATGTTGTCAAAGCTGTCCTGCACGTCAGCTTAAAATTCACATACACACGCCACTCCCTTCCCCTACAGTCCCCACTCTTGCCTCCAACCCTTACCCAGCTTTGGATCTGACTTGGGAAAGCTCAACATGAACAATTCCTTGGGAAAGTGGCTTTTTACTCTTTGGGGACTGATTTTGTGTGCTGCAGTATTTTGTACTCATTAGTATTTCTTAACTGCGTTGCTGTGAACATATACATATTTTTGAATTATATAAAAAAAATTGGGTAGGTCTACCAAATACAAACAAGGAGATGAAATAGAAATCATATCCGGTCCTAAAATAAATTTAATACACGTTGCTTCTTCTTTTCTGTTTCCCTTTGATTTCTTTTTTTTTAAAGATTTATTTATTTATGCATACAAGAACTGGGTACAGGCCAGAGGTGCTAGGGGTGAGAGGATTCATCAGAGACAAAGTGGAGAGCAGAACAGGTGGATATACTGAAATACACTGCTGAGGGGAGCAGCAGGCACGGCAGTAGAGGTCTGCTGCACCATGTGGGTCAGCTCACTGGCTGAGGATTGAACTCGTGCTATAGTGACTGTGGACTGCTTCATAGTGTTGCAACTCAACCCCTTGTGCCACCAGGGAGACCCTCCCCTTATTTTGATTTCATAAAAAATCCATACCTGGACAGTTCACTGAATAGAAGATGTAACAAGCAAATGCCTTTGACCAATGCTATGCACAGTGAAGGGACTTTGGGTCAGATGTTTCAGAGTTAAGGAGAATTTTTAAGGCTTCCATTTTGGGTAGCAAAATTTTTTCTGGAGACATTATTTATAATGTAGATTAGCACTATTAATGTATTTAAGAGCACTATGGAAATCATTGGGGGTAGCTCCAACCTTCACACACGAAATGTTCTCATTCTTATCCTCCTCTGAGGGCTGGAAGGACAGCTGTTAAAACACTTGAGCAAGAACATTTCAAGAACGGAGAGCAGTGAGACACAAACAAACAAGAAATCCGGATGGTAAATTTAAGGGCTTGTAAGTGAAAGGACAGTTCTGCATAGGTATTTCACATCAACCCTCTGAAATATGTTGGTTTGCAAGGTTTACTGAAGAGGGCTGAGGATACAGTATTTATATATTACTGTATTTTGCTGAGTAGCTTTCCAGACTAGAGGAGCATAGGTTGAGAAGTTGGTCAAGCTGAATTTTAATTTCAGCTTTGCCATCCTAGCTTTGCATTGTTGGTTGAGTACAAGTAACGTCTCTGAGCCTAAATATCTCCATCTGTTCAAAGAGGGTTGTAATGAAGATTAGAAAAGTATGCAAAAACACTACAGCTACTCAGTAATATATTTATTCCCTCTTTCTTTGAAAATGTGTTGATTCATCCAAATGAAAATGTCTAAATCTTAGGCTTTTAGTTTCAACAATAAAAATTCACCAGTGATATTAAGTGTGACGATTAAAGGAAACTCTGTTTACATGGCAAACAAATAAAAATAACTAGGGATGCACTCTATTTCAACATATTGCTTGTGACATTTCCTTAGCTACAATATTGGTGTTACTATTCTAAGACTGAAAATTAAATTTTATTTAAAACACTGGATTCTGTAATTTTCTACAATTTCTTAGAGTTACATTTCCTAACTCTCTTAATATGCAAACATTGGTACAGTTGATGAAAGAGACTTAGGGAGGAAGTTGCAGCGAAAGATGCAGACACCGCCAAGACTCTACCGGGGACCTGAGAAGTGCGGAGGAAATACCACTGTGACGTTAGCAGGAACACATGTGAATGAGGCCCACTGGATGCTTCCGGGCTCCAACCATTAGACTAATTTATATTTGAAATCTGTGTCTCCATCAATGATGCCTACTCTAATAGAAGGGTGAAAAGACTTCTTGAGAAATCCTGCATTTGACACTCAAATACTAAAGGTTTTCATCACCTACTGGCCTATGTATCCTTCAAGCTGCCCAGTGTTCCCATTTCCATTGTTCTTCCCCACGCCTCCCTTTCCAAGGCTATTACAGCTGAACACTGTATACAGAGAGCATTTTTTGAGCAGGGAACAGTCCCCCCAGAATTACTCCCAGCAGCACCAAGCTCAACGCCGTGCCAGAAATGGATACATTATACTCCCCAAGATGTGTGATTAGTCAATAGAGAGGAAAAAAAAGTCACACACACTGCTGTCTTCCACAAAAAAGGAGAACATGCTATTGTAGAAATGATGATACCATGTGAAAAGGTTAATCATAGTCTGGCAATTGCAGTGCTGGATGCAAACCTACTTTTGCTGAGGCTGTGAGTTTCCTTGATTAGAAGCCCTGTTCCCTGCTGGGACCTTCTCCAGTACCAAGACATCTTGGTCATGTTCTTTAAGTCTGACTGTATTCGCCTCAACATCCTGCAAATACAAATTACACCACATACAGATGCTGCCGTTTTCTCAGACAATGAAAAAAAATTTCAAATGCTTCAGAAACTCATTTAGTGCTTGTGATGCTAATTGTTGCGTCTACAAATTAAGTCATTTTCAAAGTCAAGGGCTGGAACAGTCAGAGATAGGACCAGATGAGGTTTGAGACATGCGGTTTTAAAACTGCCTTTACTCCAGATTCAGAAAAGCAGCAGAGTAGACAGAGAGGAGTGTGGTTGTGTTCTGGGAAATCTTTGGGCAAGGGCAGGATAGCAGAAAGATAGGGAAGCAATGACATTTATTTATTCTTTATAAAAATATGTGGCAATAGCACTCAGCTTCAGCAAAGTTCTTTCATTCTGATTTTTTCCTGAGGGTATTTAGTTTCCTGTGGAGGGACACCTTTGCTCTCTCATCAAAAGGCTTGTTTTATTTTCTTAAAAATCAGTTTGAAATGTGTTTAGACATTTTCCAATTATTTTGAATAAATTTATAAGCTACATCAGTGATAATGGTCCTAGTCTGATTCTTTCAAAGAACTTTTGGGTAAAAGTAAAGTCCACCGTGTAAACTTTAAATAATGAGTGACATTTACCACTAAATTTCAATGACATTTAAAATATTATGCTTTTTCTATCTTGGCCCCATTCTAGATAAGAACCATGTGGTTCTTTTCCATGTGGTATTTTTTTCTACGTTACTCAGTGGTATAATTTTGTATTTAACTTGCTTTGCATTAAGAAAATACATTCCTAAGATGAACTTTATTGTAGAAATTTTATCACCAAACACAAATGCCTAAGGCTGTATAGGGATAGCTCCACCCATAAAGAGTGGAGAACAACACAGCAAATCATCATTAAATGCCAAAAGCACCAAATCTGTATTTCTGAGGCTAGAGAAAGAGCTCAGGCTGGCGTTGGGGACAGAGGTGGTAGTCTACCCCAAGAGCCAGTCAGGAAGGGAAAAAGCAGAATTATCCTAGAGGGAGCACTCTCCCTGGGTGGACTCAAGCGAGGGTGAGATGGACTGTGGGTTGCCTGATGGGACCGGGGTGATGGGACAACGACATCATCCCACAACTAGGTCTCTACCAGCCAAAGCTGGGGCACTCCTCCCAAAGGGGCCAGAGGCTGCTTGAATGACCAGAGACCGTCTCTTCAAACATCCCTCACTCTCACAAACACCGTAAGAAGTTTAGATTAGGCCCATCTGTAGAGGCAACTTGCTTGCAATCTCATGGCTCCCTCTACTACCCCAATTATTCTTTACCTGCATGCCAACATCTGAAATTACTTTGTGTGACTGAACTAGACATAAAGCACTAAAACATGATCACTCAATCAAGAGCGTGTGTGTGATGACAGAAGAAAGATTCAGATTTGGGGAGAGGTAGGAATGGAGACTAGGAAAGTGTAGGATGAAGCAAGACATGGGGCAGAGGGGCCACCACAGTGTTGGAGAGTGAGGTGGGACAGGACGCTAAAAGGGAAGCCTAAGATGGCTAAAGAAAAATGCCTCGAACTCTGACATTTTTCCAAGGCAATTCTTATTTGTCTTCAATGCCCATGGACCAGTTCAGGTGTGTGCAGTTACCTGTGCCAGTCCAGCATGCCACATCTGCAACTTTACTGATCATCGGCACTTGGACCCAAGCTCTTTGTCCGGAGAGTGTTTATTAATCACAGCACTGCTCGAGTAACAACATACTTAATTCTTTGCCTATTTGCCAAAAGGAAAAGAGGGAAGCCCCTCAGCCACACTGCCCAGGACTCACCCTCAGGATCCGGTTGAAGTCCTCCTTGTCTACTCTTAGGAAATGGCAATTATCTTCTCGCAAGACGATAGAGGCAGCTCTGGGGGCGTCATTAACCAGCGCTAACTTGCCAAAATCGTCTCCCTCATGCAGGGTACAGACCACACCCTGGAGAGAGCAGAACAGTCAGATGAAGGCAACCCATACAAAGGAGCACACAACACCCACTCCCCACCACAAGTCCCCCTCCCCCTGAGACTCCATATGTATAAATGGATGTACCCAGAGATGCCGAAGGGAGGTTATATAATTAAATCAGAATGTTTTTATTTTTCTTTCATTGAATAATATGGTGCACAGCCCAATTTAATGTATACCTTATAATATATGTGGAGACAAGTCTCAACTCAATGCAATTCTGAGTATAATAAATCCAAATAATTTGTGATCAGAGGTGCTATAATGTCTCTTCTACCTGTAGTAGCAACATCGCTGCAAGTTTAATTGTAGTACTGCATTGTTAATACTTAATGCCATACTAACAAATGGAGCATACTAAAGTTTCAAAAAGAAAAAGATATATATACCTTGCCGTAAATGACTACATTCACTGATCCCTTCAGAATAATGTACCAGGAGGTACCTTCTTCCCCCTGGTTAAACACTGGATACAAAAAGATGAAAAGACTTATGACAAGAATAGAAGCACATCAATATAAATTACAGCTTATCAAATCATCAATGTTAAGTCCCCAGAATGACACATTTATTCTAGACGAAAAAAATTACTGGCAAATACTAACTTATTCGGGTGGAATATTATTTCCTTTTCTATAGAACATGAAAGAAACAGAAACATGACATTACTTGCTATGCCCTAAAAGACAGGCTTTTGCCAGATATAAATTCACCATTTCTTCTAGCAAATACTCCGCAATTCATCAAAACTTATGCTATAGAAAACAGTTTCCAAAAGTATTCTGACTCATAATGTGGAGTTTGAAAACATGCAAACCAGCACTATCTATGTTTATGGACACATAGCTACCTATTTTTTCAAAACTGGTTGGAATGATAATGCCTATGTTAACAGGACAAGACTAACCTTGGGAGAGGAAAGAAAAGAAAGAAAGTATGGAAAGAACAAGGGACTTTCAACTGTATATATGAATTTTGTCATTAGAAAAAATGAATAAAATTTGAGTGCTAGTGTTTGATAACAATTTTAAAAGTGTATATAATAATCTCTATTTTTATTTTAAATATTTAAATGTGAAAACAATCAACAAGTATGAAAAAGATAAGAGAAATGTAAGAAATCAGTGACCATAAAGAGAAAAAAAATTAAAATGAACCTTCAAAATGAAAAAGACATTCTGCCCAAAATAAGTATCAGTGTTAGAAAGACCACTTTTGACCACTGAAAGTAAAACACTCTGAAATACAATTTTCAAAACTTTTTGCTTTTATAATTCGTGTTCCATTGTTTATTGAGTCACATGACTCAGCCTGAAAAAAGAGCAAGATTTTCCAAAGAACATGTCTTGAGAAATTAGAAAGTGTCCATAAAAATATTAATCTATGTTTCACTAGGTTTTTACCAGATATAAATTCACCATTTCTTAGAGCAAATACTTCTCCACAATTCATCAAAACTTACTATGCTATAGAAAATAGTTCCCAACGGTAGTCTGACTCATACCGCAGAGTTTGAAAACATGCAAAAAATCTAGGTTTGGGAAGTGCCAATGTAAATGGACTGATCATTGTTCCTTATTGCAGAACTTCTGAGAACCTCGGCATGTTGTGAAGTCTGAATATACTCCAAGAGAGGTTACAGAAGGTGGCACTTTCTAACCTGATTAGATGATATTAACTGTATTTTTCAAGAAGGCTTTTATTTTTTTTTTTAAAGATTTATTTATTTATGCACACGAGAGCTGGGGTACAGGCCAGAGTCACGTGGGAGGTGAGAGGATTCACCAGACAGAGCGGGGAACAGAACAGGCAGATGGACTGAAATACACTGCTGAGGGGAGCAGCAGGCAAGGCAGGGGAGGTCTGCTACACCATGTGGGTCCCCTCCCTGGCCAGCGGCAGGGATCGAACTCGTGCTGCAGTGGCTGCGTTTTGCTTCATAGTGCGTTGCTTAACCCACTGCGCCACCAGGGAGGCCCTCAAGAAGGCTTTTATAGGTCTAGCAGGAAATGACACCTAAATAATTTTGCTCACATTTTCTGATATCAAACTTCAAATTCTTCCAAATATGAACACAGATCTCAATATAACTTGGATTCTGGAGAGACCTGTATTATTAGTACTGCATAAATATTTGGGGCCAAGAAATTCTCTCAGGCTTGGAGTGGACAGTAAAAGTGAGAAGAAAATGAAAGCAGGATAGTTTATCATTTTAACAAGCAGTCCTTGAGAGATGGAGAAATTCAAACACCACAAGCTGAAGAGTGTTCACTATGAGAAGGTCCTGCTAAGTAAGGGCCATGCCCAAAGAGCACGGGCTTCATTCCCCCTCTTTAAATACCTCCTTGAGCCATCCTGGCAGGGAAAGGGGGGAACCACTGCTGGGCTGGCTCCAGGAAGCCCGCACGCTACAGAGTACCAGACATGTGCTGAAGTAACCACAGGTCCAGAAAAATGGAAGTGTCACATGACTTCCTGCCAGCTCAGCCCCTGGGCCCAGAAAGGAAACACCTGCAGGGAGGCTCTGTGACATGTGCTCCAGAGGGGACGCGCCAGCCCCAGGGTGCCATTCCCACGTTCACTTACACACGGTTCCTCCTTTGGCGTGAGACTCAAAAATTAGAACTCCTGCTAACTCCCGTTTCACCTAGAAGAAAAAAAGACAGAATGTGGAAAGGCCAGCCTTAGGCAGGAAAAGGGACTGGCTCTTTTATTTATTTACTTATTTAGATATATTTAATTGTATTTGACATCATTTGTAGTCCCCAGGAAGTTAAAAAGTTTCTGTACAGCAAAAGAAACATTAACCAAAACGAAAAGACTCCCCACTGATTGGGAAAAAATCTTTGCACCCCATACAACTGATAAGGGACTGGTCGCAAAGATATACAAAGAACTCATAGGACTCAAGAAAATCAAAGCAAACAACCCAATCAAAGAATGGGCAGAAGAACTTGCTCTCTCCTAACAGTGTTATCTGCACTGCTTCTCCCATGGCCACTCCCTCTCCCCTGGCTGCTCCTTTCTGACAGAACTACTTCCACGAAGAATTTGTGGCCAGATTCTTAAAGCTCTTTGAAAAGTTATTTTATAAACTAATTCATACAAGACAACCTCCCTAGAGATTGCTTAGGACATGGTTTCACATATATGAATCAGTCAATTTCTCCGCTTACCCTTTTTATTTTAATTTTTGAGGCTACACTTTATTTTTAACTAATTATGTCCAGTCAAACCAAACAGCTTTAGTTCTTTTCATAATATCTGAGGTTAATTAAAATAAACATCATGATGATATGCTTTCACTTTTCCATGTTTCTAATTTACCCCCAAATTTTTTTTTTCTTTCCCAGCAGTTTTATTTTTTCCCTTTATTTATATATATTTGACATCAATTGTGGTTCCCATTTGCCTCCACTATTTCAACAGTGCACCATCACCTCAGTCCCTTGTGCTCTTTCTGCCCTCATCCTAGTCCCCTTCTCCCCCTGCCCACTAAATGCCTCTGATTTTTCCTTATCTTTTAGTTTTTGTTGTGTTGTGATTTTTTTATTATTATTCTTTTCCTTGGTTCCTTATTTGGTTCCCTTATATTCCTCCTAGGAGTGAAACCATCCTTACCCCAAATTTTAAACTATTTGTAGCCATGAAACACATTCTGAGGCTTAAGGCAATTACATTTCAGCTGCATGCTCTGCCTGTCTTTTGTCTAGGTTGGGAAGGTGAGCACGTCCTATAGGATCATGCAGCTGTTGCTATCAGAGGCCCCTCCCTGTGTTCCACAGGATGCATCCCTGTAAACATGCTAGAAAGTTCAAAGTCCAGCAGTTGAGTAATTAAGCTTAAATGTGTGTAGGGTTAGAGAAATCAGGTCTTTCCACCCTCCCGCCACTGGTATAATGATGGACGCTTGCAGTGCTGTGCGCACGCCTAAGTGGGCATGTGCAAGTGGGTGCACCTGGGCTTAGACACCGGAGTATAAGGGCGGTGTCATGAGGATGCCAGCAGCAAGAGGAGCAGCAGTAGCAAAGCAGTGGAGAGGGTGAGATGCCCCAGGGGCTGGGAGGCCTGCCAGCCTCCCGCCCCCACCCCCACCCCCACACCCCTGCCTGCCATGTACCTGGCCACCTCTACTAATAAAAGCATGAAAAGCCACTGAGGGCTAAAAGACTCTCCTCTCCTTGACCCGTCTGTCCTGAACTTGCTCCGTACACCTTTCCTGCCATTACAATGTGTAAGGATGTTTATATTCCTAGGTAGCTTTTTTTAAAATTGCAAACTATGGTTCTATTTCCCTAAGAACTAAGGAAACTAAGAACTTCCCATAGCACCTGAGTCCTTGGGGTTTGAGGCAGAGGAGGAAAGGAGTCTCCCCGCATCGTGCTCTACAGCGTACACTTGTGGATCCTACAAAGACAGGGGCTCCAGGGGCTGGCCCACGCCTGCACATACCGTGGAGGTGAGCCAGCTCCTGGGCTCCCAGCCGTGCAGTGGGTGGGGGGGTGTTGAATTCTGTCTGGGTTGATGGGGAAAGGGTTATAGCCCTTCTGCTTGCACCTGGGACAAGCGCCTGACTGCTCTCAGCGGAGACCTGCACACCCACCCCAGAGCAGGACCCAGAGCTCCAGGCGCCCAGAGCACTGACCACGTGACAGCGCGACATCCCCCAAGAACTGGGAACCAAAGGCCGAGGAGCAGGTAGATCCTGCTGAGGACCTTGGTGCAGTGTGTGATCTGGAACATGGAGAGTCTACTCCTCTTCTCCCTCTTCCTTGTTTACTCCTCCTCTTTTCCATTTCATTGTTTACTGAAATACTAGTATATATTGGGTTGTTGGAAAAGTCATGATGCATTTTTGCTTGGAAAACATAAAAAAAAAGTCATGACTTTCCCAGCAACCCAATGGGAGTCTTCCATTGCCTGGAAACTCTGTTCCTATGTTCCCCCTATGGGAGAAGGTATTTCTATACCTATTCAGAGAGCAAATTTGTATCCACTGCCTTCCTAAATATTCTGGTCAGATAAAAGCTTAAGGTTGGAGTTGTCCTTTGGGCCATTATCTACTAATAGGAACTGCTCCTGTCTTAACATGTGTGCGCTAATGTTCTTCTGCACCTCTGCTTCCTTTACTAGGGTAGTGTGGTGCCAGCAAGGGCACAGAGCAAGTTCTCGATGATTCCGAGCAGACGGGCCAAGGAGGAGTCCTGGAGCCCTCGGTGGCTTTTTTATGCTTTTATTGTGTCATTATATCAAAGGCGACCAGGTACACAGCAGGCAGAGGGGCCGGGGGTGGGGGGCAGGAGGCTGGCAGGCCTCCTAGCCTGGCGCATCTTCCCTCGCTGGGCTCTCTAGTCTCTCATCTCTGCTTCTACTGCTGCTTTTTCTGCCTTTCTCCCTCCTTTCTCTCTGCCTCTTGTCTTCTGCTCTTCTCTGCCGCTGGTGTCCTTGTGACGCCGCCCTTATACGCCCTGTCTCAACCCAGGTGCACTCACTTGCACATGCCCACTCAGGCACGCATGTAGGACCTGAGAGAGTGATTAAGGAGGTAGAATTCAGGCATTCCATCACCCTCCCTCACATACCACAGTACTCTGCCAGTTCTAAGTCAGAGTTCCCCAACCCTGCTCAACTAAGAGACAACTTACTGTGGTAGAAAGATGGGATAAGGCTTTAATGTGAAGGAGCTCTTCATAGATAATCTCTAGGTCATCCACAGTCCTCTGGCCAGGTCTACAAAAAAAAAAAAAAAAAAAGGAATAAGGAAACTGAGGAAAAAGTAAAAAACTTCAAGTATAGAAGTGGATTCAGGGATCAATCACATGTTCAGAAATTTTGTAGGCAAAATCCCTATAAAAAGATATTGGGGGATTGGGGACAGATTATGCCATTACAAGCCTTACAGGGATTTTTTAAACAAATGTCTTCCTTAGTGAAACAACATGAGACAATCAGATGCACACAGCTGCCTCCTCTTACAATCACAGAGGGGACAGCCTCTCCTCTCACACTGTAGTTGGCACCTCACTCTTCACTCCGCAGAAGACTACTCCAAAACTGCTTCATTACCACCTTCACCAGTAACAACAAAATCGTCTTTTCACAACACTCGGAACAATCAGTTTCATCAACTGGATGATGGATCCAAATTTCTTGGGATCCTGAGTGACATCTTACCTTAACGGAACAATAGTGAAGCTGTCATTTTTGTTTGGGTTCCTGACATGATTCTACAGAGGACTCAAATTAAGGACATATATAGACTCCAAGTTTTCTCACTGATCCCTGAGGAGGTGAAAGCATGAGATGAGCAGAAAACTAATAGTAGTGTCTGGGACTAAGAAGAGAAAAACAATGGATTTTTATCCACATTCCCCGAACTCTATTCCATGGATAACCAATGTTCCTCCCAGGTGATGTTAACCAGCTTACTAAAAGTAAAATCCTTTTCTATGGTTTATTATAAAACTAGTGTCCAACTATCTGCCTTTGAGAATGGGGTATGGGACTGCCAGAGGCAACAAAGACTGAGTGGATTCCTATTATCTTCCAGATCTTCAGGATCTGGAATCACTCAGTATCTACTTACATGTCAATATTAATAGATATGACTGGTCAGTAATTTGTATTTTTTATTGCTCTTTGCAAAAAAGGCACCCTGACTGTTATGTTTTTGAAACTTAAAAACAAACATGTTATTAATTCTGAGTGGCAAGAAGTCAATCCCATATTCATGGGCAGGCAACATTTACGCTGAGGTAATTGCAGTCACAGGTGCTACCTATTCCATAATCACCTACTTTATGCATTTTGTCCAAAATTTCCACAATATATGTCTTAGCCAATGTTACTGTTTATGAAATATTTCAACCTTCATAAGGTACTGATGGAGTTCTATCAGCTGCCTCCTCTTACAACCACAGAGGGGTTTTGATCAAATTAACTGAGGGAGTGTTGGTGTACCGAACACTGGACTTAAGTAGGAAGAACTTTAAAAAGAGCACTGCACTTAAAGTCTGAAGATCAAGTTTTTGCCTCAGAGCAACCACGTGATGTCAAAGCCTCAGGCTCATCTGTAAACAGGAAACAATACCTTCTTGAGAGACAGATGAGAACTAAAGGAAGTAGCGAATGTAAAGACTCCTGCATATTTATTTGTCTACGTGAAAAAAAAGTCCAGCAAATGATATTTAAGATTCAAACCCTTGCATAAGAAATCAAACTTCAAAAAAGTAAGACAAATGGTTCAGCAAATTTTATCTGATATTTAATGAATGAGTAGATAAATGCTGAGTCTCCAATGCTGAACTGCAAATATTCTAAGACCATTATTTAGATGAAATAATTTTGTAGTCATTATAATATGGGGTAGATGACAGATCAATTAGGGGCTAATTGGAAGAAAACTCTTCCCAGACCTTGTATATCCCCTTCTCAAGGACAGCTTTCACATGGACAGAAAAGATATCTCTCTTAACAGTACTAGAGAATACACTTCCTTAATCCTTACTGTACAGATGGGTACTAAATCCATGATCTAGGAAGAAGCCAGCCAGGTTCACCTCCAGCTGAAGGTCACCCTTGAAGGACATACTGTATCGGTCTAATGTTTAATAAATAGTGGAACTCAGTAAGTATGGGACCCAGAAAGACACTGAAGAAAAAGCTATGGTCACAGGGGCGCTGAAGCAACTGGGCTTTCTTAGCAAGGGGCCTAATCTACCTCTTGACTTAGACATGGGGATTTTGCAGCTAGGACCCTTAGGGATTTAAAAGTCAATTGAGTCACCCCAGTCCATCCACTGCTATAGAGGCAGCTCATGTGGAAGGCTCAAGGTAGGCTTAATAGGATTACAGCTCTTCAGCACAAGGTGCGGCCCTGCTGTTCCTGCTGGTTAACATCCGCTGCAAATAGCTTGGGCCCTCTTAGAAGGTTGGCTAAAGGAGAAAACAGTCACCAAGTCTGCTCAGCTCCGTGGGGTGGGAAGTTATGGAGGGAGGAGATAAAATCAGCTGGGAAAAATAAGGATTACAATTTGGCTCTAAAATCTTGACAGATTTAAAGTTGGAAGTTCGGGAGCAGATCTCTGAGTGCAGGAATGTTTACAGAATAGCAGTACAAAATCCAAACTGATGTAATCTTACAGATTATAAAAAACCAAGATACTGTCTTTAGAATTTACAAGTGCTATTTAATTAAAAAGATTCTATTTCATCCAAGACTTAAAACATATGATTAAGAACTTGGTGAGATCCTCAATACAGCATATAAAAAAAATCTGACATTGTGGTTCAAGGCTGCTTTTTGAGCCATTAATCTTGGGAGCAGCAACAGTATGGGAACCAAGAGCAAAGATGGTAACAGTCAAGCTATTTTTGAACCTACTCAGCTACCCGCTGCCCTGCACCCCTGAGGATGGCCCAGAGAGCTTCTATGCAGCCTTCCCAGCTCGCCTCCTGTTTTTCTAGACATTTCTTCTCAGTGGCTTTATTGGTCTATTTTTATTGTCGTTGTTCACTTCTTAAACTGTACTGTGTCTCAAGGCTCTGCTTTCAGTTTTTTTCTACCTCTTTTTCTGGGCACAAGCTCCAACATTCACCTATACGATGCTGAGACCTAAATCTTTATGTCCAAAGACATCTCTGTTTGAGCTCCAATAGCTTTTCCTGGCCATCTCCTCCTAGATAATGTACAAACGCCACAAACTCAATCTGTCCCAAGGTGCCCCCTCATCGCACGAGGATCTTTAAAAGTGATCTCAAATTACTTTGCTGTATTCTTCCGTCTCCCCTCTGTTCATACACCCTCTCATGGCCATGTTCTCTGCTCCAGTCCTACAGACATCTCCCATTTCCTCAAACATCTTGTGCTTTTCCATGTCTCCAAGACTTCTCACATGCTTCTCTCTTTTCCTAGGATATTTTTCTTCCCAGTGCAGACGTCAACTCTCCTATCTGTTTTCAACCTTTACTCTTCCATCACTCACAATCTTATTGCTGTGGCAATTACAACAAACTGCGAAGAATGCTACTGGTTTAAATATCCATAACTCTAGATCATTCTTCTGAAGAGAACTAGCACCTGGAAGGGCAAGGGACACAGTATTAAAACAGAAACTAGATTTGATATCAAAATCATGGATTCCCTAGGTGCCCAATTGGACTAATGCCTCGCTTCTGAAATTATAGTAAGGGACTAATAAACAGGTATGCTGAAAAGATCCAGTGAGTTAAAACAACAACAAAATACCAGGATACAAAGAGGTATTTGGAAATTGGCACAGATGTGGGAAGACATTATCAGAGTGGGTGTTCAATATGGCTCATCAGATGAATGAGTTCTCACAATCCATACTACCCTCAGCATCTGCCAAGGGAGATGGCAGTGCTACTACAGACCATTCTTGTTTGGTAACCTGAGAGGACCAGGGCTAGTGCTCAGTCATCCTTTCTACTGACGGCTAGCTAGGGCAAGGCTCTGTGACATGACTCACTTCCAACACAGCACACACTTGTGTCAGGGCATATAGTTAATTACTAGGGGAAGGAGGACACAGGATGGAAATGTTGACCCTCATCTCTCACTCCAACTCCCATTCAAAGAAAGAAAATATCTATTTCTACAGGATCATAGATTTATTTATCCAGCTGTGAGGAAGAAGTCACATTGTTAGGCCAGCTTACTCGGTCTAAGTCAAGATAGGGGGAGGTGCATGGAGGTCACGTGACCCCTGAAGACCAAGCAATCCATCGGACTGGGCTCTTGTACTGTCAGCTTATTGTCTGCCTTGTGAAAACTTGATAGGAATGAGCTCTTAAAATGCAAAACAGCACTGGAAATAAACAAGTGCTGCTACCACAAACCACAAAAGTAGTGGCAGCTGGCAAGATGTTTTAGGAATTCTTAGATGATAGAAAGTCGATAGGAATCAAAGGTTTGAGAATGACTGAAGCAGCCACAACTCAGCATTTGCAGAAGAAAACCCTCACAGGAGGAAGACAGCATTGCAGACAAGACAGGGAAGGAGGTCGAGTAGTCCAACAAACATGGTCACACAGCCCCTCCCACTGAGAAGGGGGCAGTGGCAGAGTCCACTGCCAGGCTAAGACTGGGACTCGCTCTCTAAGATCCAAGGAAGTATCTAGAGTGAAGCTGAATAGAGCGTGTGAGACTCCTAGGCCCTTCAGGGAGAGAGGCATGGAGAAGGAAAAGGAGCAGCAGCTCTCCGAGGAGGGAACTACCTGGAAGGGCTCCATTCCTGAGAAACCCTTGTTTTGACAACTGGGGGTGGAATGGGGTGCCTTCAGGCTACCCTCTCCCCACATACTCTCATAAAGCAAGACCTTCTAGGAATCATGGCCCACTGCTGAGTCCCTCTCCACTCTCAGGAGTGGCTCTGTTGGGGATGCGGATCTCGACATCTGCCCAGAGACCCACATAGCAGCTTATTCTACCCACTGGCCCATTCATCAAAAACCAACAGGGAGAAGTCAAAACTTGCACAGGGTTCACTGGATGCCATGGAGAAAACCCATGGCAGCTGTTTGAAACAGAATGGAACAAAGCCTAGAAGCAGTTTAGTCTGAGTCTCGAATAACATTCAAAATGAAAGGAAAAAAATAACAAGCCTGTGGTCTAAAGTGGTCAGTGAAACCACAGAGGAGACCATTGTCACTTGGTGATCCACCCAGGTAGCAATGAACTTTTTAGTCTTGTTTACTGCAGATGTTTTAGTGAGGTGAGAGAAGTCAGGATGGCCAGGTGTGAAGTGACTTACTTTAAAAAATGAGTATGTTCAGTTAGCTAAGCAATAAAAGCATTTAGTTGAGTTTGCCACGAGCCAGGACACTGGTCCTTCAACATGTCATTAGAATGGAAAGTTGAGGTTAGTCCAAGGGAAGAAACCAATGGAGCAATGTCAGGATGACCAACTTTTCCCCCAAAGGGAATTGAAATGTGAGCCCATCATCCACCAGATGTGTCTTCCTGGTCTGGTGGCAATGACAGGGGACCCGCAATCTCTCCCACGCTGGCCTTCCAGTGTCTCAGAAAAGACTCACCTTTCTACTCTTGCCTCACACAACTGAACCTGACAACTGCAGTCACTGAACAAAGTCACATTTTAAAAGCAGGTTCTCATGGCAAATAGTGGCAGGAAGCACGGTTTATGCTTTGGTGTTTATGGGGGAAAAGTGGGGAACAAAATTCTACAAACCAGCCCCCCTGCTTGTTAACAGAGTAATGAGAGTGTGCTAAGGACTGAAGGCAATCTGGCTTTCATGAGCAAGGGGGTGCCCCAAGCGGGAGGAAGGGGGAACAGGAATGTACCTCCCCAGAGCGACCAGAGTGGCCAGGGAGTGAATGGACCAGGCTGCCCTGAGTGGGGGCGGTGAAGGTGCCATCACTTGTCCTTCTCCAGATGTCACAGGGAGAGATATCAGGCATCCCTGCTTCTTTACAAATCTGTGTGGTGCCGCCCTGACGTGGATTTGTCAGATCCTGCTGTGGAAAGGCCTAGTTTCTGCAGGGGATGTGTTCTGGCAGCAACGTCTAGTTACAGACAAGATAATAAATGGGAACAGGCAGAGAAGCAGTTTATACATTAAAGAATGGGAGGGCTCAGGTGATATTGGGAGCTGTTGGTAAATACAGTTTTATCAAGGAATTTATCAAGGTCAGAGACAGAGGCCTCTGTTACTGGAACGTGGATAAAATGAGGGATGCATCCCGGCCCAAGCAGCACAGTGGTGTGGCTGGTGGGAAGACCTGCAGGTGAGAGAGCAAGTCACTCAGCTCTTCCAGACCTGCTGCCTCATAGTCTGCTCCCTGGTGCCTGGTGACACACCCAGAAAAGGCAGCATTATAATATCTACATACACCATACCAAGCCTCAGAATAGAGGAAACCCATTGTTATCTTAATTTTCTGGGGGATGAGACTACTTTGTTTCTGCTGTACTTTCCACCTTGACCCACCTAATTCTCCTGCTCACCAGTCGTTTCTCAAGCTTGGATCATTTTCCCACACTCTTGAGATCACCTTGAGAGCCCATTGCCTCCACTTCCCTTAAAGGGAAATACGGTACTTCCCACCCCCTTGGCTGACAAACCATCAGAACATGTTGCTTTTTCTTCACCTCCCAGGTCCGTTGCTTCTTAGGAGTTAGGTTCTAAGTTGGTACAGACACAGCACAAGCCTGGTAAAGAGACACTGAAAATGTCCTGACCAGCTCTGTCCATTCATTCCCTGCCAACCAGCCCGTGCCTTGTCTTTAACCCAGAAAAGGACATTTTAAGTTTATCAGGTGCAATTTTCTAGTTCTGATAGCAAAGCCCATGATCACAGAGATTCTCTCATTCTTTGCTGCCATTAAATGATCAAAATATAATTAATTTTTTAAAATTGAGGTAACATTGGTTTATAACACTGTACATGCTTCAGAGGTGTAGAATCACGTTACCACACCATTCCCACCACCAAAGCACCCATAATCCTCTACCACAGTCCTTTGTGTCTCCTCCTTCCTCTGCTCTTCTTTCCCTTTCCCTCTGGTAAACTCAATTTAACAGTCAGGATCTAGGGTTTGGTTAGGTTTGGTTTTGTCTGACCTTTGTTTTGTTCCTCTCTCTTCCATACATGAGTGAAACTATCCCACATTTGTTTTTTCCTATTGCTTTATTTCCCTTAGTAAAATATAATTAGTTTTAATCTCATAAACGCATATGGCTTTCTGTCATAAATTCTGGGTCATTCTACCCATTCTCCACAAATAGGAAAAAACACTTCCTACTGCAGATCTGACTGTATCATTCCTCCCTTTAAAACTCTTTAATGGTACCTGGTTTATATAATACCCAGGGAACATAGAAGGCATTGCAGACCACCCCTTCATCTCACCTTGGTCTAACTGTCTAGTCATTTCACACTCCCTCAGTGAGAAACAGCTTGTTAGTCCCTGCTGGCACTTCCCTGCCATCTTCTGGATCCCGTCACTACTCCTGCATCCCTGCCAGGCTAAGAGTTCTTTATTCTTGGAAAGAAGAGCACAAAAATGTTATGTTTTTCTGCTCTAAAGAAAAAGGGATTTGAGAATCAACCTAAACATTCAACAAAGACAAATTGAGGATAGATTCTTATGCACCTATTAAAAATCTCATCCTTAAAAAATGTTATGCTATGTTAAGTATAATTAGTTAGCAATTGAAAAATAACTGGAGGGACAGGTACAAAAATGTGAATAGTAGTTACTTGTGGGAAATATGATTATATTTGCTATTTATTCTTCTTTAACTCTTTTGAGTAGTTTCCAAATTTTCTACAATGAACAAATTGAGTCTAGCAATAAAAAGCCATTAAAATCTTGAGGTAATCTTATAATGAACCCTAAACTGTAAATGGCAACTACATTCATCATCCTCTCTCCCAAATCAGAAACCTAACGGCAGTAATCCAATGGTTAGTTTTTTGGGTATGGAAACATGAGGAGTAAGTGGTAAATTGCTTTTATAGGAAAGGCTAATCCAACCCAAGAAATGGTCCACTTTATGCAATCATTTATTCTGGTAAATTTTATGAGCTTTCACTTAGAGCACAGTAATCTTTCCAGGAAAAACAAAGGCAAAGTTTGGCATGCAGAGAAGCATAAGTTTCATGGTGAATTTCTTATTTCATAAAGATTTGGCTCTTTTATCATGCCTCTCTTTTCATTCTGTTTACATTTGAGGATGGACTCCATGATATTGTGCCTTTCCTTGGCATATCCCAACAGGAACCCAAACCCTAGGCATCACTGATTTTAGGCTTCCTGATTTGGGTTCCTCTAAGGAAGCAAATTTCCCTATAATTATCAGGATTTAAAATTTCACACTCAAAAAAAAGCTTGAACAGATCAAGACCCTGTTAAAATAGGCTCTGCTAATTAGGAGAAAATGCACAGCTTCTCAGGTGCCCTCTAGAGCAAATGTGTGGAACAGCAGGTGGGGCCGTCAATGCAGCCACCTGACTGGTACACAAGGAGGTACCCTCACCTCCATGTCTTCCCATACTGTTTGATCATCTTAAACTGTAGCACATGTTAGAAAATATTAATTAATCCCATGAAATAAATGAACTCAATTTTCTGAGTTTCCAACCCATGTAAAAGACAGGAACAGGCCAATAATTCTCTTATATGTGTATATGTGTATACATACCTAATACACATATGCATACACACATACATATGCACACATATTTGCTAAGGTCCAAACTACTTAAGATTCTAGACTTTTAGGGCATTTCATAATTGCAGACCCAACTAGAATTAGATCTAGGAAATAGCATCTACTTCATTTCCCTCCCACCTTTAGGTTGGTCTCCAATAGACCACCCTCAACACCTCTTTGAAAAAGAATTTGAGGGGCCTGTATGGCAGGCCTTGGATTTGTCTCCTTGAATTTCTTTTTATCCAACCTCAAGTCTACCTGGTCGCTGCTTACATAGCCACGCCACACCTCTTCGCTGAGGGCCTTACCTGGAGTACCTGCTCAGGGGTAACCAGAATGCACGCTTCTACTGGGAAGGGTCTTCATTATATCTACTTGCTATAGGGCAACCTCTTGTTTTTAGACTCGTAAACAAAGCAAAATCAAAACAATAAGCTCCACGAGCTCATTTTAGGTTTGATGGTCCTGTCTGGGAGCTGCAACAGCAGTGCTGTCAAGCTGTCACCGTTCTACAGCACTTGCCCCCAAATGCCATCCAGGTCTGCACCTGCGAAACCAGGACGGGCATTGTGAGTCACTCCGCCTGCCACCAAATAAAAAGCTAATTTCACATTCAGAATGTATGTTTTTTTTTCAATACCAATAGCAACAAGAGTGTGCCAAAAATTTCCCCCTGAAGCTCTATTCTGTTTTTTAAACTACAGAACATTCTTTCATAGTTTGACAGTTAAAATGCTGCAGTTAATGTAATAAACAGAGAATTTTTCTAAGTAGCCTGTCAAAACAAGTGACACTTTTTTTTTTTGCTAGCGAGTCTCAGATTCAGAACAATAGGAAGTACCTTTCAAAGCAACATCTTCATTATACAATCAAATTCTCAAAGTAATCTTCTCATCAAAGAATATTGTGTTATTTCTTTCCCAGTAATTATCAGAGTTCTGCAACCTCTCTGGCAGTGGTGACTATTATAAAATGCAGCTGTGCTGAGTTTAAAGACTGGGGGGTCCTGCCCCGGTCGATAAGGAGCCAATGCATCTCATGCCTCCCCATTTTCTAATGAGTTGGCAGTTTGGGCAGTAAAAAGTCGACATTTCCAGGACCTTTGAATATGCCCTCAGGTTCTCAGGAGCAAAGTGCTCAGCTGGGCTCCTCAAGGACAATCAATTCTTGATCAGCTAAGCTTAGTTTCTTTCCACTTAAAGTAGGAGCTCCAAATGATATACACAAAAGTGTGTGTGTGTGCGTGCATGTGCATGCATAGCTTGAAAATGTGTCTCATAAAATTAGAATCCTTATTTTTCACTTTGCCATCTCTTGGCACTGTCACTCCAGTAGGAAGAAAACCTACGGATACTGAGTTAAAAGAAGAACTGCTGGCCCCCAACTGCCAGTGTTTATAGGTTCATAAACCCTAGGGATAGGGGTAAAACTTCCAAGAGAATGCAAAATTATGTATATTGGAATAATGGTGAAACCTGTACTTTAATGGCCAATGACAGCTGGAAAAGTCCAGTTTTGGGAATATAATTTTCTTTGGAGAATCTTTGGGCTGCTAAGGATCATACATTTCAATGCTGTATGGAAGAAAAAAGCAGTAGAATCACAGGTTCCCATTTCTAAGGGTAACTGAAAAAAAAAAAAAAAAAACAAAAAAAAAAAACAAAAACAAAAACAGCTCTCGGGTTCTTGTGAGGGTGAATCAAACGATTAATGAATGCCAGGCCTGGTGCCTGGTATAGAGCAGGCACTCAATACATGTTTGTGGCATCTCAATCTGATATGGAATGCCTCCCTCACCAGATTAAAAACTCCCCAAAGTCAGTAACCATTTTATTACTTTATTACTACCAAAAACCTCTTTGGTAGATGTTCAAAAATCTTTGTGAGCCCAAAGGTACCGCCTTCCTTGAAGCAGCTGAATTGAGGGAACATTAATTGGGGCTGTGTATTCATTTCTTCATTCACTCAGCAAAAGTTTAATTATGGTCAATTTGGAGTGATGCATGGAACTGAAACATGGCTTCTCTAACTTCCACCCCAGGCTGAATCCTCCTCTCCACATTATATTCAGGTCTGTCTCCTGAACTAGGCAGGAAGGGGGTGCAAACTTCGAGTTCAATGCTGCAGTCTCAGCAACTAACATAATATCTAGAACAAAGCAGGTATTCCAAAAATATTGGTTAAATAAATAAATGAGTAAAAACAAAGGAAAATGAGATGCCTTTCCCTTGAAGCAACTCATAGCTTACAGAAATGTTTCTCAGCAGGGGCAATCTTTTCAGGACAACTCCTCATTTTATACAGTTCTAGATATTGGGGTGCATTTAACATCCCTTGATCCCAGCCACTGCCAAATGCCATCAGTGTGGCTCCTCACACACCATGAAACCCAACATCCTCACACATTCTCAATGGCCTTTAGGGGCTCTCCTATCTCTGACTCAGAACCACTGCATAGTGTGAGCTTGAACGAGGAAGGCAGCGAAGGGGAGAGAGAAGGAATCCAGGAACTAATGAGGAAAGTACAGATGATGGACAATGGAACAAAGCGGTAAGAAAGCGGGGAAGCACTTTAATAGTAGAGAAAAGGTGGCTCAGACTGCTGATGTTCATTTGAGTTCTCTAAGCCCAAGGGCTCCTCCTGTATCCCCTCAACCCCCACTTCTGTGATCTTTTAGGGGAAAGAGATCACAAATTGGTCAAGGAGGACTCTACTTATGAGTAAGTCAGTGAAGCTCTGGCTTTTCTGTCTGACATTTTGTATTTACCAGTAAAGGTTTTGTTTGAAGAAATAGTTTTGAGGCAAAAAGAGCTGAAAACCATGGTTCTAGAGTATCAGACTGTTAGCCAACTGGAATGAGGGAGGCCTTTGAAACATATGGTGTGGGACATGAAGACCCAAGAGAAACTTCAGAGAAAGAGAACATGGTGTGACAAGAGTGAAGTATGTTGAAAGGCTTTAACAACACTGGCTAAGCCAGCAGAAGAGGAGAAACCCTGGGGAAAGGAATGAAGAAGTGCTCAGAGGGCTACTTGAATTGTATGAGAGGCAGACTTGGGGGAAGTTGTTCTGAGGGACACCTCACTCTTGGAAAATGCCCAGCTGACACACAGACACGTAACGTTGTATGCTCGTCGAGACCCACCAATAAATGGAGGTCCGCCAGGCCAGTGACTCAGAGTAGACAGACACAGCTGGCTGGCACTGGCTGTAGGGCGGAGGGTGATCTCATTTCCAGCAGGAAAACATAAGCCTGTATGGTGGTTTCAGAATCAAGTGCCAAGTCATCCCTTATTAAAGAGGCTTGAGATTAGACTGTGCCATAATTAATGTCTTATAGAATTTAGTAGAGACACTGGACAGAAGAGGTACTCAATAAATTCTTTCTGAATTGATCTGATTAAATTGATCCCTCAATTCCAGTATTGGGCTGTGACTGTACAGCAGGTTGAATTCAGTTGAGAGGTGGGGGAAAGAGCACCTCATGGGCTTAATGGAGATGTCAAGGGATGAACAGAGCAGTGGTGTTCTCTTAAAGATGTGGCTTTGACATGGAATCAACCTAAATGTGAAAAATAGATGACTGGATCAAGAAAACATGGCACGCATACACAAAGGAATATTATTCAGTCATCAAAAAGATAAACTAGAGTCATTTGCAGAAACATGGATGGAGCTCGAAGGGATTATGCTTAGTGAACTAAGTCAGAAGGAAAAAGAAAAAGAAAAATACAGAATGGTGTCACTTATAGGAGGATTATAGGGGATCAAAAGAAAAACAAAACAAAAATTAACAGATAACTACAAATAAGAGTCATCTGCAGGCAAGAGAGAGAGAGTAGGATCAAGGCTAGGATAGGGAGAACACAAGGACTTTGGTGATGGTGCACAGGTGAATTGGTGATGGGAAATGCACCTAGAAAAGAAAGCAAACTTTGTAAAAAATAAAAAAAAAACCTAATTAATTTTTAAAAATGTGTCTGAGCTTTGGGTTAATGTGTCTTTGAGGGTTCAGGATGGGGTGAAAGGGCATTCTGAATGAACGAATGGAGGAACGAATGAATGCAAGCACAGCCATGAGGTCTAGGGTTCTGCCCACTGCTGACATCCTATATTAAAAGAAAAGGCAGGTGTGGTCTAGCAGAGAATCAGAGCAGTTTCTGTTTGTCACTGACCAAAGGTTGTTTCATATGTGGATTCAGTTTTGATATGTTCAGCCAACTGCCAAAAGACTCCACAGGTTCAGCTCATGCACATGGGAAGTGGAATCTTCTGGCTCAAAAATTAAATAAAATACAAAAGAGACAAACACTGCTTGCTGTGCCACCTCTTCAGGGTCTCCCTCTCCTCTGGCCCAGGGTGCAGACCGGGGGTTTGGGTTTCACTAGGGTCTGCCCATGTGCGCTCGGCGCCCGTGAGCAGCCGGCCGTGCCCTGTGCTCTTACTCACGGTTTCCGCAGGATCATCCTCATGTGGGCATCGGGCCCCATCTGCGACAGCAGCAGCATGGTGTCCTGGAGCTCCTCGTCACACTCCTTCTTCTCCTCCTCAGTAGGCAAAGGGGCATCCTCGTGCTCGTCATCCAGAAATCGATAAAATAAATATTTGTCTTGGAAATGGTGTTCCTGGTCCACTGCAGGAAACATGGAGGCCAGTGTCAGCCGGCGCACCTCTGCCTCACGGCCCGGCTACCAGAAGCAAGTAAGTGCTGGCGCTGGTCAGAGAGCCAAGGGGCAGCACAGCAGGGAGCCTCCTCCCCCTCCCCAGCCGCCTCGCCCAGCCATGCAGCTGGAAGACATGACCTCCCCAGCAGCCGCCACCCGCCCAGCCCGGCTCTGGGCCGCCCTACAACCCCATCAAGGGGCGCTGCCAACTTTTCTGAGACAAGCACTTTGACCAGCAGAAATTGTTTTGGTGACATTTTCTAGGATGTGGTACCTGTGTCGCAAAGAGGAAAATAATTATCTCCCAGATCATGCTCTATAATGATTTTTGGAGGACCAGACTTAAACAAATACCGAGTTTGTCAGAATCAGAATTCATGTTTTTCTTTCAATTTGTACCATTTATAAACACGTCTGTCTGCACTTAAAAAAATTGCTTGAACAATGCTGACCCGATCAAGGTTCTAGGCCACAGACCCTTAGTTCATATGATAATTTCCTTCCAGTTCTGATTTTAAAATGCTTTTCCCCTTTGTTCCTTTTAAGCAAAAATATTTAGATCTTGGTAGGACAAGATCACTGAGTTCTGTTCAGAATCTTTCATCTGTATGTCTTCAGGCTTTTTAAGCCCGTCTTTGGGATGGCGCATCAACACTGTCAAGAGGTAAAGAGAAGCAGTGTGTCCTTGCTTAAGATGTGACCCCTGGCACAGCAGCACCAGCATCGTTGGACATGCAGACTGTCCAGGCCCATCCCAGAGCTGCTGAATCAGAATCTGCAAGTTAGCAAGAGGCCCTGGCAATCTGTGTGTACTCTGAAGTCTGGAAATACTGGCAAGACCATCACTGGAGTCTCAGGTGTTACTGAATTAATCATAAAATGATTAAAGTTTGTCAGTTTGGAAAACAGTCTTAACACCAATGGCACAGGCAGTTTGACCAGTTATACTCCTGTCCTGCATGACTACTCTACCCCATGACTACTCTACCCCTGCAGATATCGAAGGCTTCAATTGCAGAGCATATTCCTGATTTTAAATGTGGTCATCCTGACGTATACAAACTGGCTCTCCCAAACAACACCAGAGTTAAAAGGCAGCTCCTGAACCCATCACTTTTTTTCATGTCATCAGCCCAGCCACACATTTCATCGTTCTTCATTCTGCCCTGCATCACGAATGCCATGCAATGCTGAATATAATCACACTACCAATGAACTCTGAATGCAAACTAATAAACATAATTGGAAATGATGCACTTGGGTTGCAATTTCATCTTCCCTTCATACATCTTCCCAAGTTAGGGAGGTACAATGGTGGAACACAGCAATCAATAGCATTCACTGGCAGCATTTGTGTTGCTAAAGGAAGAAACTAGCTCGGTGGGTCCCTAAAGGGCTCATAATTCTTCTTGCCCATTTGAGTGTTCAGCAATGACTTGCCCAGGGAAACGCACTTCTTGAGGGCTTCCCAGGGACCGCGGCTCAGCTTACCGTGGTTGAGGACTCCGTCTTCTACCAGGACCTGCCACATGCCGACAGACTGAGCGCGGGAATGGACGCATGGAGTCTGCTGCATCATCCAGTCCACCAGCTCGGTCCCCACACAGCATTGTCTAAGAGGAGGTGGGACACACAAGATGGGAATCACCTTGTGCAGAAGAAGGGTGGGAGCTGGCTTTTGAGAGATCTTTCTGGAGAGCTTAGCACTCTTCCCCCAAAGAGGTCTCACTACAAACAAAGTACTGCACGGTATGGCCTCAGGTTCTCAAGCTCTTCCACAAACCAACAAAATCACTCAGCTCACGACACAACCTCCTAAGGTTGGCTAAATGGACGAACATTACACGGTGCAGCACCAGGGGAGAAGGAAGGAACACTAGAGGGGGAGGGTAATCTGACAAGCTAATCACAGGATCTGAGAACGTCTCATCTTGAGCCAGTTCTGGAAAATCTCATTGTGAAGTGAAGGCAAAGCAAAGCTCCGACTTCCTTCACCTGAGCCTTGTGAGGAATGAGTTAACGTTTGTGAGACACTCAGAGGTGCTCCGTGAAAGGCGCTGTGTAAGTGCAAAATTATATAGCACTTTATATTTTCAAGTAATACTACTGATCTTCCTCAGAGGGGTGTTGGGAGAAACAAGCAATTAGAAATGCAAATCTCATTGAAAAAAGTTCTATGTAATGAGCATCAGCGCTTCTACGGCGCCTGTCATGTGAAGAGCTCCAAGTGCTCTCGGCTTTCTGTGCAGCCACACATTCACCCTTCAGCTGCCCCTTGCAGTGAGGTGGTCAGGTGGGTTAACTACATGTGTTAGTCAGGAAGACATTCAAGGGGTGAGAGGATAGGTGTCGTGGCATGATGGTTCAAGGGAGGAAATGGAATCTGGAAGTCCTGGGGATGAAGTTCCAGGATGAGGAGAGACAGCAGAGTCACAGAGCAGCTGGCTGCCTGCAGCTGGGTCTGAGTCACCAGAGCCTCCCCCCATGCTAAGGATGCCACCAGCTCTGGTATGCGGACTGAGCCTAGACTGAGCCCCGGGAATTCCTCTCTAGTTTAAAGAGGAGGAGATTCCTGATGCTTTGCCACTTTGGGAAGAGGCATAACCTGCAAAGAGATGTGATGGAGTACCAGTCTGCTACTTACTAGCTATATGGCTTTGCTCAGATCATTTCAACTCCTGGTCCTCAGTTTTCTCCTCTTTAAAAGAGAGCAGGAGGAAAAGATGGCCTCCAGTCATTTCTAGTTCTAATATTCCAGGAAATCTGAAATTCCAGGAACTAATGGGAGAGCTCCCAGGAAGTCCTGAGTATGGCACAGGAGGATGTACTGAGAAGGTCATTAGATTTCTACTGTACCTTCACACTAGAGCTTCAGTGAGCAGAGACACCTATTTATGACACATTCAAGCACAGGACCTGTCAAAATAGTCCTCTTCTAATTTGAGAGTTTGCTAATAGGAAAAGTTTTACAAAAGTATAAACAAGCAATTTCATATGACTTTCAATTCAAGGACTCCCTTTACCAAAAAGAGCACAAGGAGTCAAGATGAACCCAGAGCAATTGGGTCCTTGTAGGAGGTATAAGGATCTGCAGTTAGAACACAGGGCAAAGGCAATGTGCTGGCAGCTCGTGGAATCACCGGGTCTCCTCTCCACTGATGATGCCTTTAGACTCAAACACACACCTCAAGCACAGTGATCACTGTAGGTGCTACTACCTGCGGGGCCATGTCAACTCTCTGATACTGCTGTGGAATGATAGAATGGGATGAGGGGATAGAAGGAAGGAAGACGGAATGTACAAGATCTGGGGCAAGGAATGCAAGCTGTCCTGACGGAAAAAGAAATCATGCCTTTGGCTTCCAGTTAAATCCATGGGTTATTACTAACAGATCATTAATTTGTGTCATAGGGTGGAACAGACATAACACCTATAAATACAGGGGTTTAAAATCTTATGGAACAAGAAGGAGATTATAGTTTCTGACTTCTAGTTTCCATTACTTGCCACCAAAGATGACATATTTTAATGGAATTTTCCTAATGCAAGTCAACACTTGGGAAAGCATTATCACATCTTAAATTAAGGAAAAGGATAATAAAAAACTTTTAAAGAAAAAGGTTCTTTAGCCATATTGGATTTGAGGTCCACTTAATGAGTTAAAGAGTTTGAATTCTCTCTGGGGACATGAGACACAGTTGTTATTTTAAACTTTTACTGCCCTTAAAATGATAGCGGGGACCACAGATTCCAAAAAGAATGAGTGTTCACGGCTGGAGGAGAATACTTCCTAACATAATCACCCAAAATATTAACTAGCATATACAAAAATTAAAAGGGCTAGATGAACAATCTGTCTTAAGGGATGGGGTGTGTCCTAGGAGGAACTGTGTCACTGATCAGACTGAAGCGCTTCTCAAATCCCATCTCATTGTCAAAAATCTATCAAAGAGAGACAATCGAAATGTCACCATGAACTGTCAGTTTTGGTACTATATACTATTCATGACAAATGAAAACAGAAAGAGTGCTAGTTTGTAGGGAATGCAGGAAAACTGACCTACAGAGGGAGAATTTGCAATAATTTACAACTCTGTCCTTGGAGAAGAGATGACCATGATGCACATACTTGGAGGTTTGCTGTAGCGTTAACCGCTATAATTTTTCAGGTTCTATCACAGTTGATAAACCACTTCACATGTTTAGGGAGGAGTGTCTTCCTTCCCTTCTCTATATTCACTGAAAGATAAACATCCTGCATGGTGACTTTAAAATTTGTACCAGAGCTTTTCACTGTCTTATGAATTTGTTTCATGTGAATCAGATGGGTGTTTACTCATGCCAAGTCTGAGGGGTTTGGAGCTCATGTCTAGGTGAAATCAAAAAGAGAGTCTGCCTGCTTGCTGAAAGAGGGCTGTGCATCTGAACTATGTGTACAGGGAGAAAAAGCGAAGGCCTGTATGATATACATAGGCCATTCTAATTCCTGAATACTTAATGAATTGATAAAACTGAAAGTTATAGACAGGAATCCTTAGCTGATCCACATGGTTCAGTCATCCCATAAGGTTCAACGAAATCATGCCACCCCAGACTCTTTCTACAATTTCTTAACTTTAACTTTATCGTTAGCTATACTATAGCTATATTGAGTTCTTTTTCTAAATGTATCACATTTTCTATGTATCACATCTATCATAGATATGATACAGTGGTGCATCTTACTATAATGCACACTGGAATGAAATTCTACAGTAGAAGTTCCACAAAGGACATTCGCTGCTGTAATATCAGGGTTGGCTCACAACAGTGCTTGGTGCCAGGTGCTTAACACATTAGGGAATGAATGGATGAAAACATCACTGGCTCTGGAAACTGATTAACTGTGCCTTAAATCCTAGCTTGACCACGCACTAGATTTGTGACTTCAGCAAGGAAAATTATTTAATCTCTCTGAGGTTTAGTTTTACTATCTGGGGTAAAAAAAATGACCGTACATTTACCCAGCAGGTATGTGAAGATGAAATGAAGTGACATGTGGAAGCTGGCTTGGTACAGGCTTCAGGAATAAACGAATGTTCAGTAAAAGTTAATTAAATCTGACCTAAATATAGCAGTTTTCCTCAAAAACACTAATGGAAATTCAAGAATTTTCTTCTTTTTATTCATCGCAATTAAACCAATGTCCAAGCAAATTCATTCAGGAGTAACTGCTGGAAATAGGAAGGATAATTAAAGTTAAGTGGAGATTCAAGACAAGCTTAGACTTTCCAGAACCTGGAGAAATATCAGCAGTGCTGTCCTGTAGATGAAAACAGAAGCTGTTCCAATTTCACTAAAGATGACGTTGAGGGGGCCAGAGGCTTTAGCGTTATTGTACATACCTGTATGTCTTTAGGTGATATTTTCTATCTCTTATCATATGAGGTGCTCTAGAGAGAATGGCATTTCGTAAGATTTTTCCAGCCCTGAGGATCTTCTCTGAAGGGACCTGAATTTTAATTGGGTAGAAGGAGGGGAAGAGAAATAAGGAGAGATTATAGAAGGAAAACCAACAGCGGTTTCCTTAATCATGCCCTTAATCCTTAAATCAATTTCCACTATGACTCTGGCTTGAAAAATACAACTCACTCATACATTTACATTGTTCACTTGTGTGCTGTGTCACTGTTTTGTTTTGAGAATCCAAAAACACTGAATGCTTATTGTCTCTAGGAAAAAATGTATCCGAGGTTTCCTGAGCTGGGGCTCTGAGACATGGACCACCTCCAGTGGTTACTCAGGAAGCTAGCTCTGAAGGCTCATCAACCCACCTACATCCCATTACCTTGGTAATGGTGTTAGCAGGACGAAGAGGAACGTGAGGTTCAATGAGAGGTGTCTGAAAAATAAAATGTTAAAGCAAAAGAAAATTAAACAAAAAGTTCACTAAAGAAAATTATGGGTTGGGGGATAATAAGAACCATCCATTTTTATAAAACTCAAAATAGAATTTAAGAAGCAAGAGATAATGTCTGCCTAAGGAACTTGAATGTACAGGCATTCAAAGGGCAAAATTAGGCCATTCAATTTGCCAAGACTTAAATATAAATTATTAAAAATGAAAAAACCAAACAGACAGAAATGATTAGATGTTTGCAGGCTTAATGAGAAGGGAATCAATATCTACTCAAAGCATAACAAACATCGGAGAGGAGGAAAAGAAAAACAAGATAAACATGAACAGAGATTAAAATGACTTATCTTATGGGATAGGGGTAAAGTACTGATTTAGAATGAAAATGAACTATTTTATCCTCTCTAACTTGGTCGATTCTCTTCCTGCAACTTGTATTTATAGAAGGAAAAGATTTTAATTCTTCAATGGTGGCTCCTGGTGGTTTAAAACACCAAGTGCCTCAGACCCACTGGGTATATCATGCACCATCTTCCTTCCTTCAGTTATGTACAGTTCTCAGGATTCTATGTCTGTCAGAACAGTTCTAGGATCTAGCTCTTGTCATCATCCATACCCTTCAGATGAAGGTCCTAATTTGGAATCCCAAGGAAAATGGCTTGTTACACAGCTACACAGTTGAGTACCCTAGTCCTACTCAAACCCCCATTTCTCTGAGAGTCATTTCCAAATGGAGGGGAAGAATATATTCAACCTTTTGGGAAAACCATAAATAGCATACCATAAACACAAAGCATCAGTGATTTGACTTGATTCGATTATGTCACTTCCAGATGGCAAGGAAAGATGGCAGGTTTACTTACGAGATTACTATAGGTTAAGTAATCCCCTCCGCAAGATAGCTATGTTCTTATCCTAAAACCTATGATGGAACTTAGCAAGGGGACTGTGGCCATGCAATTAAGGGTCATGGCAGGGAGCTTATTTCAATGTGTTCAGGTGGACCCAAGATGGAATGATGGAAGAGGGAGGTAGATGAGTTAGAACCACAGTGACAGTAGTGTGAGCAGGATGCAGCCTGCTCTGAAGATAGAAGAGCACAAGTCAAGGACAAGGACAGTCTCTAGAAGATGAAAAAGGTAACACAATTGATGATATTTCCCTCTGGAGCCTGCAGAAGGTACTGACTTGTCAACACTCTGACTTCAGTCCATTGAGGTCCACAGCAGACTTCTAAACGATAGTACTGTAAGGTTACTAATTCGTGTTGTTGTAAGTCACTAAGCTTCTGGTAATTTGTTAGAGCAGTCACAGAGAACTAATACAGAAATTATTACACTTTATATTGAAACTCCACCCTTTGCAAATAGAAGCCATTACATTGCAAATAAATTGGTAGGCTTTCCCTCTAGTGCTAATTAAAAAAATATAATCAATGGGGGGAAGTAACAGTTGATAATGTAAATGTTTCATGTATTTAGATAGAAATGTTCATGCATAAACATCCATCTCCCTTTTTATCAACAATAAATTTCAGGTGGGTTACTGCTTTAATATAAGAAGAGCACTATAGAGAAAGGGAAAGAAAAATATTTAGTTTTAGAAAATCATAGATGAGATGGAGGTTTCCTTAGAATGACTACAAACTCACTAAACTTAAACATTTTCGCCACCACACTGGCATCTAGTAGGCTTTCTTTCCCTTCTTGAGATCACTTAGAGCACAGATGTTCTAGCACATACTGTTTCAATTAGCACGGGTAAGGAATGCCAAGGTGGCCCCGTTCAGTGTGGCCCGGTTTAAACAGAGGTTGACTTTGCCCTGAAATAGCCCCTCTCCCTCAGGACACCTTCCGGTGGAAGAGGGACTGGCAGCTCATGAGTCCTTGGGCTTGTACCACCTCCTTAAAGAAGACAAAGGAAAACTCTACAATGCTGGGTCATGTGGTAAAATTTCAAAAGTGCCAAGCCAGCCTGCTTCAGGACCCTGGAAATGTGTGCTTTGAAAACATGCTGATTACTTCCAGGTTGTGAGTTTCTAGTACTCATACATCCTGCCTCTGTACACTCCGCAGATTGGCTTATATGTCTAGCTATGTGCTTGGTTATAGATCCAAGTTGTAGACGCCTCAGGCTATTCTTGAAAATAATAGTAGAAATTGCAGAATTCCATTTGTTCTTGTCTTGGAAGAAAGAACTGCAGGTGCGTGTGGTCTACAGTAGATGACCATGGGGTTAGCTTCTGAAGTAATCTTTTTTCTTTCCTATGAAAAAAATACCTACTCATTTTTCAACAGTCTAGAGAATCTGGCTGAGCTAGGGGTCAGGAAGGAGCCCATGTTTGAAAGCGTATCATCTTCATTAAAATATTGACTATAGCCCCTGTACCTCCTGGAGACTTCCTTACTTGAAATGAGAAAAGGGACATCTGAAATCCAGTATGTTGTTGCATTTATTTATTGACAGATTCTCTCGTTAACTGTTTAACCCATGGAAGTTTTGCATTCCCAAGAGCTTTGTGAGATCACGCACATTATCGGTATCTTCTACCTTAGCTTTGCACGTTGTCTGCACTCAATACAACTGTGTTAAATATGTGAATTAAATTGGACGTGGACTTATCTGACTTTTTATTGCACTGAGTTGCCAGTTCTGCCATCAGCTTTGTGTCCCAATCTAGCTTGTTATTCTTACCTCTTGGCTTAAAAATATTGTGCCTTGCAAAAGGCTCCTGAGAGCAAATACTCACGTGAAAAAGAATTACCCCCTTTCAAAAGGGCCTGAATATGGTTTTTCACAAGGCCTATTACAGAGCCTCATACCTCATTATAATCTACTGGGGAGTTATTGTGCCTCTTGTAATGAAGACTAAATTCATATTTTTCATCTCCTGATTAGTATTTCTGCATTGGCTCTGGTGCCAAAAAGAATATTTTCCCTTACTGTTTCTCCTTTTCAGTAGTAATATAAACATAATAAAAAGCAGTAGAATGCATCCCCTCTCCAGAAACAAACAAAAACCAATTATGGCCAATCCTGAGGGAAGTCTTCAGGAGAGAAAGCCAAGAAAAGCAGAGAGAAAGCTGAATACCTCTGCCTTTATCTGTCTTCACTGCTTAGCTTTCTAAGAGCACATTTTCACAGCCCAATTTGGATTCTTTCATGCCCAGGTAGGGAGGGAGAATTTTTATCAACACATGATTGATGTGTTGAAATGTATGAAATTTAATAGGAGGGGAATTACTCCTTCTAGGGCTCATCTGTGATAGGTATTTTCTGGCTAAAGGTGAAACCATGGGTAGTCCCAGGAAACACACAAGCAGACATGAGTGAAGGCTCACCCCATGCTAACCTGGGGTCCACTTTCCTTGCCTGTAGCCCACCAGGAGAGTCTGTGAGATATGGACTAGGAACAGAGTGCGAGGACCCTGGTGCACACGTGGCAGCCCTGCCCCCCTCTATGGCCATTACCCACCTGCTGTGCCAGCCCCAGGCCTATTCTCAGGCAATTCTCTGCTCCTCTCCTGAGCTGCTGCATCACAGGGGCCGAGCTCTGCAGAGGGCTTCCCAGGATTACTGGCCTTGGTTTTGCTCTTCGAGCTGATTTTCTTGCTTTGATCATCTCACTAATATTACCGTACTACTTCTTTTCTATGACTGTTTAATCATTTAGAAGAGGAAACTCTTTCCTTTATTTCTCTGGCCTCTGGCTGGCGTAGGAGGCAGGCAGCATCTCTACCCAGGGTCACGCCTCTAGAACCTGGAGGCATCCAGTACCGCCTTCCCCCAGGACACAGGCTCGGGCTCTGGTAATGCTTCCCTTCCCCACCGTGCCTCTGCTTGAGGAATTCCTGCTTAGCGAACATTTGGGTTATCTCCCAGTCACCTATTTGACTTCTCAACTCTTCCCCACCCATAAAGCCAATTCCCAGCATTAATTCCCTCAGTGGGAAACCCCGTGAATGATTTCCATCTTCTGCTCAGTCTCTGACTGCTGCCTAATGTCTCGAGTAGATCTGTCTCAGGCCCGGTAGGGCAGTTCCTCAAAGCCAAAAGTTTCAGTGTCCCATGTTGTTTTTCAAAAAGTTCATTTGGAACAAGCATGATGCATGATGCTGTCATCTGGAGGGGTCTTCATGAATATTTATTGCTGGAAATTTTTAAGTTCAAGTCTGATGCTTGATAACCTTTGGGCTTAGATGTACTTTTCTCCATGAACTTTCATCAATCAGAACATAAATGGTTCCAATGGGTGAGCTAAAGCATCTCTAGATGAAAAATGCAGGTGGCTTGGGGCCACTGGACCCGCAGTACCCACTGGAGTGAGACAGATTTGGATTCCACTCCCAGCTCTTCATTAGCTTGGTGAACTCTGTCCCCACATATCTTTGGCCCTCTGGCCTTAGAGTCCATGATAAAAATGAGAGAAGTGATAAAATAAGGAGATAAAAGGTGGAAGACAACACATGTGAAGAGTCTGCAGGAAATGCTTTGCTCTGCCTTGAGGGCTGCTTTTCGTATTTAGACTCTCACTATCATCACCATGCTGCTGCTTTCCATTTCCTCTTTAGCCTCATCATTAATATACAGAAAATGAAATTATTTTCTGCATTTCTCTAAAGCACCACTAAAGTGAAATTCACAAATGGCACTTTCCTTGAAACTGAAGGAAAACATGCAGACACAAAGGCGATAAAACCACTCTCACGACAGACGGTTCCCTGAGCAGGCACTGGCCAGTGACTGTGTCTCGGGACCCGGCCCTCCTGTCACAAAGGCCCCGTACGGCTGCGCAGCACAAACATCTTAAAGACAGGATCTTGCTTAACTGAACACTGTGTTCCTTTCAAAGACAATTTCTTTAAAAAGATTTATTTACTTATGCATACAAGAGCTGGGGTACAGGTCAGAGTCATGGGAGGTGAGAGGATTCGCCAGAGACAGAGTGGGGAGCAGAATAGGCAGATCGGCTGAAGTACACTGCTGAGGGCAGCAGCGGGGCAGGAGAGGTCTGCTGCACCATGTGGGTCTCATTCTTGGCCGGGGATCAAACTCGCTCTGCTGTGCCACGGATGCCTCACAGTGCAGAGCTCAACCTGCTAAGCCACCAGGGAGGCCCTCAAAGACAAATTTTTATCCCCCCAAGTAAGACTTTTCCCTACTTTTACCTGTGTGTATTCCTTGGAGATTTTATTTAAGGAAAGGAAATGTTCCCTTCTCAAAGCTTTCATTCACTATGTCATCCCCAAAAAGAAAATCTTGAGCCAGAAAAGATTCTGAGAATGCAGCTTTCAGCAGATGAAACAGCTTCTTGGTCTTGGAACTGTTAGTAGGACTATCTTGTTAAGACAACCTTGTGTCTATTTTACCCCTTTAGAAGTTGCAAATCAAAGCAAAGGAAAAATTCTGGTTGAAGCCTAATGTACTCCTGCTTTGGCAAACTTTCTGTTTAGGGTTCAAAGGAACTAAAAAGGGAAATTTCTAACAAAATTAACCAACTTACTAGCATTTTATTAAAATATTGCCATTTGTTTCTGTAGAAACAAATAAAAAGATGCAATCTTCAAATGTTTCATTGCATTTCATTTGGCATTCTATTAATAATATAACTAGCTCTTAAGGATATGTCTTATTCTTGTCATATTTATCATCAGTGTCATTACTTTTTGATTGACCAAAGGAAATTAAAGACTAAGTCAGATGCATACACAGATTTTCCCACTCAAATAACTATAAACTTTTCCATTTGTAAATAGTGGGAAAATCATCTATGGAAGCTGTTTGGCATCTATCTATGGATCTCTTTTTAAAATCTCTCCCTAATTCAAAATTGGCATAATGATTTCCAGTTTCCACTCTGACACAGAAAATATTAGAAGCTTTCCCTCCATCCTCACAATATGAAAAAGCTGAATAAAGTAAAAGAAATGACTTCTCTTCTGTCAGAGAACTGAGGTGCAGAGCAAACTGTACCCTGAAACTGAAGAGCATGGGGAATCCAGTCCTGGATTTGCCTACCTAGAACAGAAGCCACAAACTGGTAGAAACATGTAAGTGGTATTAACTATTAAGAAAATCAAATCAAAACCTACAAATGTTTCAAGATTATGAAACTGAAATTTAAGGAAAATCACTTAAAATCATGCAAATAGGTTTCAAGCTAGTTGATAACTTCCTTCATTCTTCTCTCTCCCTCCCTCCCTTCTTTTGCTTCTGCTCCTTCTCTGAAAGTATCTCCCTGAAGGCCTATCAATGGACACATCCTATTTGGTGTCACAGAATCTAATTAATTATGCTCAATTAAACTCTTAAAATTTTAATTATGCCCCAGTTTATCTTTTAACAATGGTAATTTTGGTGAATTGCTGGGGGCTGAAAATGGAGTAGCTTGAGAGTGGAAACTGGGGAGGGAGGGAAGGAAAAAGGATCTTAGATGGACCTCCACACTTCTGTGGGTTTTTACCTCCCAGAATCCTACCAGAACCTCATGACGAGCCAAAAAAGATTTTCTTTTGTTTCTAGCAGAGAGAGGGGAAGATTTCACATAGTGAAACACACCCAAGGCATTTTCTGTAACACAGATCTATTCTCCAGGGAAAAGACTTTATTAGAGTCTTATGCCACTGGAAGAAAGGCATTACTAAGGCTCTAGCACTCTCTAGTCTTCTCAACTCACCTAAGGGAGAAAAAGAAGCTAAGAAACAGTTGTGAAAGGCACAGTGCAGGGACACAGGCCCATGACATAGTGAGATTTAATCATAAAATTATAAGACACTTTCCTGCTCCTCCCCCATCATATCAGTATAAAAATAGTGGATTACAGTAGAGTTACAAAATGCAAACTTTACCTAAAGAAGAGTTCTTAGGGAAGCCCAAGCACAATAATAGGTACAAAAACAAGGATGCTAGAGGAAGCTGAAGTCTTTGACATCTATAGCTACAGCAAACATTAAACATAGCCCAACTCCTGGCCCAGTTATCATAATGGACCTACTTATCTCAATTCCTGTTACCTAGTACATCATGTCTGGGAATAAAATAGCAGGGAATAGCAGGGAATAAAATAAAAGGCAGGGAATAACAGAATCTGAAGAGACAAAGTAAGATATGACAGATTTTGAATTGTCAAAAAGGAAATATAAATCAACTATGATTAATATGTCAACTGTGGGTCAGCATTTAATTATTAATACAAATTTTAAAAGTAGACAATGTGCAAGGATATATTGGGTAATCTGAGTAGGGAATGAGACATTCTAAGGAAGAATTAAAAGAAAATGCTGCAAATCAAAAACATTATGACAGAAATGAATAACAAAAAGTGTGTCTGATGCTACCCTGCTTCAAGACTTACCACAAAGCAACATAATTAAGACAATGTTGTCCTGGATGAAGACTGGACATATAGATCAATGGAACAGACTAGCGATCCCAGAAACAGACCCACATCAATATAACTAAATGATCATTGAAAAAGGAGCAAAGGAAACATAATGAGCAAAGCTAGTGTCTTCAAAAAATGGTGCTACAACAACTGAACAACAACATGCAAACAAAATGAATCTAGAAACAGACCTTCTGTCCTCTGTAAAGATCAAATTAGATAGCAGGCCTATATGTCAAATACAAAACTATAAAACTCAAAAATGATACATAGGAGAAGATCTAGATAACCTTGGATATGGTGGATGATTTTTTTAATACAACACCAAAGGCACAATCTATGAAAAAAATTGAAAAGTTTTTAATACATTAAAATTAGTGAATTTTATGCTCTGTGAAAGATAATGTGAAAAGGATAAGAAAATAAGTCTCCAATTGGGAGAATATATTTTCCAAAGACATACCAGATGAAAAATGTTATCTAAAATATAACACTCAACAATAAGAAAATAAACTGTTTAAAAATGGGCGAAAAACCTTAACAGAGATCTTACCAGAGAAGATACATAGATGGCAATAAGACATATGAAAAGTGTTCTACATCAAGGAAATGCAAGTTGAAATGAGATATCTAGTGATATCTACTTCAAGAATTACAACACACCTATATCTGTTAGAAGGACCCAAATCTGGACACCCACATCATCAAATGCTGTGTGAGGATACAGAGTTACAAAGAAACTATACAGAAAAATCTCTGCTCAGATGCTCTGTTAACTGTCCAGGAATAGCATTTCTCCAGTAGGTGCTAGCAAATAGTTCAAGCTTCTTTCTCACACACCCTAAAGCAATGCTGCAAAATGATGTTTTTAGAAGGATTCATGTATATATTTCACTGAGTTGAGACTGTTTGATCTAACCAAATAAACATAGATGTTCACATTTTTAAAAAATAGTTCATAAATAAATTCAGGGAATTGAATTCTATGGTTTATTCTCGGGCTATACTCTATTTCATTAGCTTATAGATTAGATGAAACTTGGGTGTGCTTAGGTTGCTTAGTAAGTCTGTGAAACTTGAACAAGTTTCCTGGGGTGGATTCATTCAAGCGCTAATCTATATATATATATATAGAAATCAGTCTTTAAAAAAAATACATATATATATGTATTTTTTTTAAAGACTGATTTCTTTTAGTGGTGAGGGAATTTCAGAAACTTTTGGCTGCCTTCTCTCTAGAATATGTGTCTAGAGCTATTAGAATCTCCCAAGACAGATATATAGAGACAAAAAATAAAATGCTGATTTTGGGAAGAAGCATTCATTCTCACTGGTAGGAATGGTTCTTACACAAATTGCTTTAAGTTCTTACACAAACTGCTTCATTTTTTTTCTTTATGTATTGACTACCAGCACCAGATTTTTTAATAATGGTAATGCCTGATGAACATATTATTAAATGTCCATTTCAGTAATAGAAGAGGAGAGATGCAAAATAAGCTGACTATAGCAATCCACAGAGGCCACTGTCCCTTGTGGTATATTGACTCTTACAACTCTGTTTTACTCTGTGAAGGATTATTAAACCCCTTTCTTCTTTTTCACAAATTTAAACCTTGGATTCATCTTTCACCCTCTCTTCTACTACAAGAAATTCTGTCAACAAATTTCAAATTAAAAATGCCACTGCCTGCTCCAAATTGGTATACAGAAGGAAAAAAGAGAAATGTAGGGGAACCAAATAAGGGATTAGAAAAAAATAATTATAATAAAAAAATTAACAGGCAATTATAAATCAGAGACATTCTGCAGAGGAGGGAGAGGAAAAGCGTGTTGAACACTTTTGGGAAACAAAGTGTATATAAGATTTACAAACGTGGTTCAGTTTTTGAAATGTTTATGAGTTGATAGTTGATAATATAAGGTCTGGAACACTATGACATTTCCTTTTATAATCTTAAATTTAAATCTTAGCATAGTAGATACTAGAACTTAACATTTATTTAATACTTTGAAATGGAATGAGTATAGAAAAGCTTTGGTTGAAACTCTACTTTCACTGAAGTCAGGAAGTCAGGTCCCTCTTGGGTAGATTTCACAAAGGCATGTGAATGGCTAACATGGTTAACATTTAAGAAAAATTTCTCTCTCGCTAAAGATGCTAAATTAGTTTGTGTATATATACCAATTATATATCCCCTATTCTTCTCATACTCAAATGGTATATACATTGACCTGACTTGATCTTTAATTATGGGACTGGGCTTCTTTTTTTTTTTTTTTTTAAGATTTATTTATGCATACAAGCACTGGGGTACAGGCCAGAGGTGTAGGGGGGTGAGTGGATTCACCACAGAGAGCCGGGAGCAGAACAGGCAGATCAACAGAAGTACACTGCTGAGGGGAGCAGCGGGCACAGCAGGAGAGGTCCGCCACACCATGTGGGTCCCCCCCCCCAGCCGGCAGCAGGGATCGAACTCGTGCTGCAGTGGCTGCGGTTTGCTTCGTAGTGCGTTGCTTAACCCACTGCGCCACCAGGGGAGGCCCAGGGGACTGGGCTTCTAAAGGGCGAAAGCTCCACAGTTTGCATTCCCTCCCCACCAAAAAAATCAGAAGAAATGGCTACTGACCTGGGTTGTTACACATCCTGAAAGCACGATAAAGCTCCTGCCTCTCAAAAATGTGGAAGTGCTTTCAAATAATAATTCCTCTGTAACAACTCTTATGAGCCCATTTGGATTGGATTAATCCTTAAAACTATGTAATATAAGAGCACAGTTATCACATAATACTGTAATACACGTAATGACTTAATGAATTGATATAACCCTGGTCTGAATAAAAACATGTACAGATATCAACTAATTCCATGGAAAGTTAAAAATGTGTTCTGTACTGTGCTAACCTAATAAATTAAAATTCAAAGGAGATTTTTCTGGTAAATGATGCTAACTATGCTAACATAATGCCAGGTCTGGTTTATAAAATGTTCAAAAATGAAACTGGCCCAATCAGGCACACACTCTGAGACAATCTGAGAAGCTAGAAAAACCACTTTAAAAAAATCAACCCTTTGCATATGACTTTTCTTATCCCTTGTACACTGAAGATTCATAATCAATGCACTAGATGAAACATTGTAAAGAATTATTTTAGGGAGATCAGTGATCAGGAGAAGGGATTCCCAAGTTCCTTCCTTGTGAGGAATCTATTAAATATTTCCTACAGGCATCAGTTTTGTCCAGCCCTGACCTTTGGAGTCTCTGCATTTCCTGAATCTCCATCTCAGCAAACACCTCATTGCCTGAGTTAGTTATTTGCGTATCTGTTTCTCCAAGTACAACATGTGCTCCTTAAAATGAAAAATTGCATCCTTGTTATCTTGGAATCCCTGTAGTGCTTTGTTCATCACAATTATTCATTAAATATTTATTTGACTAATATGTGGAGAAATCTTTAAGAAGCTTTAAACTGCCAGTTGTATAAAAAGAATGGAAAGAATTTTTCCTCTTTTCATTTCTGAAATTCCAGTTGTACTCTTCAAGGTAAGATATGAAAATGCTGTTTATTAGATGTTGTTGATTAATTTCTGGACTATTTTACTCTTCTTCTTTCTTAAGAATAATATTTCTCTTCAATTCAAATCTGTAGTGAAGTATTTTAGGTTGGAAGGGACAACATTCATTTTCTGTTTATAGCTTTGTATTTCCTTTAGATCAAATAAGTTCTGTAGAGCAAATTGTCCTAGAGACAGGAAAACATCCCTCTCCATCATCTTGACTTCCTCTTATTTTTTCCCTTGACAGACACAAGACTAGAGCTTAGACTATTTTTATAATTATTTCTGAATGTTTTTGGACACTTTTGGGAATTTCACAGAAGGGATGGAACCTCTAAGGTGATTATACATATATCCAAAATAATGCTTACGGTTTCAGGAATTAACAGAGATCCAGAAATCCATACACAGATCCTAACACTCCAGACATCTATTGTTGCATAAAAGTCCAACAGAATTGTGTACGTACATCACCAACAGACAGATACAGAATGTTCAGAGTGCAGCTGCGTAGAGTAGCCCACCAACAGCAGAATGACCATAAAGTTACAGAACATTCCCCTAATGAAATGCGAAAATACATTTTATGGTGCCTACAGTTGTAAATAAATCTCACAAATTTAATACTGAATGAAAGGAGCTGGATACAAATGGTATGTTTTTATAAAGTATAAAAGCAGAATCCTCTTTGTTAGATGAGTGACTAAAAACATGAATTTCTCCCTGGGGTGCTGGTATGTTTCTTGATTTGAGTGCAGTTTGCAAAGGTGTGTTTGTGAAAATGTATTCACATAAATGACAGGTACACTTTTTATGTATATATGCAAAGTATCATATAAAAAGAAGAAAAAGCTCATATTAGCACAAGAAATTAACTTAATCTCACAAAAAATATTTACTAGCTCTTCATATACCAAGCATAGGAAAACAGTTAAGACAATCTTCAGGTTTTGAAAGGTAGCACTTGAGAGGTATCTAGTCAGCTGTCTTACCAACATAGCCCAACATGCAGTAATTTGTAGCTCTTGATTTCCCTGGAAGGGTGACACAAAGGAATAAAAAAAATGCACAGATGTTTGTATGCATTAAAGCATCCAGCAAAAATGTTACCATGAACAGCCTCCCTAAGGGGTAATCCCAGGAGTGAGCTATTTGGCAAAGAAAGTGAGATTTTAGACATATTCACTCAGTGATTGTGGGAAAGTTTAGAAAACTGATTGCAAATGTCAAGTATCAGCTGCTTAAGACACCATAATGCCCTCAAAGGTGTATAAACACAAGAAAAATGAAGAACAAAGAATATTAAACTCAGTATATGATGAAATGTCTTACAGCTATTTAATTTAAATCTTAGCTACATCTGGCAACACATTCATTTTTCTAGCAAAGCACAATAAGTGCTAAAAAATATTAATATATTTTATTTGTTCGGATATTACATTATAAATATATTACCACTACATTCTTCTGAGATCTAACACTTAAGAAGTGCAATGATCTGAGTCTTGAGTGGATTATTTTCTACAGCCAAACATAGGTTTCTGAAGGTATAAGTTGAATCTGTCAAAAGTCTCAGAAGTTCTCACAAGCACTTTAAGCTAATGCATCAAATTAAAAATAAGTGACACATATTTAATGTTATATTTGTGGGAACTCTACTACCGATTTTTTAAAGGAAATTAGCAGTCAGAAATGCATCTACTTTTCTAGGCAGTCATCCCCCATTTGCCACATGTCAGTGCCAGTAGGTGGGTATCACAGGTCAGAGGGAACCTAGCCTGTCACTGGCCGATACAAATGGATCAAAATCACATCTAGGTGAACCCAATATCCACATTGTAAGTGTTCCATAGAGACAGAAGGAGAAGGGGAGAGCAGCAGTTGTTCAGGGTGGCTCAAGGAAGCCTTCCCAGGAAGTGGCTTTTATACAGGGTCTTTAGGATGAACAGGGATTGATGGGAATAATCCAGAAATAGAATGGCATTACAGTTGGAACCCAAGTCACAAGGTGGGAGTTTAAGCTTCTAAATCCTCTTCCAAGGTAGGGTGACTGTAGCATAAAGCTGGGGTTGGAGAAGCGAGGAGGACAAAGCGCAGGAAGGTACTAAAGATTTAGCATTGTTAAGAAGACATCAGGAAGCTAGATTATTGTAGTAAAGACATACATGTATTTGCAATTGGTATTCACCTTTTTCATCACAAAATAATGCATGCTTATTTCAAAGCATAAAAACTTTAATTCTATAAAACTACTGCTCAAAATAACTATGATTAGTACTTTGGAATGCTAATATTAATCTTTTTTGCCTAAGTGTAGCTTTTGTTTCATTTTAACTGAAGTGTAACCACACCCTAAATAAAATTTTGTTTATATAACACTAAGTCACAATTTCAAATTGTTACCATGAATTCTTTATGACTATCATGTAAAAATTCCATTAAATGTTTATAGTATATTTTTTCTGGTCATTTTTTAAAAAGTTATAAATATGCTATTCACGTAGGCAAAAATTTCACTCCATCCACCCAATTCCCACAAGTAGAATATCTAGGTCACAAATTAAGGTTCTTGACACATATTGACAAATTATGATGCTTACAGTGAAGGCATCGCTAAATGAGACATTTATTTCTGGATAAACTCTGTAAATGACCTTTCTTTAGTTTTTCTATAGCTATTGGTTTCTGTATTAGGACTAGTAAGTATTAATATGGAACAAATTAATCAATGAAGACAAAAATTCCAACAGGAAAATACAAACATTTTCCTAGCTTTTAGATGCATGCTTTGCAAAATGGCCCAAACCATTATTTTAATAGCATAGTAGCTCCCAGTTGGGAAAGGTAAAATAATTACTATTAAAAAAAAGTTGTTCATCCTACATTTTTAAAAAATATATTTATTTATGCATATAAGAGCTGGGGTATACAGGCCAGAGTCACGGAAGGTGAGAGGATTCACCAGAGACAGAGTGGGGAGCAGAACAGGCAGACTGACTGAAATACATTGTTGAGGACAGCAGCGGGCAAGGCAGGAGAGGTCTGCTGTGCCATGTGGGTCCCCTACCCGGCCAAGGAATCAAACTCATGCTGCAGTAGCTGCAGTTTGCTTCATAGTGTATTGCTTAACCTGCTGCACCATCAGGGAGGCCCTCATCCTACATTTTTAATTGAAATTCATACCTTCAACAGAGTTTTTATACAGTCTTCTGTATGTCGCAATGTATTGTCTGTATTGATTATAAATTTAAATAGTTTTTTTCTGCCTTAACCCAATAGGCAAAAGTTACAGTAAACATACTTTTAGTACCAGTATAGAACAAGAACATTCAAACAAATGATTCTAATAACCTTTAAAGGACTCAGGGACCTCTGAGCAGTAGTATCTTTAATCTAAGTTATGCAAAATTCCTGGAATAGCAAAAACTGATTAATGTTTTTTCCCCAAGTCTTTTAAGCCTTTACAAAACTCATCAAAACAAACAAAAAGAGATCAAAGTTCTAAAGGGAAAGCATATAAAATATGAGAACAAGGCAGAAAAGTAGCAGACTACATAAGACACCAAGTTCATTTTACATCTGGCTCATAAACCCTGTACCTTAACACAATTTTCTTTCTTTCTATTTTTTTATTGTCACCAACTTTCTCTAGTGCAGATATGATGGTTCCAATTAGATATGCAAACTGCATCAATGAGGCTAGCAAAATGAGCAGTAGCATACATATATTTAACTTCCAAAATTTGACTGTACCTTTTTTCTTCCTTCCCCTTTCTATATTTTTTCTGATTTTTTTTTTTTGAGGATGCATAAGAAAAAAAAAAAAAAGGCCAAATTTTCAAGTCTTTCTATTGCTAGAGAAATAATAAGCTGAAGGAGGCTTAAGCATACTTCATAGAAACCTGGCATTTCTACCCCAGGGTCACAGTTTTTTCACTCAATGTAATTTGAAAAGCTTTAGAAATACTTGAAACATCTGCAAGTACAATAAGGAGGAATCAAATGTTATTGTGTTCTTTTATTGACTAGAAACTCAAACTGTGGACAAAGTTTTTCTTTCTTTTCTTTTTTTTTTTTTCTTTTTGGTAGAGGAGGATTATAGCTCAACCTCATGACAAATTTTCACAATATCTCTCCCATAAAGGGGGAGTGTGTGACTGCGTGGAACAAAGCTGCAACAGCCCCTTGATTAAAGCTTTTAGCCAAATCATTATAAGATTTGGTGATTAACCGCCTGTTTTCAGAGAACACACCAAGTATCTCATTTCCATCTGTTCAATTACAGGAGGCTCCAGATTCTGGAAGGGTTGAGTGTTACAGTCATGAAACAGAAACATCTTACATGTGGGAAGGTGGTCACATCTTGATGTAGAGGTGACACAGGCCTGCTCAGGGCACCCAGCCAGAAAAATAACAGAGCCCTCCGTGGCTTAGTGGTCTCCTGTCTCCACATTGAGTTGGTGCTGGTACTGTCACAGATCTTTGCTCTGGGTAGTTTAAATTTAAAGAAAAGCTGGGCTGCATTTAAAAGCAAGTTTTTTTCCAAGTAAAGTGAACTTTCACTAAATTAAAGTCTTGCTACTTAAACCTAAAAGCATTTTTGAGAACTAAGGTTTCATTCTTTTACACAATGGGGTTCCCTCCAAAGTGCCGATGAGGGTATAGCACCAGGAAGTGGAAGGAAGGTTGGGAGGGAATGGGAGAATAAGAACACTCTCTGCTAAGGTGCTTCATGTGAAGTATCTTACTGAACACTCACAACTCTTTGGTGAAGGTACTTTTTATTTTTTTTTATTTCGATATTTTAACAGATTTATTTTATTTTTTTATAAAATAAGTTCTGTGTAGAGCATTGCCTGCCATATAGTAGGCATTTAATAATATTTTTAATAAAGTATGGTTTCTATTTTTTTATTGTAAAAGTATTTTTTTATTTTATTAACTTTTTTATTTATATATATTTGACATCAATTGTAATCCCCATGTATTCTCCATCACCATATCACCAGTGCATCATCACCTCAGCCCCCCCGTGCTCCTATCTTCCCTCAACCCTCCCCTTCCCCCCTCCCCACCAAGTGTCCCCAATTTGTCCTTCTCTTTTCGTTTTTGGTTTTTGTGTCTTTGTTGTTATTATTATTATTATTATTACTGTTCTTATTCCTTTCCTTGATCCTTATTTGGTTCCCTTATATTCCTCCTAGGGGAGGAACCATCTGTTATTTTTCTTTTGCCTTCTGACTTACTTCACTGAGCAGTTCCATCCATGTTCCTATGAATGTGTCTAGTTTTTCATTTTTGATTGCTGAATAGTATTCCATCATGTATATGTACCACAGCTTCCTGATCCAATCATCTGTTTTTGGGCATTTAGGTTCTTTCCAGGTCTTACTTATTGTAAGGAGTGCTGGTATAAACATAGGGGTGCAGGTATTCTTTTGAATCAGTGTATTTGTGTCTTTTGGGTATATTCCTAGGAGTGGGATTGCTGGATCGTATGGAAGTTCCAT
>JAGFMF010011870.1:20065027-20101586 GCA_019455555.1 Galemys pyrenaicus | reverse complement strand
TCTCTGATGACAAGAGAAGTTGAGCATTTTTTCATATGCCTGTTGGCCATTTGCATGTCCTCTTTGGAGAATTGCCTTTTTAGCTCTTTTGTCCATTTTCTGACTGGATTGTTCACTTTGTTTTTGTTTAGTCTGGATAGTTCTTTGTGGATCTCTGTGATAAGTCCCTTGTCAGTAATGTTGTGTGTAAAGATTTTCTCCCAGTTGGTGGGTTGTCGCTTTGTTTTGGTTAGCGTTGATGAAGGTACTCTTATGATCTCTATTTCACAGATGAGAAAACCGAGGCTCATCCTTCATGATTCATCAAAAATGTGCCAGATCCCTTATTAAATACGTTCAGAGTTTCAATGTCCTATGTGGTAGCCACTAGTTAGATGTTATCATTGAGTCCCTGGAACGTGGCTACTTTATTGACATGTAATTTAAATAAAATATATCATTAAAGTAAATTTAACTTATTTATTTTTGCCAGACATAAGATCTAAGAGGGAGGGACATGTCTGTCAGGTAAGTCAGAGCTAGGGACAGCAACTGGTGTAGCATGCTTAAATGGAGTTGTTGAGATAATGAAGACTACTAAAAGGTGAAGATCAGTTGGAAAAAGCAGCAAAGAAAATATACTATTTCCTTTAGCACAAAATGTGAATGTGCCATTTAATCTTGATGTTAGAAAGAAGATGGTGGTTACTGAGTTTAGATTGAGAATAGAATTATATTATCAGAGATATAAGTGAGGCAAATCAACTTTATTTTGTCTATAATCAAAAATATATAATACTTGTCGAGTGCATACTTTGTGCATACTGAGCTCTGGAACTTTATATACATGTTCTTTCTTATTTAATCCTTATAACACACTTAGGAAGTGGATATGACTGTTAATCAATTGGTTTTTTTAGATAATGAACTTGAGTTTGAGGCTAACAAGTCTCTCAAATTCATATAACTAAGAAGAAGCAGACACAGCACTTGAACTCAGTCTGCATCCAGCCTCCTTGCTCATTTATTCCTATAGTAAATATTGCCATAACACAGATTCCACAAAAGTATAAAGAGAAGCTTGTGCCCATAAACAAGGCTCTACTCTGCTTTTACAACAAAAAAGTATTTTATCAAGTACTTTTGTCAAACATTGCAATAAGAACTTTCCATGGATTATTTTATTTATGCTTTATGATAATTTCAAGAGGTGGGTATTTTTCATTTCTCTTGTAAAGATAATAAAATGACTACTAGTATGACAATTACAATGAGTAGGGAAATTAGAAACAGCTGAAATATGCAAAGGTTAAAAATAAATGATACATGTGATTTAGAGGCTATTTTGCAACAGTTACAAATGGTATTCCATGAAGAGCTAAAACATGAACATTAGAAATGATTAACGATTACACTAAAAACATAAGTGCAAGTATGCCCTTTTCACCATTATAATGGAAATCCTAGCTAGTGCAATAAGGTCAGAAAAACAAAAGGTACATAGATTGGAAATGAAGAAATCAAACTCTCTTCATTCACAGATGACATATCATCTGTGCAGAAAACCCTAAAGAATTTGCAAAAGAACTCCCACAATTAATCACTGAGTATATGGGATATATAACAGGATGGAATAAGGGTCATATACAAACATCAATTGCTTTTCTATATGCTGGAATTGAACAACTAGAATTGGAAGTTAACAAAAACCTCTTACAATAAATAGCACCCTGGAAAAGTAGTTATGTATAAATATATATGTAGAGGATATATATGCAAAAAACTACAAAACACCGGTGAAGGAAATCAAAGAACATCTAAACAAATGAAAAAACATTCCATGTTCATGGATTGGAAGATTCAGTACTATTACGTCAGTTTTTCTCACTCACTCTATAGTTCCAGTGTATCCCAATTAAAACCCCAGCAAGCCAATCTGTAAATATTGATAGACCCTAGAAAAGAAAGGGACTTAAAATAGCCAATACAACATAGAAGAAGAGCAAAATTGAAGAATTCACATCTTCCAACTTCAAGACTTAGACTAAAAGTATAGTAATTAAGACAACATATTACTAGTAAATGGACACAAAGATTCAATGGAATTTAAAAGGGAGCCCAGAATAGACCCACATAAATAGAGCCAACTGACATTTTACAAAGAAGCACAGGCAATTCAGCAGAGAGAGATAGTCTTTCCAACAAACAGAGCTAGAAAAACTGAATGCCTGTATGCCAAATGAACAAAGCATAAACATGTACCTTTCACAAACACCTAAAACAACAACAAACCCATCAAAATGAATCATAGACCTAAATGTAAAAGTAAAACTATAAAAATTTTAGGTAAAGAAATAGGAGAAAATCTAAATGACCTTAGTTTAGTGACAGGTTCTTAGATACAATACCAAAAATAGGATACATGAGAGAAAATATTAAGGTTGAACTTAACTGCAACTCAAAACTGCTTAGCAAAGGACACCTTTAAGAAGATGAAAATACAAGTCACATACTGGAAAAAAATATTTTCAAAGTACATGTCTTATAAAGGACTTGTATCCTAAATACACAAACAATAAGTTAGTACAATAGATCTTTTTTTTTTAAAGACTTATTTTTTATTTATGCATACAAGCACTGGGGTACAGGCCAGAGGTGTGGGGGGTGAGAGGATTCACCACAGAGAGCGGGGAGCAGAACAGGCAGATCAACAGAAGTACACTGCTGAGGGGAGCAGCAGGCACAGCAGGACAGGTCTGCCGCACCATGTGGGTGTCCCCCCCCTGGCCGGCAGCAGGGATCAAACTCATGCTGCAGTGGCTGTGGTTTGCTTCATAGTGTTGCTTAACCCACTGCGCCACCAGGGGAGGCCCCAGTACAATAGATCTTAACAGAAGCCATAACAAAGAAGACTGATGGCAAATAGCACATGAGCAAAAATTCAACATCATTTGTCAGAAGGAAAATGAAAACCTAAACAGAAGTGAGATGCCATTACATACCTAATGGTATGACCAAAATCCATAAAATGGACAATACCAATTGCTGGTGGAGATATACAGCAAAGTATATTGTTCCACTGCTGATAGGGATGCAAAAAGTTACAGTTACAATTTGACAATTTCTTATACAGCTAAATATAGTCTTTACCTACCATTCAGAATTGAACTCCTACCAATTCTTTACCCATTAATTTGAAAGCTTAATATCATTTGAAAGCTTAAAAATCATTTATGAGAGTAGGGATCCCCAAATGGAATGCAGACAGTGACAAAAAAATTTGACTGAACTAAACTGTAATAACCTTGCTGAAGGATGTGGGTGGGGAAGGTGCTGACTTAACATAGAAATAAGTGGAGTCTGTATGACTAACAGAAAAAACACTTCCTACAAGCACTCTGTGATAAGTGAGAAAGCTTGTTTCCCATAGGGTGGACAGGCAATCACTCGGAAACCATTACATATGTATATTGCTATTAGGCAAATAAATGGAGGGTAAGTGGTGTGAGTTAATTTCTCTCTGTTGGAGTGTTCCCATTCCTTACAGATAAGCAAGCAGAGAAGGCTGGAATGACCCATGTGGTAGGAGATTCACATTAGAAAAATCAGTCTGAACATATATTAGCCAAATACAGTTATAGACAGGTATATGTACCAGTACTTATAGATACATGTAAATACAAATATTAGTATACTTGTCTATTCTTTGCACTCTGAGCTGAATGGGCTTAAAAGCAATAGCACCCTAGTAACAACAAGCACACCTACCAGATATTGGTTTCTAATACCTTTCTTCAATATAAGGAATCAAAGCTCCTTGGCAAAATGGCTATTGCTAAGACAAGGGCAGGGAGTTATAAAAGCATCTAGTTATGTCAGACAGCAAGATGTGCCCAAAATCACAAAGCAAGACATAATGGTGGGAATATGCTAAAGAAAGAAAGGAGGCAAACTAAAAGCTCCCAGTGACAAAATCTGAAACAATTTGAGCAACAAAATAAATATGGTAGTATTTGACTATAACCCAAAATATTACATAGATACCCATATGTCCTTACTGATAATGATTGACTAAATAAATACATAAATGTAGAAGAGAAAAAAGTTCCCATGAAGAATTCCAAAAAAACTGTGCATATATTCACCATCTAGGAGGTATCAATAGGTCATAATTCCCTATTAGACTGTAAGCTGTGCACTTCCTTTCAAAGAATTCTGCACAGAAAGTCAAAGGGAGCAAAATGATTTGACAGTGAAGAAACCTGGCCAAAAGTATCCTGACCAGGTAATCAAGGTCAACATCAACAATGATAATCATATTGATGTATGTATTCTTGTTAGGATGTGATGAAATGGTAGTTTACTTCTGTTGTCTTCCCTCAAAACCAATCAGTAGCCAATAACAATAATCTCAAAAAAAAAAAATCAGACAGATCCCAATTGAGAGACATTCCTATATATCCCTCAAATCTGTCAGTTATCAACAAGGTAAGTCTGAGCAACTGAAACAGTCAAAAGAAATTTAAGGAGACATGAGCACTAAATGTAAAGTGCTATCCTATATGGGTCCTGGAACAGAAAAAAAGACATTTAATAAAAACAAAGGCAGTCTGAACAAGCAGTGTACTTTAGTTAATGATAATATATCAATATTGGTTCATAAAAAGTATGGAAAGATAAAAATGATTAATTCACAATTCTCTTTTCAGTTTAAATACCTTTTAGGAGTAAAGGTAAAATAAAGAAATTCTCCGATGAAGGAAAATTTAAGAGAATTTCTAGTCAGTAGACCTGTTCGACAGGAATTTCTAAAGGAAGTTCTTCAGTCAGAAGGGAAATGATACCACACGGAAACTTAGACCATCAGAAATGAAGGAAGAACAATAGCAAAGCAACCACAAATAACTGCAGGAATGGGAAAGTGGTGGGGTAAAATTTAACTTAAAAATAGAGATACAGTTGTTTGAAAAAAAATTATTGCAAAGGAAACTTATTCTCCAATATAACTAGGACAATATGACATTATAGAAAGCACTCAAAAAACTAAATTGAAAAAGAAGGGTATGAAACAATATATACAATGTGAACTAAATTTTGTTTCTGTGTGTATATTAATTTCTATATGTTAAATATATAAACAAGAGAGTTCTGGAATTCATGGGAGCTTTTAAAAATACCTTTACGTTTCCAAATATTCAACATATACACTATTACATTCATGGTTAGGAAAAGTTAACCATGCTTAAAAATCCACTTGCTGGACTTCATTTAGACTCTTGTCATAAACATTTCCTTTTGGCACACAATATAAGTAAGCTTCAATGACTCATCTGAATGTAAATTTGGCTCACAGACTTTAAAGACTTAAAATCAAATAGATAAAAAAGAAGAATTCCTGTAATATCCCAGGACAAATAGGATTGCTTCTATCATCCACTGGTTCAGAACCCACATCTAAGTTGTTCAAAAGACTTAACAAGATCAAATCTCGTTAATTTCCACATCATACATGTTAAGAAGACAGTGAAAAAGAAATTACGATCTTGATTGAATGGAATGCATGGAATTTCTAAAGCACAATGCTTATTGCAATCAAAGCTATTGCAAAATATGATGTCAACATTATTCTCATAAGTGCTTCTGTCCTATTTCTTCATAAACAAGGGATGAAGACTAGCCCCAAATGAGATATTGATTGCATTATGATGTTATCTGAGTACACCAGAGGAAGGGACTGACTTTTTCACAGTCAGCTGAATGTGCTTCTCCAGGGAGGAGTAGACAACAGCCCTTATTTCCCATTCCCTTTTCTTTTGAGGCACACGCCTTCTCCCCATCTTCAAAGGTAAGTTCAGGGTGGTATCTCACTACACTCAGAGTTGGGGTGTTAGGGCCATATGGCCTAGGCATATCAGTTAACGTTCTTCCCCAGGGTTTCTAAATGCAGTTGCTGGAGAGGCCTCGGCTTCCACAAGTCAAAGGCCACTCTACACCAGCTCTTCCTGCAGACTTGGAGATGTGAGTCCTAACTCCTCTCTTGATCTATTTGCAGGTGCTTGATATGGATGTCCGCTACCTGTAATTTACATAGTCTGGAGTCCTCCAGTAACTAAGTAACCGCATTCTGAGTGGAGCATGTTGCAGTGTGACTAATGCCACATTATTTCTCAGAAATCCTTCAGGTTCAAGTGATAGTAGCTTTTGGAAATGTATGAGGTATTTTGGCAATTAAGTCCAATCTTTACCACATTCTGATGGAATTATCCATTTACCTATCTCTCTCCTCCATTAGACTATCTAATGGCAGAATTAGTTTTATTAGACTTTATACCTCCAGAGCCAAAGTATGTGGCTATATGACATACCATAGGCATTTAATTAATGTAGTTTATTTTGAAAAGATTAAATAAAATACAATCACGTTTCCTTTTATTATGGAATGACTTTTGTCCTTCTAACTTTATTAATTGGAAATTTGTGGCTAGAATGGAAAAGTTAATTTATTTAAGAAAAAGAGGGTTATTAACCCATTTAGTAATATAAGAAGCTATAAAGAGAATGATTAAGCTAATTAAGAAAACAAATTGTTTCAAGAGGCCATAACCATTTAAAATCACCAATTCATATAGAAATAATTTGTGGGCTATGTTACAAATAATATCCCTCTACCTATTCATTAAGTCAGGTCCCTGAGGATGTCTATTAAGCAGCACTTTGTTAGCTTGATTCATCCACTGTTTGTACTTGAAACATTCCATGAATCAAGCTTTTATTAACTTGAAAGGTGAAACCTGCAGTTATATGCAGAGTTTACTTACAAACCTAAATTCTCTTAAAATCTACAGAATATAACAAGGGACAGACAAATTTATAAAATTTTTGCTGATTTTCATCTCATGATTTGTATTTCCTTTAAATACATTCTAATTTTATTCATGCCCCAGGCATATCTTAACCAGTATAAATACCTAATATCCAATCTCATTATCACTCTCCAGTGTAATGTTTATTATTACTAACTATCAGCTGGGCAGAGAATAAGAGTCTAATCATACCTCATTCCTAGAGACTGTCTAGTACAACATCCTTCAAAGTAGGTCTCCAAATACACTTTATCCTCAGTCAGCCTCCCCTTAGTCACTGGCTACTGCATCCTTCCATGTGCAGAGGCCAAAAAGCCTAATGTCAGCCTTAGTTTCTCTTTTTGTTCTTCTCACTTCCCATTTAATCCACCAGAAAATCACATTTTCAGAACCACCCAGAAGGTAACACTTCCCACCACTTCACTGTGACTATACCATCATTTCTCTCTCCCCCTCAGGTACCACATTACCTACCTAAAATCAAAGAATTTAGTGACATAGTTATTTATAATTATTTTCACTCCCACCTATTTACTTATGTGAATATATTTTTCTAGCACTCACATAAACAAAAACCAAGAAGGGGAACAGAATTGATGTTAAACCTCGTTTCAAGTAGACAATGAATTCATTTTTAACTGGACCAAAGTCATTCCATGATATATTTCCAATAATAATATAATATTTAACAATTAATTATAAAAAATACAAAATATTTTGCTTTGACAACTGTATGCTGCTATGTCGTACATCAATAGAGAAAAAAATAATGGAGACTTCTGGTCACAAGAAATTTAAAAACACTAAGATTTAAATATATATACTTATTTTTGATATGTGAAAGTAAACAAAGATGATCTAGAAGAGCTTTTCGATCATTAAAATGCATTACAACATTGAGGTACCGTCTAAATCCTGGATGTCTCACATCTGGACAATTAACATGAAGGAAAAGAAATCTCTTATTTTACTTAAGATAGTGTCATATTTAGGTCTTTATTATTCTAGCTAAATCTATATACTGATTTATACATTGACAAAATTAAAAAGAAATCTGACCTGGGAGAAAATGCATTACAATGCAGAGAGATATGATTTAAAGGAGAAAAAGAAATAACATTGCTAAATGTTGAAGAAGAGCTTGTATATTTTTAAAATAGCAACAATTCTTCACCACAATGTCTGGACTAATACACAAAAAAACTTGCTAACACATAGAATTACTTCTTGAGAAATTATGTGTAACTTACAAGATTGGAACTTAGTATTTCCTGTGAACTTGCAAACTAGATATTCTATTTAGGAAAGCTGAATGTCAATAATATTAGTCGGAAGACATATGATTAGATGAATGAATAGATGAATGAATGCAGGAGATTCATTTTGGCTAACTTGGAGATGCCTAAGTATCAGGTATCTGACTCATACACAAATAATGTTTACTACTCATCCAAACAATTTGCCATGTAACTATTTCAGCTTTAAGTTTAAACAGGCAGGAACAGTGGAATAGCCACAAGAGGGAGCCCAAGCGTTTTTCTGAATACACCAGACACAAACGAATAAAAAAGGAGGAAAACACATAAAATATAAAGATGAGGAATCGAAAAGGGGCCATTGCCTGTTCCAGTCATTTAAAAGAACACCATGTTGAATGGCAGAACCCTTTTTGCATTTATGCTATGAATTCTTTTACTAGGCAGTAGTACATTGTAACACTTTGACAGAAGAGAAGAATTGGGTAAACATTAAAAACAACAACAACAAAAACCCAAAACTCACATACCCTAAAACTAGAAGGTGCAGGGTGAACTGCCGTGATAACATCCATGATTCTCTGCAGGGTCCCCCAAACAAGCCAGGCGCCTTCTCGGCTTATCTGCATGTTCCTGCACTTACTCTCTATGCTAGTCCATCTTTGTAGTCAACTTTGGGTGTGGTTTCCTCACTTTGTTTGGAATTGTGCTATCAAGTTACAGCACAGAGTTAGAGCACTTGGTGTGACTTGGGAATTTTTTATGCTCCTGACTGAGCCAAATTAAAGGGACATTAAGATGAATGACTTTCAATCTGACATCTAGAAGTCTTCCCAGAAAACAAAACTGAACCAAAACCTAACAGGATGCCAGAGAACCTCAATAATTCCCCAGACCCAATTCCAGAACCCACTGGTCAACTTCAGTGATTTCCCCCAGGCTGGAAAAATATGCTTGGGCTGAAGCTACAGATAAGAATGTGCTCTCACTTAAAATTAAGTTCCTGGGAAGTTTAATATAGTATTTTATATTTGAGAACAGTGTCAAGTGTTAGAATTTTCCCTGGACTTCATTCCTCTTATTTGATCTCCCAATAATCCATTTATCATGGTTAGCCAGGGGTCACCATTTTATCAGTGAGGAATCTAAAGCTGAAGGAGGTAAGCAACTCATTCAGTGTCACTGGCTATTAAATGTCAAGGACAAACTGACTCACTCTGGGGACTAAGAATGTAACAGTGAATGAGTATTGAATTCAATCATACTAATGTCTTCTGAGCTAGAAAGAAAATTTTCATCTTCCTTTTCTTTCAATTTACAAGTGAGTAAAAAGCAAGAGAGAAGTACTTGGCATGACTTAACACTTGCTATATCCAGTATATTTTCAGGGCTTGTTTTTGGTAGGTTTCCTTTTCATGACCGGATATGGTGATTTTAACATGTATGCAAGTAAATTAGCACAAACAAATTAAATCCACAAGGTTAGGTCACCTACTAAATGCTGCTAGACATGTATCTACTAATAGGCTTATTAATAACTTGAGTATGGAACCAAAAACATTCTTATAAAATATGACAATAATAGACAACTGGGTGGAGGTGGCTTACATTTAGGAGAACCAGAATGAAATTTAAAATGACCTTGACATACAAAATGAAAATAGGCTAAAGTTCAATAGAAAGCATGGCAGAGGGATTCTTTCAAGAGAAGGGGATGGGGGTGGCGGAAACAAAGGAGGACCACAGGAACCTGGGAGCACCAACTGGGCAATTAGCGCAGAACAGGGGTTAGAGGTCCGCGTGAACTGATAGGCTTCAAAGGGAGGAATCTAGATCTGTCATTTTAAAAAAGATACGACATCGGGAAGTACAACAAGAAGGGGAAATGCAAACTAATTCCTCATCTACATTCAAAACAGATCATGTCCTAGGAATAAAACAATACTGTGTCTTGTTGGGAACCCTGAAATGCCTAAAGTTTAGAAGATAAGCTTTTGCTAAGTTTGAAAGGGATTCTATAAGTAGGCTAAAGTTTTGATTTATACCTGATAAAATTAGCTTCAAAAAAGAAAGTTCTGGTATTCTGCTCCTCTGTTTAGTCAAGTCTCTCCTTTTCCTTCCACCTGGACACCAGCCAGTTTTCATCAAGAGTACATGCAGGCATTTCCTCCTCTAGGAGGCCTGCTCTGAGCCCCACCTCTTCTCCCTAAGGAAACCCTTAGCCAGACTCCCCAGAACCCCGCCTCCTCCCCCCCAGAGCACGCGCTAGGTGCTGGCACCACTAAGCACCTGACATGCATTGTCTTACTACCACTCTCAGAAGTGTTCTGGAAAGACTGTTAGTACTTCACTCTGCAGACAGGGAAACAGAGGAGTAAAGAGGCTTATGAACTTGCCCACCTTTACCTGTTAGTCAGTGACCAAATGGGCACTTCAACTCAAGCCTGAAGAGCTGCTAAGCCCAGCCCCTCCGGCGCTGCTCTCCCACCTGAGGCTGAGAGGAGCCTAAGCCTCTTCATCGCACCTGATGTCCCCCTCTGCCTCCATTTACCGGCTGCAACTCCCTGAGGAAGGCGTCTCACACGGGCCTCAATCCATCTATACATGTTCATTAAGTGAAAGAGTTTCAAGCAAAGAGATGGACAAGTTTTAGGAGTATTTCTGAGTCACCCTTTGAACCAAAGGAAAACAGAAAAAAAACAAAACTAAGTTAAGGTAAAGTGAATCTAAACACTAGCAATAAGAATTCTGAACAACGGCAGATTATATTATGGAAGCAGATTACATTACGAAAGGCAGTCTCGACAATTTTGTTTTTGTGGAAATTTTAGGAAATGAAAATAAATATTTATATATCTATATTTAAAATATATGTGTGTATGTACACCTACTTAGCTATTCATCATCTATCTTTAATGTACTTTTACCTAAAGGAAAAGACTATATAATACTTTAAAGTCACGAACTCAGGGGAGCTTGCTGCACAGAGAATTCCTACTAGAAAAGAATCCAAATCCTAAATGACATGTAATCACTAGATTAATTTATCCAATCTGAGAACAATATAATTTTTTTCTCCTCAACATGAGAAATAGTTTGCAAATAATTTGGTCTTTATTTCTGAAAACAAGAACCACGAAAATTCAAATATATCAAACATAAAGGGTATGATATATTTTATTGTCACAGTCATTTGAGACAACATGCTAGTAGTTACTGGTGATGAACATAAATGCCCACAGCACAAAATATTTCCAAAGACAGCATCATACTCTCCCACAACGCTGCCATCAGCAGCACAGTATATTACTATCAAAATATTACTACTTTATTCCTGCCCCTGCTGAGAATGGAGCCAGTTCTCAGAAGCAGAGCTTACATGGAACAGAGAAAAGCAGGTGGTGAGAAAGATCTCATTTTCTGTAGTCTCACAATTGTTAACCATTAGACACTAGCCAGGCTCTGTGCAGCCTTGCCCAAGTCAACTCTGACTACAGGAGACTGAGGCTGCAGATTCACAGCAGGGCTAGGAGGTATAACTCAGTGACAGTGCTAGGGAACCAGCCCAGGGTAGCCACATTGCAAAGCCCTATTCCACAGATGAAACCTTAAAATGTCTGTCAAATGAGAACATTAAAGTCATCGCCAAATAGGATTCATAAACCATATACAGACAATTCTAAAATACATGAACAAACTCCCACCCAAATACACTCCAACACACGACCCTCTCACTAAGCAAACTCACAGCCAGCAGGTCCTGTGAACTTGCCGAGAACATTCAGGGGCTACGAAGGTCTGACCACAGAAGGATCAGGCCTTTCCAGTGTTACCTGCATTTACTGTTTAGAAGAAGCACAACTACACGTCATCTTAAAAATTCAACCAATATACTGCAGAAGCTAGAGAGAAAGACAGTCCTAGCAGCTTTTATAACAGAGGCCAGGAATAGATGGATTAAACAGTAGGGAAAAAAATGCATCAAGGGCATTCCAACCCCATAAAATGCATAACTCACAAACACAAAAACAAACATTTCTTCAGAGACCCGGGAGCTGAAGTTGTCCTTGGCACCTTCGACATGAAGTTCTCTGTGTTTTCCAGGAGGTGGGACAAAGTAGGTCTTGGCTCACTGAGCCACACATTCTAATAGGTCAGCCACAGGAATGAGTATTTACACACTACACAGTGCGCAGGATGGAGCCAAATCTAATCTTCACTTGGCTGATAAGCAATTTGTCCTTCAAAATCAAAATGAGCAGGCTCAGGGTTTTCTGTCTCCCACACTGTTGGGCTTGCTCTCCTGTGCAGAGCTGTGTGCCCCAGTCTTTATCATACATTGTTTTAGAGTGGCAACAGTGCCAGCTAAGCCCTTCGACCCCAAGACAGGACAGTGGCGGTCAGGGGTTGTCTCCAGAAGCTCTAGACATGTAGCAGTTATATTTTAAAGCAGGATTTTAAAAATTGAGTTCCACAACTATTGGTTTGAATTAAGTGTTCGAAAGTTAGAATTGAAAGGTTTTACTGATTTTATGGGATTATCTAAGTCTTTAGTAATTTAAGTTTGAATGAGAATATACAATTTCCTTTTTCTTCATCTAGCCCAGAATCATGGCCAATCTGTAATGGCAAAAGAAGATGCTATCATTTAACAAACAGAATTTAGTTTAATGTGTGTCTCCAACCTTGAAAAAGAGTGACAATTGAGATAAATGTTACTATACTTCCCCAAATTCCTAGTCTTTTGACCCTAATGGTTATTGCCCTCTCCTTAATAAAAACAAATTCACAAGCCAGGTTAATACTGATGGTCACTATTATAAGACCTAATGGACTAGAAATAGAAAAAGTTACACATTTTTATGGCATTTTGGGTTATTATTCTTTTACCAATTGGCATTTAAAACCTTGTCTTTATAATAATTTCCAAAGATTATTCTTCATATAAACGATACATGATTTTTAGAAGTTGAGAAACCTTGTTTTAAGTAATCTTCTTAAAATGAAATCTATTCACATAGCTTTATAAGACTCCCCAACCTTGCTCATTACTAATTACTGGCGTCAGTTCTTCTAGTGTTTGGAAAACCTTTGAGCTCTAACTTGATAATGCTCTCTTTTGAGAATGTACTCAATCAGATTTGGCCAAAAGTCTGCCAGTCACACTATCGATGCTGCCTTAAAAATGAAGGTCTCAAATGGTCCTTTTGGAAGCAAGATGTCTGTAAATCAGAAAATGGGATTCTTTTGTCACATCTTTGTGAATATTTTTTGGCTCCTTCCACATTGAGCAAGAAGAGTATAAACTTATCAAACTACAAAATTCCATAGTTTTTTGGTTTTGTTTTTTTAGATTTATTTAATTGTATTTGATGTCATTTGTAGTCTCCACGGAGTTCCCACCACCACTTCACCCGTGCACCATCACCTCAGTCCCTTGTGCTCTTTATACCCTCATCCTGGTCTTTGCCATCCCCTCCCTACCCCCTGCCCATCATCCCTTTGGTTTATCTTTGACCTTTTGATCTTGTTGAGTTGTTTTTTTTTTTGTTTGTTTTTGCCTCTCAAAAAAGATGAAGCACAATAAACAACAAACTCGACACATGTAGCCAAAAATCATAGACAAGCTCATTCCTCAAAGGGCAATTACAACAATCAACTACAAAGCGTTCTTATAATTGTGATTTTTAGATCTTGGGTTAAAGTGGTCAGTTAGGCATGGTACATACAGAAGATGGAAAATACACAATTTAAACAGATCAAAGAAAAGGGCTCTTTATAAATCAACAGCCCCCACACAATTACAATGCCACCAAAATAGTCTGCTTGCTTTATTGGCTCAATAGTTGTTTTTCTAAAATTTTTATCAATTGTTTTATGGATTCTAGTAACCTATGTCATCTAAAGTTACATGATGTTCTTATCAAATATAGTGAACAGTAGACAAAATAATCCAACAAGTTAACTGCCAGCCCATTTGTATCTATGAAAGTACAATTTTATGAAAAGAAAATTCTCTCTCTGCAAAGGCTGGATCTAAAGATAAAATATAGTTGGCAACACAGCTAAAAACACCACTTACTGACGCCTGCATATTTGATTAATGGTTAAACATAGTGATTAACAAAATCAAGAGTAGGAGCTGGAAAAGAGAATATATTCTTCCCACAAAGGATCTGTTTGGACATTGAAACAATGGTGTAAGTGCTTTTATTTCAGTCCACAGGCATATTATTGCTATTTAGAAATATAAGGGAAATATAATATTGCCCAGCATGTAGTTAAAGAAGGTAAAGAATAAAAGAAGTCATCATAACACAACTTGCCTCTTACAAAGGAAAAATTTTAATTATCACTATGTAGGCTCTTAGGCTTCTTTTTATCTTTCTAGAGCTTTAACTCTATTCACAAATGTCTTTCATTTCATTTGCTTTCCTCTGATGGTATTGGAGAGCTTTTCTAATAACACAAGGTGACATTACATCCATTATTTGCTGATAGAGAAAAAGTGTATTTTTCTATTTGCTAGCATATGAAACATAAAACAGATCAAAAAATACAAATAAGAATACACTGAAGCTAAAATTGGGAAGCTATGGCTCATCCCCTAATTCTCTCAGGACAACATGCTGTTGACTGCTAATTGTATCTAACTTTCTGAAAACTTCAAAATTCTATTTTGTGACAAGGCAAGCTACATGATGACAGCTGCCAGGCCCTCTGCTCAGAACCTTGTGCCTCTGTAGGGAAGTCCAAGTTAAAGGTCACCCAGTGCCCAAGAGAGACAGCGCTTCCTTTTGAAGCTGGAACATTTTAGACCTCCCAGCGCTTAGGCATTCTGTGTGTGCTCTCCACATCATGGACAGTCCCTTGAGGAGGAAGCACAGACCCTTTTATCATCTTTCTTTGGCTAATGATCTATGGGTTATTTTTAATATCTGCTTTGGAACATCCATGTCCAAAATGGTGGCAGAGTCAATTTGTTAGACTCCACAGTCTGTTGCTTTAGACTCTTGACAAACCATTAGACTCTTCTAGAGATTTACTCCACCCACAAAGATTTTTTTTAATAGCATAAGATCCTGGGAAGGTTCATGGAAGAAAGCTATCTTAAGGAGAGCCATAAAAGGTAGAAGGGCAATTACTTTAAAAAGGGCAGGACATTTTTGGAGGGAAAAGAGCATTAGAAAGTGACAGAGGTTTGAGAAAATAAAAACTACCACGAGCAATAATATTTACTGAGTTCTCTTGTCCTAGTCTCTACGCTTTCCACAGATAATCTCATTCAATCTTCACAATGGCCTGAAGAGTAATCATGACTAACATGCACAGCTTAAAGACAAGGTAGAGATGTTTAGAGAATCAAGTGGCTCCACCAGGCTCACAGGGAGGCCGATATAAGCCAAGTACTGAATCTTGAATCCAAATTTCAGTGGCACAGAAGTGGGCCAGAATTCCCAGCAAAACCTTAAAAACCAACATTATAAAAAGAGAAAGACCCAGAGAAGACTAGAGTTAGATTTCTGAAAAGGGATACAGGAATAATCTGAACATAACGAAGACCACAATTCTGCCCAGAGACACAGGGCAAGATGGTGACAGAATTATGACATGATCACAATTTTGTCACTTGCGTACAACAATCAGGGTACATAATGACCAGGGGATTCATGTGAGAGCCACCAGGCACCACTGCAGATTATCACTATATTCTCTCATTAACTCTTCCGTGTTGCTGTTTGCATTGAGATTTCAGTGACTACAAATAACATTCTTGTTATTACTATTATTTGTATGCAAAGATAATGCTCTATATATCGCTACCATCTTTAGAATGGATGCTTGGCACGTTTCTTGGTGTAAGTTTTGTCCTAAACTTTCTTCTCTCTTGCCTATTTCCCCACATAATTATAGCAATTAAATATTTTTTGGCTTAGAAAAAGAAATGTTGGCTTTAATGTGCTTGGATACATAATAAACAGTTCAGAATTTCATTTTTGTCTTCCTACTAAGGAAAAGCAACTACTTTGTATATGATGTTAAGCTAATGATCTATACTGTTGCCATGTATGCATCAGAGAAAAAAGAAAACACTTAGCATTTTAGACTGTTTGCATCTAGAATAACCTTCTTCCAGTCTAGATAATGTCAAGGACATTTGATGACCATGTCAGAGCAATCAACCTTCTCCCCTTTATATTTCAAAGTGACTCACCAAAGATGCCAGAATAAGATTAGAAAAATATTTATTGCTCTGTTGAATGTGGTCAAAGAAATTTCTTTGCTGGTATGGACCACCATAATTATTTTTTACCTTATGACAGTTTTTAGAAGACAGGCAGAGAGAGCAGTTACTCACATTCTCCTTGTCAGGAATTCCTAAAAGAAGAAAAAGAGAAAGAGAAAGACCATGAGTTGCAAAATCAACCTGTAACTGGAACTGAAATTCTTTGCTAAATCAAGCCAAGTAAAATTTTGATGTTTTCAATTTTTTTTCCATAAAGATTTACATAATGCTGTTTAGAAAAATAACAGAAGTTAACAAAATCTGTAAATAAATAAATTGATGACTCAGGAATAGAACTGTACCAGACAACAAAATCTCATGTTTATTTTGTTTCTCTACTATATTTTTCTTCTCTAGAGGTAAAAAGTCATACCTGATTCCTTTACACCATGTGAGCAGCTAATACCTCTCTTAGGAAATAGAACCCACAGAATTCTGGACAGACACATGGACTCTGAATCATGCATTCTTTATTTTTACATTGCAAACCAGGGATTTAAATCTAGTGGTCGTTTGAACATAAAAATCACCAGAACACAACTTCCACTTTGAGCAAAGTTATCTCCTACTGCTTCCGTGTCAGGACTGAGCAGTCGTGGCTGTCTTCACGGGGAGATCAGTTTCTTAGCTAAAACGTTCCTCATCATCCACTCACTTATTTGTTCATTATAAATATGTCATGAACATCTATTATAGGCAGGTCAGAGTCCTTTATACTTCCTCTGCCGCTACTACTGTGACTGACAAGGTAGAGGCCATACCAAATTGGGATAGGCCATACCAGAATGTTCGCAGCCCCAGCAGAGCTTACTGGCCCCGTAAGGGGGGTATAAGCAGACATATACCTAAGAGACTGGAGCACAAGTGGTTTTGTGTGTGGTTTGCACCTAAGTTCAGCTACTAGGCACAGAGAGATATTTTGCAATGTAAAAATATAGTATGTCAAAATTCTGAGGAAATAATCATCTTTGTTTAATAAGGGAGTCATGGGATCTATAATATTGTCATTAAAAGAACTGAGTGCTCATCCTAGCAGACAGCAGCAGTACAGAATGCAGGAGGGATCAAACCATATCTTAAGCTTTGACCTCCAAATCGGGATAGGACACATGCACAAATGCTTAGGCAAGAAAGGGAGCAAATAGGAATCTTCTCTCAAACAGAAAGTATTAAAAGGCATGTTTACCATTACTTTCCAGATATATCAGGAAGAGAAAGGTTGGCTTAATGTCAGCTCTCTAAAACTTGACTTGAGTCCTTCCTTCCTTCCCTTCCCCTTCCCCTTCCCCTTCCCCTTCCTCCCTCCCTTCCTCCCTCCCTCTTTCTTTCCCTCCCTCCTTTCTTCTTTCCCTCCCTTCCTCCTTCTTTCCTTTCCTGATCAGAGATTGGTCTCATAAAAGGCTTAGAATTTGAAAAGGCCAAGACATAAGAATAAATAATGGCTCAAACTGCTTCTCTCCTTGATCAATAGTGTCAAAATAACCAAGAGGTAGGGCTCTCGGGTGTCTGAAGGAGACTAGACAAATCCAGTTCATGGATCTCATTTTTAAGAGCCCAGAAATGACACTGAATTTCTCTACAAAAAAGAAGGTACTTTGTGAGAGAGCATTCTAATTACACTGAAGTTCGAACTGGCACCAGGACTTACATCCCTCTAACAGCTAAGACCACAAAAGCATACTATATTAACAATTTTTTGCAATAACTCAAGTGTGGGCTGGCATTTATGTTTATCCACAAAAGAATCTGGAGATTTACTCTGTCAAGCTGGTGTAGGACATATTTTTGTCACACGAAAATACACTCCACACAACAAATTTTAGATACAAAATGTTCACATTTTTCACTTACTGTCATTGTTAGAGCCCGTTTCCATAACACCATAGGGAGGAGCCAGAAGTCCTGCCATGTACTGTCGGTATTTCTGAAAGACAAGATTGTAAATTCAACACACAGATATTTACTCACTTTGCACGTTCATTTATTGACATGTTAAAAAGCAGAAATGCTAGGTGTCGGGAAGCATCTGAGCCTGGTATTTATAGTGCCATGGAATGTGCTGTTTGGGGTCTGGGATCTGACATAAAGATGCTATGTTCTGAGGTTTTCCTGGGGAAGACTGAATGCGCCCCCACCCAGAGAGGGGGCTGTTATTAGCTCAACCAGTTTGTTTCTGCATCCATGGCTGATTCACCCAATTGCATGAGCTTCTTACACTCTCCTCCTCTTGCCCTTCTCACTCCCACAAACACATGATCAGGCAAAAGACATTTGGTTTTGAAGGATGTGGAGACAAATGTGCTGCCTTCTTACTAGGTGAATGGCACTGAATCAGCTTTCTTTCAAAGCAAATAGAAATGCATCTCTAGGAAAATGTCTCTTCTGAAAGAAGCTGATTCGCTGCCATTGAACTACTTTCCTTTTACACTGTACACCTGCCTGTTATGTGACCCCGCCAAAGAACTTTCAGTATATTGTCAAATAAAAGAGTTTGGTCCCATTTAGAACGAATTGGATCCCCCTGAATTGTATGCCCTAATTTGTAGGATAGGCTTGCTTTAAAGCCTAAGGTTTGGCAATATATATTACCCCCGGGAGTGTGTGCTGTTTTAACGGTGTAAGGTTTGGGGAGCATAAGACAACCAAGAGCATACAGCAAGGGAACAGTGAGGTTTCTGAAGAATGAAAACTGAATCCTAAATGTGCTCTCTTCTCAGGTAGTAAATACAGCCTCCTCTCCTTTCAGAACAAAAGCTGGGCAATTTTGTTTATTGCATAGTGTCATGTATATTTATGGTTTATAATGATGATGACATATAAATGTTAAACAGCATCAAAAGAATCAACACTCTATAATGTGCTCGTGGGTTACACACACGTCAGCAGAAAAGGCTTCATCTGTAGCAATGGGCAGCTGGCGGCACCCGCATTGGAGCAGCCATCTGGCCCATTTGGTAGATTTGAATGGCGTTTGTAATGTGACACTGATGCTTTCTCAAAAAAGCCTTCTTCTAGTTAAGATCCTTTTGTCTTCACATTCTGCAGCAACTATGCTAACACCTGCGCGCACATTAACACTGATGATTTTCTCTGCCTCTGAGTTCACCAATCACTCAAACATACCCAGGGACCAACCCATGGCCTTAACTTTCCAATTCAGTCTCTTTTTTCTTCTGACACCATCTACGTTTCTTTTTCATGAGAGAACATGGATTAAACACATTTCTGGGCATCTTATTTTGGTAAACTCTGCACAAAATAGACTCAGAGAGAGCAGACAGGGATTGGTTATGTTCTAAGGAGGATTTGTGTCCCCTCCCCCCATACTTTTTGAGTTATGCTACTACTGTTAGCCACTCCCCACCAGGCTCCTAAAAGAGATAATTCCTATTAAATTATAGGTATAATTGTGCTTTGCTTTGCTTAGAGAGATGTTGCTCTGGATGCCATGGATGCTCTTTGTCTTAGTACTTCAATGTCAATTCCCATGAATCCACAGGAACACCTTCCTGACCCTAAATGGATGGAACCCCACCTTCCCCCTTTCACTTGAGGAGCCCACTGTCAGAACCACTACCTTTGAACAGAAAATAGAGCGGCCCTTTGGGGTTGCAGAGTGTGAGCTGGATTTCAGGATGTGTAGGGAGAAAGCACCTACTATGTGCAGACAGTCCTAGGCACTGAGCTTACTGTAGAGAACAAGCAGACAAGGCCACTTGCAATTGTGAGGCATTTATATCCTGCTGCAGAGGGTACCACAGCTTGCAGATAATAGAAGCTTAATATTTACCTGCAGAATTTTAGAACTTTTATGGAAAATTTCAAACATACATAAAAATAGATTACCACATACATAACATCCAGCTTCAATTATTACTACTCCTGACTGATGCTATTTCATCTACACTCCTAGCCACCTGCCTCTTCCAGAATTATTTTGAAGCAAATCCCAGATATCATATTATTTAATCCATAAATATTTCAGTAGGGATCTCTAAAAGATAAGGACTCTTCCCCTAAAAAATCATAATGCCACAATGACAGCTAAAAAATATAACAACACTTTCATAATATCCAGTCCATGTTGAAATTTTTTACTGTTTCATAAATGCCATTGCTGAATTGAATTAAAAAGTACTTTATTTAATAAAACAACATTGGCTCCAATATAATAGCTTTTGGTATAGTGGAGAGTGCAAAAACAGGTTTGAAATATTTGTACCTATAAATGAAAAGTCAACTTTTTAAAAGCAATGGGGTATTTTTAATAAACATTCACAAAAACTGGGAAATTGATTTATGTAGAGCCAACAGAGCACACTTAATAAGTGCACAGAGCACACTTTAATAAGTAGGATAAAAACAGCTAACTGGAATTAAACCTAGATCCCCAGAACACTAATTCCTCAATAGCTTAATAAGAAAATTGGGATTCCTAAATTATTTGCATATTGCTTGATCTTCGGCAGCACTGCATCACCCAAGCACAAATTAAAGAATAGTCTACAAATGAATGTATCATATGAAAAGATTTTGAACCTTACTTATGAAAGAAAGGCACACTAAAGCTATACTGCAATGTCATATTTTACTTGGCGATTTGGCAAAGTTTAAAAACTTGTTAACACTATCGAAGAGAGTGGGTTAACAGGAGTTCACATATATTACATCTATAGATATGATACATATCAACGGAAGGCAGTTTGGAAGTATCTATCACATTCTAAAATGCTTATTAATTTTGATTGAGCAAGAACATTCCCTTAAAGAGCAGAAGTAAAGTCTTCTGGAATACCAGAATATATATATAAACACATATCTATTTGTACTAACAGGTAAAACAACAACACAACAAACTGGAAATAGTCCAAATGTCCATAACCAGAGGACATCTATGTTACTCCTGATAAACAGATGATAATGGGTTATTGCAACATAGATGCTGTTGGAATATTATATAACCATGAAAAATCAGCAGCACTAATTTTTTTTTTAAGAAAGAAACCACAGCACTGTAGATATAACATGCTACCACTTCCTGGGGATAAATGTATAGACTATCCTGGGACAGATCACAAGAATATGGTAACAAGGACTGCTCCTGAGGAAGATCTGAGTGGCTGAGGGTCAAGTGGGAGAAAGATTTAGTTTTCACTGTTTACAATTAACTGAGCCAAAACTGAGACAGTGGGATCATCCACTGTGTCTGAATGCATAGAGGATGACCTGGTGGATTTCAATCCAATGGCATTCAGCACCACTCATCAGGGTGCAAGACACTAGACTGTAAGAGATAATGACAGAAGTAGAATGAGCCAACAGTACATCTCTCTTAGATTAACATGTGGAGGTAGGAATGTGCTCCTTTGACTATAAAATCCTCAAAGGAGGGGGAATTGGCGAGTTAAACACTGGACTTCCTTGTAACTGGATGCATTCAAGTGATAAATGGAAAAATAGAGAGCGATGACTCTCTTAGTAAACCTAGATTTAGAGCCATTCATATCTTTATAAAGCTAAAAGCTACTTCAAACTTTATGAGAAAAAGACCTAAAGGGAGTTGACCAAGGTCATAATGTAAATGAGCATAGGTCAGTTTAAAGCTGACTTCAAGCTTTTCAGAGGTGACATATCTCTGTAGTGGTTACACAATGTCACCCCTCACATACCACCCACACTGAAGCTTCTGGAGTTTAAGCAGTGACCTGGCTGAGTCTCTTGACAGTGTCCTCTTTGGACCCAGTGACCTCTTCCTGCAAAACTTCGTCTGGGATCCCAGCACACTTAAATTCCCCAAATATGGCTTCATTCAATCATTTAAAAATCACTACGAGCACTTGGAGAAGAACTAAGCCTTTAATTCAAGTAGTACAACAGTGGAAGATTAGCAAGCTCAATTGTGGTTTGAAGAATGGAGCCATGAATCAGTACTCTTACGGTGGTGGTACACTGGGCTCCAGTTTAACCCCAAATCCTGCACTCTGTGTGTCTCATGGGGAAGATTCAGGAAGGCTGGGCTCTCTCTGTTACAGAAGCATTCTGTTTATGTCAAGAGAAGGTTCACAAGGATCTTTCTGGTGTGTTGGTTTTGGAAGGACGGGAGAAAAATGGGAGGCAAAGCAGACACCTGGTCTGGATTCAGCTCTGTCTTTGACATCCCCAGTGCCAGTCTTACTCTATAAGGAAGTTCACTCTGCTACAGACACTCCCATACTGTGGAAGGTGTTAGCTAGAGGACTCCTCAACATTTCCACTCCTTATCCCTCTAGGGCTGCTGAAGGCAATTAGGAAACCAGTTACTTAAATGAGAAGACAACCACAGGGGCCTTCAAGAGTCTTAGAATTTGGTAGTTTTCTTTCTTAGAACACACCTCACACAAATACTCAGAGCTCTCTGCTTTGGTCTCTTTATCCATACAAGGTGCTGGGACTTAGATCCAAGTTTTTAAAGCCTTACTCTGCAGAACTCTGAGCTCTTTGGAGAATCCTCCTTAGAAAACCACATAACCAGACCCTCAACCGCTATGGTAACTAGAATGTTTTCACTTTTAGCTGTTAGCTAAAATAGAGTTCCAAGGCCAATTTCATTGGAAAGATGACTTTTGCTTCTAAAAAATAAAAATTTACAAAATACAAGGTTAAGTAATTCTGAGCCTGGCACCAGGCAGCTGTCACTCAAATATCTCCAAGAAGAGTCAACAAAGACCAAGTTAGGCTTTGACTAGGAAATGTTAGGGTTCTGCTCTCTGTTGGAAGACCTCTAAGGTTGTAGACTCAACAGAGCGTTCGTTGCCTGAAAAGCTTGTGAACAAAAGAGCACTATGGAAGTTATAAGTGAGATACACCACAGTGCAATGCTGGTCACGACATGAGCTGAGACCCCGGGGGCGGGGGGTCCCCAGCAGTCCCAGGAGGGACCCTGACGGGTTAACAAGAGTTCCTCTTGGAACTTAAATCTTACCCTATGGAAAGTAGTTGAAAGTGTTTTTTTATACTTTTGTGGATTAGAAGCTAAATTTGCATAAAATTTAAAGATTAAAGCATGAAACTTCAAAGGAAATTTGAGCTTGCTGCTGGCTCCTTGTAGCTACAAAGGGTCTCGACCCCCAGCACTATGAATTGATTTCCCCTGCATTGGGGGAACATCCGTGGAAAAAAACAAGAACCTCTGATGCTCTGGAAAGTGTGTGGGCACTGGGATCACACTGGAATGAGGTCTTTATTTTGATTTCTACATTTGCTACCTGGGTAAATTTGAGTAAGTTGCTTACTTCAGTTTCCTGGGTTAGGGACCTGGGATAATATCACACCTTTTGGAGCCACTGGAAACATGAGAAATAAAATCTATAAAAGTGTCCAACGCATATTAGGTACTTAATAAGCTACTGTTGAAAATAATAGTAATAATGATGATAAACAACTAAGTGTTGAAGTTAACCACTATATATTTGAAGATACATCCCAAATAGTCTTCGACTCTAGGACTTTAGAACATTCTCTATGTAATAACTTCATATCACTGAAACTGTAGATACACACACACTATAAAGTCCCCCAACGCATCTACTGACCTGTCTGTTAAACAGGGCTATGAAGAAATAAGAATTTAAGTAACAGAATTTCTTAAATGCTTTTCAGTGCACTGTCTGTTTTTATACCCATAGTCTGAGGAGAAAGAAAAAGCACAGAGAGTAAGCCCAGAAACAAACCAATGGAAGTAAGGCCTTTTGGCCATCAGAACTATTTTTCATTAAGAGAACCCTTTTAAACCATTAATGTGTAAGTCTATAATCTATAAGTTGATTGGCTTGTAAAGCAGGACCAGTGCCTGTGGCTCAGAAGAGAGGGAGAGGACAGCAGTGGAGTGGGAATAGGCTCCTCAGGAAGAAGAAGTCCTCTTGGTTGCTTCCAAAATGAAGGTGCAGATATCCTGCTGGCTATATATTTTCTGAGACAGTGGGTCACAGTGTCAGGAAAGTTAAAATATGGTCCATCTCTCAGTTAATTCATTGCTTTCCTCCCATCAAGGCCACTGAGGAAGGCTGGCTGAAAGGTTTATCAGAGCAACCAGGTCAGGGTGTGATTCCAGGGCTGCTCCACAGCCCTGGGCCCTGACCTGGACCTGCTCCCACCTCATTGCCCAGGAGCCACAATATCAAAGTTGAGAAGCTTCTCCCGGTAGGGGAGGCATAATAGAGACGTATCACACCCTGAAAGATCAGTCTCAGGTGAGAAGTGGATTCACAAGAGAATAAAGGAAAGTCAGAAGTTAAACTCTAGCTGGACCCTGACCCAAGAGAAGAGCAGCATAACCCCCTGCCCAGGGCTCAAGCTCTTCTCAGTATACCCTGAGGCCCTTTCTGGGTGTTTTCCAAGATCCCACTCACTGCCAAGGCCCAACAGGCTGCCAGCAGGAGTTCCACCACCGTGGTGGGTGACCATGACCACGTTCCTGCTGGGCCAGCAGTAGCCAGGCAGGACTTGAGCCTTGGGCACACTCCTTCCCAGCAACCGGCCCTCTGGCCCTCTCCCTCTGCCAGGGAGAGATGATTACTTGTGCAAGGGAAGCACAAGCACTTTAAGTGTCAGGTCTAGAAGGCATCATCAAAAAGGAAGCCATGAGATGATTGGCAGGTATTGGTGTGCCCAGGGGGAGGGGGCATGGGACACACCAATGAGAGCCCAAGCTGGGCAGCGTCCAGGACTGAGAAGGAAAGGAAGGGGACTGTTCTGGAGTGTGGGGATATGTCCTGTCATAATGTACCATCCCACACATTTTTACTTGGTTCTCCAAGCATATCAAAGCAAAGTTCACAAAATGACGAACAGATTGTGCATTCTCTGAAAACATTACGATTCTATAGTAGAAAAGCTTAGCTTACATTAGTAGGACAAAGATTAGGTCCCTTCCTTTCTGTTTCTTGGCAAGATTTCTTTCACAACTTCTGTATGAGGTGTGTGAGGTGGAAATGGGCATGGAACATTCCAGATGTTCTTATAGACATATGTTCTTATATATATGCATATATATACTTATATATTACATACTTATATATATTCCAGATATACTGATAAGTATATGATTAGTAGAAAAGAAGGTAAAGCAGGTATAAATAGAAGCCTTCAAGTAAACTTTTCCTGTTTCCCTTTTGAAAGCCATCGGTATTGCCTTTCCCACAGTAAGTCACTGGCTGAACTGAGTTTATCTCTCTGCTGAGTTATTCTGTTCCCTTGTTTTTTGATTTGAATAGCATTGGCATAACAAGGCACACAGAAGCCCCATCACCAGTTCTTGAATGATGTTGGATCACATCCTTTGGCTCTGTGACAGACATTTCTAAATGCGGGCAAAATTCTGCTTGCCAACTCCTGGCCATTTTAACTCATGACTAGTCAACAGGACCTGTATCCTGGAGTGTGATCATTATGACTATAGCCCTAATGGAGAAAGTATTCCAACCAAATCACTCAAGAATTCCCGTGGGAAGGTACTGAAGTACTGGCCTGTGAAGGTGCCCAAGACCCCATCCAATAGGTGTATGAACTCTTTAAAGTGCTTCCAAAAGACACCCAAGTTACTGACTGCGAGGAATGCTAGGTCATAGATTAGTCAGGTCAGCCCTAAGGGAACAGAGGGATAAGCACACAGCCTTAGCCACTGGTGACAAGAGGAGGCCCCATAGGGCCCTCACAGTGGGGTCCTTATGGGCTTTGCATGTAGTGATGGGAACAGCCACTCCCACATGCTCATATGAAAGTCTTCTCAGGGGTTAGAAGGAAAAACATACAGGTGCACTTAAAACATGGCCTGGTGTGGAGAGTGGGGCAATCTCAGAATTAAGAGTCAGGGCAAATGACAGAGAAGTCAAGCCTCACTAGGGCTAGGGATGAGGAGGGAGCCAATACAGTGCTGAGTCGAAGAAGTCCTGGCAGAAGCATCAGGGCCAGGCAGTCGGCAGAGGAAGGCATGAGGGCCTGGACAGGTAAGGCCTTGCAGGTCACAATGAGGAGTCTGAGTGCAATGGAGAGCAGTTTAATTGAGAAGTGACAAGTACAATGGGTTTGTTAAAGATAAGTCTGACTGCTTCATGGAGAATGGCCCTTACAGGGAAAGCAGATCTGGATGTGGGCCTCAAAGGGGTTTGAACATGGGGAGAGGAAAGCAGAAGCACCTGGCATAAGAGGGGGTAAAACCCTTCATTCCTGGAGGAGAAACAATCACCAACTACTTACAGTTAACAATATTAAAGACTCAGATTTCTTGCTGAAGTACACTCAACACATCTTTGCTATTAATATAGCTAAAAGGTTCAGAGATTTCAGGGGGCTCACAGGAATGATTGTAATTTAAGTAAGTGCACACTGCATATTCAAGCAATTAAATTAGCCATGGGCTTCTCTTAAGGAAACTCAAATTGAAAGCAAGACACACATAGTAGGTCAGAGTGATGTGAGAGGTATAAAATCCTGTGCTCTGGAGTTGCTTGCCAAATCCTCATGCCTTTTTCCACGAAGACTGGACACTGCACCTGCTACACAGATGTGACTTGAACACTGAAAAACTAGCTGCTGTCTCCTTGTTTATTGAACCACAGTTGACTGGCATTTATATGCATTTCTGTGGTTACTTTCTGGTCAAGTTTTTCTAGAAGCCTTCATAGATGACTCACCTGTCTTACTACTTGACTCCACTCCAATCTTGTAACCACCAGTGCACACAGTATCCCAGCTTTGGCTATACTGATGCACTTTGGTTGCTAGAATATAAGCTACATGAGAGCAGTGTCTTTTCTGTTTTATACACTGTCAGAGTAATCTAGGATAGATGATTGCTTAGCTTCAAATATTCTTGATTTTGGGAACTACTTTCTAATTCAACTCTTTCCAAATTTCTACAGCTTTTCTGTCCATATACCTTGTTTGCCGCTCTTTCTTCATCTCCCTTCATTATCATCATTTCTATTATCTCTTTTCCAAGTTGCCATAAACCATCTTGAATCATCTTTGTCCCAAACACAATATATATTTACCACACGTATCTGGGGAATTACAGTTACAGCTCTGTGTGGTTGTGGAGGCTACAGTTTATTGTGGAATCTTAAATCTCCTGAATTCATTGTAGGGTTCCTGGTTTCCATCCTCTCTCCACTCCTTAACCTAAACTCTGTTTGTCCTACAGTATGTTCATAGGGACCTCACTCAGGCTCCAAACTTTCTAAATCTTCTCCATCCTATCAAACAACAGACGAGGTCCCACTTCTAACACAAACACTTAGGAGGGGTCAATAGTGAAAGCAGTGTTATAGCCATTCTGGGAAAGAGTGTGGAAGAGAACACTTCAGTGTCATGTGTCCATGCGGACATGGCTAAAAGAGTTGGGGTAACACAAGCTTTAAGATCCAGGCACACGTAGGCCCCCTCCTCAGATCTGCAAACCTGCCACTGCTAGCAAAACTTGTGAACATTCACATGACCTGGCCCTGCCTGAATGTCAGCCTTAGAGCCCACACTCTTCCCTAACCAGAGTCTCCAATCTCAAGGTCCCCTCTCAAATCCTCCAGCACTTTGACAGCCAACAATCCACCTCCAGCCCTGGGCCTGCTTCTGCCTGGAACTCATCCCACCACTTGACCCCACTGATTTCTACTTACCTACCCAAGTGGCCTTCATACTGGGCCCCCAAGTTTACATAGCTCTCTTGTCCTTCTCTTTTCCAGAATCTTGTCTTTGCTGTCAGTGTGCCAGGTAATATGTGCCCTAATACCGTATGTGAGAATGTGCTGATTCAATGCCTCCCTCCCCTTTTCCACTACAAGCTCACGGCAGGTAGGGGCCCTATCTGTACTCCTTCTCACACCCAGACTCTAGCAAGCACAGGACCTGGAACATGGCTGACTTTCAGTGAATATTCGCGGAGTTCATGATAAGTGAATGAATTCCTGATGGAATTTCCTAACCAGGTTCAGGTTCCTCAACAATAAAGCAGAGATATTACCATGTACCCTGCATGGTAGATGGTGGGACTGAATGAGAGAGCCCATGCAAAGCTCTTCACAACTGGGAACACAATAAATATCAGTTCCTGTTTCCTCCACATCAGGATTTCTTCTCATCCTGATTTTGCCAAGGGGCACATTTCCATTTAAAAAACTAAGGCTTGAAAGAAAAATAAGCCTACTACATAAAAATGTACAAGTATAAATCTAATTATCTGGAGACAGGATGAAAGAAACTGAAATCATATGATGCACATGGTCAAATATCTCTGTGACGTTGTTTGCTCTTTATGAATAAGCTTCTTGCTTTCAGAGAAGGGACAAGAGACACATGAAGATCAGTTGATGCTGATAAAAACAAAACCTAAATTTAACTCATCAAAATCTATGAATACTAATCAATTTTGTAATTTAAATGGAAGTCCAGAGGGATAGAACAACCAGACTTCTCTACTAGAATTAGCAGTAAAACCAGCTCATGAGTGAAATTTTAGTTCAAGAGGCCCATAAATGACTCTTGCTGAAAAAAATTGGTAGACACATATAAATAAAGGTAGAAAGTAATTCACTTTACATATCTGACTTATGTTTTCATAATTCTCCCTATCGCTTTTGCTTTCTAACCCATATCATTTTAAGTAAGTTTGCCTTTTGGTTTTGTTCTATTATATTCTCTCTCTCCCAGCCTTCCACTACTCCTTCCCAGTATAATTATTATTATAAAATAAAAAATGCACATAATAAAGTTTCATCTGTAATATATAAAACTCAAAAAGTAATAATTCTCTCATTACCCCCATCTAGTCACCTAACCAGATGTACTGATAAGTTAACCACTGGGGCACTGATTGCTTCTGTAACTTCCAGATTATTTCTAGCACACACCACTCACATATCTCAGCTGACTTTAAGCAAATCATAGGCGTGTAATGTTTCACTCTTCTTTTTTCTCGCTAATAAAATATCTTGGATAACTTTTGATGTCATTGTTTTCTCTTAAGACACTTCAGTTTTTGTGATAGCCTCATTTAACCCAAATGGAGGAAATCTAGAAAAGATACTGAATTTCTTTCATTAAAATATCTTCCCTGAATTTAAGGCAAAAATATAAAGATCAGATACCTGGGTTTTATCAAGTCATGATTTCCATTTTATTCTTGAAAATGAGATTGCACTGTAAAAATTCTAAGGCAAACAAATATGCAAGCATATCACTCAGAAAATGCCTTTGATCTCTCTGATGCTTTATATAATTGGTGTCATTATGTTGTAATTCTATTGACTGCCAACTGTATTTTTGTAAACTTGGCAAAAGTTTCTTGTATTATACATTTAAAGACAAGTAATGTGTGTGTTCTCTCTCCCAACTGTTAGAAGAAAACAGAAATTTAATTAAATTTCAATCTCTGAAAGTTAAAAAGAAATAGGATAGAAATTATAAAACATTATGAATGGTGTTTGAATATTATTAGTGTTAAAAGTACCAGATTTACAGCTTTTGATACCTACAGTCTAGCACTCAATGCAGAGCACAGCCTGTCTTCCCCTTGCCAGCTTTTCTTCCCTTAGGATATCTCTTGTCTCTTGTATCTCTAGCTCTAGCCTGACATCCTGAATAGTTGGGGTTACTGCCCAGATGCCTCTTCACATCACCTGTGGATAGAAGGGGTTGGCTAAGGGGGAGGTTTGAGTACGAGAGAGAATGCTGATTGAGGGGGAGTTGGAGAGAAAAAAGGCAAGGACCAGAACTACTCATTTAGAGCCAAGAGGAGGTGGTGTGGGCAATACCGAATGTGAGGGGTAGGCAGGTGGGATTCCTTTATAGGCAGCAGGAGTCAGAAGCTACATTAGACTTCTTCCTATTTCTCCAGTACCCATGCCAGATCTTTCTTCTTTAGTCATCTGCTCTTCATTCAGATCTTTTTATTCTGGTTTGAAAATGTTCTATCTTGGTGTTTGACCCCAACCTCCTATATGGGAAGTCCTCTTGGTATCCACATCTCCCTTCTCAGCTTGGATCCATGTCTTCCTATTGGCTCTCCTATGTCCCCATAGAGAGCAGACCCCAAACTGTTGTGCTCTGGTTGTTCAAATGCTGGGCTCCAGTCTGCAGTCTCATCCCTCTGATATTGCCAAATAGCACATTCCCTTTCTCCAGGTCAGTCTCCCAGAAACTTCTCATCCCCAACCTTGCCACTCTGCCCACTGAGCCTCTCAGCTAGCATGCAGCAGAAAATGTTTTGCAAGCTGTAAAGTGCTATTGGGCACAACTTATGAGTATTAAATGTAGTTGCTAAACCACAAAACTAAGACACAGTATAAAGAAGGTAAATCCAAGGACAATGCCCCCACTTAAAAGCATTCTACCCCAAATGGATTCTAAGTAAAAATTTCAAATTCCATTTAAAAAAAAAAAAAAGAAGTGCTACAGTCATCTTCATGAAAATGAGAGGAGCACTGCAGAACAGTGAGCAGGCAACATTTTCCCAGCTCCCACTTAAATGCAATGCTTCATCCTGGACTACAAATCCCAGTATGCCATGAACTGGACTTACCAAACAGGGAAGCTACTGGGAATTATGGGCAAAATTGAATAACCAGGTATACCTATATAACACAGAAAGCAAGTGGGTCCATGGTCTTGCTTATCGAGTTTCAACTGTGGAAGGGACATGTAGAGACTCTTGGAAGAGACACTTGAAAGACACACATGTGGGGGAGGCTAGTCCAAGTTCTCAGCAGAAACAATGGCAGTTGTTCTGATTTCATGGTGGATTATCTGGCATATTTGGAATTCTGGATCTCAACATTGGTCCAGCTCTCTGAGACCTACCTAACCCCTTTCCTGTGATTCCCTGACAGAAGTTACCTTAAATTTGTGGAATGTTTCCAGGTCTCAGCAGCCCCATTTCAGGTCAAGCCCACTTGGCTGGACAGAAGATAGCTAATTTTGGAAGTTTTATTGGAAAACTAATATCCTTTCTTTTCCTTGCTCTCTCTGTGTATACTCATTCTATTAAAGAGCTTTTACACTAAGAGTCTGTTTCCTTTGCATCTGTGAGGATGACTGGACCCCTTTTAGAGCATATACACCTTACAGTTTGGGATCCCAGGGGGACCATTGGTCATGTGCTAATAAACGCATCCTAGAGAATGTTCACCTTCATCTTGTTAAATTTATTCAAATCTGGGTCTCAAGAGAATGCTAACTGGGGTGTGGCTTGGTTTTTAGGGTGCAGTGATAAAAATATTCTAAAATTGATGGTGGTAATGTTTGCACAACATACTAACAGATAATTGTCATATGCATTAAGGAGGCAAATTGTATGGTATATGAGTTATATCTTAATAAAACTGTTTAAAAGAAGTGAAAACACTGAATGGACTTCAGTGAACCTAACTTACATAATATCTCTACCTGGCTGTCAGAGGGAGGCATTAGAAAAAATACAGGAAAGTCATTTTCCGGAAATTCTAGGTGGGCTTTACTGAAGCACACACCCTGATTTTTACCTGCATGAAGTCCAAGTCTGGCCTTCCCCCTGCAGTCTGCTCCCTGCACGGGAATACTGCACACCAAGAGAACTGGCATGTGTAGGTTTCTCGGTGCCTATAGCATGCAGAGCTACGCCTACTTTTTTCAGCATCTGATTTTTCCAAACAAAAGGAGAAACCAAGCACATCAAACCCAACAGTGAATTGATGAGCAACTTTGCATATATATAGAATTTCCAGGCAATAAAGCATGCTCTCCAACAAGCTTGTCTTTGTTTGGGAGAAAATTATGCTTTGCTTTCTCACAATGCCCTCTGCCAAGCCCAGTTTGCCTCCTAATTTAAATTAGTCTTTCAATTGTATGATCATTCCAAAAGAAATTAATTTTCAAGGCATTTATTCGGGGAACTTAACCAAAACTTGAAATTTTTTTGTTGGAGGAGGTAGCAAACCCACACAGTAAGGTTTTCTTTTTTGCCACAATCCTAAGATTAATCATTTTCTGAATCTCTATAAATACTATTTTGATTATGTGAATGGCTTTCAAGAGCTGTTTATGAAAAACTCACAATACTGTATGTCTGCAAAGAAATAAACCTAATATAAAGTATGAGTAAGAGAATTAAACACAAATTGTACAGTTTAGTCTAATTCATAGATTATAATTCAGTGTGTCATAATGATTTATTCTGAAAATGATATTACCCCCAAAAATAGAGAAAAAACTGATTAAGATAACTTTTCTCACAAATATCAAAATGCTTCATTTACTAGATAATTTTATTCTGTCCTATCTCAATAAAGACATTTCAAATCAAAGACCTCAAAAAGAAGACTAGTAAGTCCTGACAACTTCAGTAGGTCCTGTTTTCTTATTGTATGTTTACTCTGTGGGAAGATCTGTGTGCAGTTCAGCAGTTTTATATTACCTGGCATAAAAATAGAGGATTTTAAAAATGTTTGAAACTCTGCTTTCTCAGAATTTGTTTTAATGGTATTTTTTTTTCTCACTGCTGGTTTATTTTCCAGAAAAGGCTCCATTTTCACTAGAATTTTCCCAAATAAGGCTATGCTATAAAAGGATACCATGGCAATAGGGAGGGCTAAAAAACTCTGATCAAAAGTGGGCTAATTTTTTTAAAATGTCATAAATATACAGCCCATCCTATAAATTCACAATCTGGACAAGCACCATTCAGAATGGCCTTGAGCGAATTGTATTGTTTTTGTTATTAGAGAGTATTATTTTTTTCTCCCTCCTTCTCCAATTTCCTTCTTTCCATATACAAAAATGAGACATTCATCTCTGAATGTTCTTGGTGAGCCCAGCACATATATTTTGGAAATGAGTATCAGCATAAAATCCAGACTTGGTAAGTCTCAGAAAACCAAGTCAGAAGTAGATTTACTATATAGAAAATCAATTCATTTTAGTAATAACTAAGTTCACAGAGAATTAGAAACAATAACTCAGGAAATATACCTTTGGGAGCATGTTCACAAGTTACAAATCTTCATGTGCAGTTTATCTCAGGTGAAGTGTGCACAATGGACCTCCCTGGTAGCTCAGCAGGTTGAGCGCCACACTGTGAAGCATCTGCAGCACAGCATCAAGAGTTCGATCCCTGGCCAGGGAGGTGACCTACATGGCGCAGCAGACCTCTCCTGCCTCGCCCGCGGCTCCCCTCAGCAGTGTATTTCAGTCTATCGGCCTGTTCTGTTCCCTACTCTCTCTCTGCTGAATCCTCTCATCTCCCATGACTCTGACCTGTACCCCAGCTTTGTATGCATAAGTAAATAAAATCTTAAAACAAAAAAAATTAAATAAATAAAGTATGCACTGTGCTCCTTTTCCAGAAACAGGTAGCTGGCAGAAAGCACTTGACCCTTGGGTGGGGGAGGCTGCAAGTGGGAAAGTTTCCACTGGTTCTGTTTTCATATCATTACAGTGACAATTTTCAAAGTCAAACTTTTAATTGAATACTATAAAAAATTGGGTTGTCGCATGTCTTTAAAAAAAAAAAAACCCACCAGAATAGCTCACAACAGGACAGGGAATCAAGAGCAAGTACTAAAAGCAGAATCCAGCTGTTGTCTTGAAAAGATTAAAAACAAAGAAGAGAAAACATTAAAGTGAAATGGTTGTGGGGATGCTGCCAAAGGAGCATTTAAAACAGACCCAGAAAGTAAAAACAAATCGCTCTCCTCTCTACCACCTTAGTCAAAAGCCTTATGCTCACGTACCAGAAGCTATAGGGAGCTCTCTAAAGAAAATTCAAAAACAGTTCTTCTGCTTGGTATTCTTTGAAGATGCTTGATGTACAAAGCATCAATCAGTCAGCGAACATGCAGAAAGTTCAAGACAGTTCAAGTCCAATTTTGTGATAATTATTATGTGATGCTCATTGCCCACTTCAAAGGCCAAAATCGCATGTGCAGATGCCTGTGTTAGTATGAGAGTTTTAAAAAGGTTGGGACAAACTGGAATAAGAAAACAGATGGTAAGACATCAATACCATCTCGTCAGAGCAAAGACAGATTTCTGCACCCATCCCATTTCTTACATGGTCACGGATTACTTTGCTCCTCTCATTAAATCTTCATCTAGCTGTCCATCTCAAAGCTCATGGCACCAAAATCCCTACTCAAATTGGAATGAATTTTTGTCCAGACAGAGACATTCATGGGAGTTTCCAAAGTCAATCTTTCCTCTCTTACAAAACAACTCTTCTACTAGTCCTCCCTGGGATAAAGAGGAAGAGTAAGAACTAGAATCACAACTTTTATAAAGCCCAGCTCAGAGAGTCTGCTATGAGCCTGGCAGTAAAAGAGTTTAAAACGTGAAGCGCTGACAGGCAGGTAAGAGAGCAGAGCACAGAAGAGTGCTGCTGGGAAGCGCGATCCCACTAGAAGTGCCTGTGAAGCTGTAAGAGCTTTAGAAGGCCGGCGCACAGATCTTTATGGGGAGCCTATCAGACTCTAACATTCTCTACAGATCAGTCTACACCCAACAGGCAGTAGTGTGTTCCTTGGAGTTCTGGAAGAAGCAAAGAAGACAGTGGCACAGTGGTTTATGGAGAATGGATCACCCAAGAAATAAATTATGTAGAACTGACCACTGTGACAGGTCTTATCCATGAAGCATCCTTTGAACACAGAGACATTTTCTCTGATTCTTTATGTCATCAAGTTCAAGAACAAAGAGGTTTGGGGGGGTCTCCCTGGTGGCCTAGAGGTTAACTTTCAGCACTATCACCTCTACAGCCTGAGTTTGACCCCCAGGCAGGGAGCCAACCTACATATGGCGCAGCAGACCTCTCCTGTCTTGCCCGCTGCTCCCCTCAGCAATGTATTTCAATAGATCCACCATTTCTGCTCCCCACTCTGTCCCTGGTGAATCCTCTCACCCCCTATACTCTGGCCTACACACAGTTCTTCTACACATAAATTTAAAANAAAATTTAAAAAAAAAAAAAAAAAAAAACACCTTTTTTTTTTTTTTTTTTTTTTAAAGAAGAGGTCTTTGGGCCCCCTGGTGGCACAGTGGTTTGAGCACCACACTGTGAAGCATCTGCCGCACAGTAGCAAGAGTTCAATTCCCAGCCAGGGAAGGGACCCAAATGGCACAGCAGACCTCTCCTGCCTTGCCCTCTGCTCCCCTCAGCAGTGTGTTTCAGTGGATCTGCCTGTTCTGCTCCCCACTTTGTCTCTGGTGAATCCTCTCACCTCCCGCGACTGGCCTGTACCCTAGCTCTTGTCTATATAAATAAATAAATAAATAAATAAATAAATAAATAAATAAATAAATAAATAAATAAATGTTTAAAAAAAAAAAGAAAGAAGAGGTCTTTGCATAGAATAATGAAGTAAAATGGATATTCCAAGTAAAATGCTTATCAAAGATTTGGGCAAAATATTCCACTGGTTTGAACTGAAAGGATCAGAAAGTGGCATTGTACACCCCAACACTGTAGTGTGTTGGGCTGAGGCTTGGGTGGGGAGGGATTGGACGTAAAAAGCAGACTGTTGGTGGCAGTGACTCTGGCAAGATGGCTTGAAAATAACCAAGTTTCAGTAAAGGTGATTTAGGTTCACATAACTTCAAATCTCTGAGGCATTCTCAGGGCCCTTTCTTCTGAAGACAAGGACAGTAAAGATTTTTCCAGAATAAATGGGACTAAATGGTAAAATGGTAATTCTGAGCCCCAGAAATCCTAACTCAATCAAGAAACTCACTTTTAAAAAGTAGAAATTAAATTGTCATAACATTGAAAAAAAAGTTCCTAGACTATTGAGTTAGAGGCCTATGCTCAACTCCCACAGTTTAGGGCAGTATCTGGGTTTGCTCTGTGAAGTACAGGTTGCCACAGGAATGCAGCTGCCCTTGTGCCATGATGTTTCTGGAACATTCCTTGTCTCCCCACCAACTTCCACTGGCTTTCACACAGCACATCAGCAACGCTTTCATCTCATTAATAAGTGAACCTCCAGGGCCTCCCTGGTGGCGCAGTGGGTTAAGCAACACACTATGAAGCAAACCTCAGCCACCGCAGCACAAGTTCGATCCCTGCTGCCGGCCAGGGGGGAGACCCACATGGTGCAGCAGACCTCTCCTGCTGTGCCCGCTGCTCCCCTCAGCAGTGTACTTCTGTTGATCTGCCTGTTCTGCTCCCTGCTCTCTGT
>JAGFMF010011870.1:20027185-20064977 GCA_019455555.1 Galemys pyrenaicus | reverse complement strand
CCCTCCCCCCCCCCCCCCCCACCACCTCTGGCCTGTACCCCAGTGCTTGTATGTATAAATAAATAAATCTTTAAAAAAAAAAAAAAATAAGTGAACCTCCAACAGTGCCCACCGGCTTGCTGGTCTCTCCCTTGCCTGCAGGCAAGTGTGGCCTTGGTGAGGCTCCCTCCTGTGTCGTCATGTCCTTCCTCTGCTGCCCTGGCGTTCTCACCCACCCTCACAACTGCTGACCACAGGGGCATACCTGACCACTGACAATGTGTCGTCTTCACACTCCAGGCAGATTCCTAGCATCGGCTCTCCCTGGTAGACCCTAAACGCTTACTGGCCGGAACCACACCTTATTTCTCTTTCTACCACCAGCATGGAACCTACAAAGAGTGGGAGCTCAGTAAAATTTGCTGCATAGATGAATATATAATGACATGCTATCAATATATGGAAAATATTTCAACATAAGAATATATTTTTAAATTTTTCTCATTTTCTTTTTTAGTTGTCAGTTCAGTCCTCAAAGACCTGCTAATGTAAAGAATGTCACAGCTAAACCAAGACAGAGGGGAGGCAGCTAGCTTGGCCAATGCTGTATTCCAGTCATCTTGTGGTTATCTACTGGCTTCTATTCTTCCGAACACAGAGTGTGAAACTGCAACTTGTAGGCAACTGGTTTGGGAGATGATCCCAGGAAGCAGGAGTGAAGGGCAGGAAAAGAGAAACAAGGAGGGAGAAGAATAAAGGCCACATCAGTGAGCTGAGTCTTTCTCTGGAGAACCTCACAGACAGCAGCTCAGAACTTTACCTCCAAAGCACAGGAGTCAAAGCATTTATCTGTAGACTCTCACCCTCACTACTTGAGGGGTGCCTCTAGAGGCACTAATTCCACCCCCCAATTTCCCAACTACTCTGAGTTTAGGTTGTGCAAGCGCATATGATTAAGAAAATGTCCCAGGCAGAAAAGAGGCTGGGGCTGGAGTGGCAGCAGAGATGGGCGTGAGTGTGCACAGGAGAGTCATCGCAGCTGGGGTTCAGATGGCAGGCAGTCCAAGCACCCCAGGACACTGACAAAGAAGGGCAGGAGAGTAAATAGGGCAGCAACAGTAAATAGTTAAGGTCTTACATCATACTTTCCTGGATTATGCTGCTAAATAAAAACTTGATTCCAAATGCAATCCATTAATCAATGAAAAGAAAGTGCTTAATGGGCTGATGATGATGTTCTAGGTGGGCTTTGGGGAGGGAGGTGCCAGGGAACCAGTAACTGTTAGCTAAAGCCTAGCAGTATCCCGAAGATTCATATACCCACACCTCTCCTGCCCTCCACCTTCCCCCCATCTCTGTCCACTCACAGGACAAAGGTCTGAGAACTGCCACACATCTTCTCACAGTGTGACTTCTTTTTACTGTGTGACTTCATTTTAGAGGTCATTTTCTAAAAAATAAAGAAAATAGATGAGGGGAGCAGCAAAGTAGAAAGGAAGGACTTGCTGGTGTAAGTTCAATCATTTACAGATTGCTTCCCCTCTCTTCCTTTCTCTCTGATAATCCAGGAGAAAGAAGTCCCATTTACCTTTTATATTGGGGGAATCTTGTACAAATGATAGCAAACTTATACTATGTAGCTTTTTCCAAATATATTTGATAAAGTCCTTGTATACACTGTCGTCAGAATCTTCTATGCCCAACTGGAAAAATGCTCAACTTTGTGCCTTTGTTAATTTTTACCTGCACCTCAACCCCACTCTGTTTCCTTATCTATCGATAGTAAAGACAACCACAGGCACCCACTGCACCCCTCCTCGGCACATGTGCAGCCTCCTTTGATGGATCCCATCTGCTTCTGTTTCCACGTGCAAACAACTGTCAATAAATTTGGCCCTTTGTTTCTGGCAATCAGTTTCACTCTCCCAACATGAGCCTTTTAGCTTCATACTGGCCTAGAATTTTGAGATAAACAGATGTCACGGCAGTGAGATGAGGAAAAGGGACATAATAGCAGAAATCAAAGCTGGCTTTGAAAGACAATGTGTTTTGAGAAGGAGGACCACAGAGGATTTTTAGGGCAATGAAAACATGGGATAATATCATAATGGTTGATACATGTCATTATACACATGTCCTAAGTCATGGAACATACAAGCATGAACCCCAATGTAAACTGTGTGACAATGACATACCAGCATGGGGTAAGACATGTCAGATAATGCCGGTAGGAGATGCTGACAATTTGGGAAGCTGTGCACATGAGGGGAGGGTATATGGGAAATCTCTGTACCTTCGGCTCAACTATGCTGTGACATTAGAACTACTCTCAAAATCAAGCCTATTTTTTAAAAATTATTTTAAAAGGAGAGGGACTAGGAAAAAAAGAAACAAAATATACACTGAGGGGTTGATAAAAATCAGAAAACACCAGGGACAGAAACTAAGATTTAACATCTGACAGATAGCACATAAGGCAATATTTGTTAAGGTCAGGGATGATCTTAGATAAGGAAGAAAGGAAATAAAATTGTTATGGGCTTCAACCATAAAGAGTGGGGTCTTTTCCCTATAGGAAAAGAACACACCAGACATGCGAGGTGCAGTCTTATCAGGTGCAGTTGAACCAGACAAGGCTTTGTTGGAGACTCACGCATGAGGGGACCAGGGCTGGAAAGGAGAATTTAGCTTCAAGCCTCAAAGGGATTTAGGAGGACATGTTTAAAGGGTATGTCCACCAAGCAGGGCGGAGGAGAGCAGCATCTGGGTTGGGATACACCTAGACAGAGGCAGGTGTTTTACCTTCCAACTGCGCATGCCTGCATGCAGCCTTCTCCCTTGAGGAAACCGAGACAATCACTTGTCAGGATCTAATGTTTTTTATCTAGCATGACACTTTATGGTCATTGTGGAGTTCTGGACTAGATGATGGGACAGGGTGATAGGAAAGGGCTCGCCAGTCCATGATTTAGTCCACCCATTCAAAAAGGACTTGGGTCAACTTTATGGTAATGGCTCTCAATTTCTTTATCCTAGGCTATCTCAGTACTGGGGTCGTCTTCATAGATGTGTGGCCTGTGACACGCAGGGCCCCATGTCCACAAGGGTTCCATGCTTGGTTTTAAGCTCTGCCCAAACCATTTTGAAATTTTTAATGATTTTTAAACAAAGGCCCATGTTTTTATTTTGCACTGAATCCACATGAATTATGCATCCAATCTCAATTAAAAGAATAGGATTTGCGAGATAAGACCTTTCCTGTGCAGGCTAAAGTCATAGCAAGGAAGTTACTTTTTTTACTTCTTCTTAAAAACTTTTTATTTTGAAATGATTACAGATTCAGAGGAAGTTGCAGGAACATATCAAGAAAGTCCTGTGTGTTCTTCACTCAGCATCCCCAAATGCTTACATCTGGCAAAACTACTATGTAATAACCAAAACTAGGAAACTGATGTTGGTACAGTACACCACTTTTACAAGCACTGTGTAACTGTGTGTGTGTGTGTGTAGTTCTATGGAATTTTGTCACAGCAAGAAGTCGTCTCAAAGCACTCCCTCCCAGCTTCTCACTGATTTACATTTAGCAATCTCCCTTCGTTTAAAGACGCCAGGGATTTCAGACTTCATGTGCCTGCTTTGCACACAGTGGAAAATCCTGCGGTGGTGGTGGAGATGGAAGAGGGAACAGAATCCTGGTTGATCAGAATCAATAGGAACTCTGAAGGATGAAGCTATAAATGGATGAGATTCTAAACCACCTTACCAGTTTCTTATTTACAAAAGTGGGGAAATAATAACCCTAAATAATACTAAAAAATATCAAACGATCGCTTTTCAAAATGAGTCACTTCTATAGCGCCTAACATCACTGCAAAGAAAATGTGTTGAGTCCTGTACCACACAGCCTGATGAGAAATCTCTATTCCTAAAAAAGGGCAAAAGGTAAAACAAAAGGTCTCCCTGGGTCCCTAAGGGCAACCTGAGAATGGCTGTTATCCATCATCTAAATCCTGACTCTGAGCTCCAGTCTTATCAGTCATCAAACTTCCTCTACTTAAATAGAGCCACTACAGATGGCACCACCAACTTTCCTAGGACAAAATCAGGGATCTGGCGCCAGAACCTCAGCTGCCAAAATAAAAAACTCTAAATAACTTTAGGTTCACGTAGCACCTTCCTTCCTTACATGTTCCCAGCTCACTGTTTACCTCTATAATGCTTGTTCAAGTGTTGTTTTCAGTCCTGGAGTTGGTTCTAATAACTATTTGTTTAAAAAAAAGCTGTAAAAAAGGAATGAAACATACATTCTTCTTTCCTTAGGGCTGCAGAAAAATACCCGGTAAAACATGGGGCATTCCTAAACATTGTGAATGTTATAATCCCAGATTACAGCAACCTTAAATGGTTTTAGATGGAGTAGGAAGTATTCCTTTTTAAAAGCTGCTAAGAGAAGTCATTAATCCAGAAGTTTAAATTTTCACTTGGATCTGAATCTTACAAAATGTCTATTCATATTTTAAAAATTTCCTAGCTAATTAACAAGAGTAAAAGCCAGGACCTCCTTGGTGGCACAAGGTATTAAGTCTCAGCACTATGACGCTATCCACAGCCACTGTATCACAAGCTGGATCCCCGGCCAGGGAGCTGACCCACATGGCCCAGCCAGGGAGTGACCCACATGGCGGAGCAGACCTCTCCTGTCTCGCCTGCTCTCCCCTCAGCAGCGTATTTCAGTAGATCTGCCTGTTCTGCTTCCCACTCTGTCTCTGGTGAATCCTCTCACCTGTCACCCTCCCTCCACACCTCTGACCTACACCCCAGCTCTTGTATGTATAAATAAATTTTAAAAATTTAAAAAGTAACAAACTAAGCAGTTAGAGAGACCCTAGAGAGCCTGGATATATGGATACATATAGGTATTATACTGAAGCACATCCTTGTATACAGACATGTCCTCTGGAGAAATAACGCTCTGTCAGTGACAACTGCAAGTTAAAATGACCTCCAGCGGGGAAGAGGCACTTGTTACTTGGATGAGATCCTAATTACAAAGTAGCTCGATGAACATAGACCAAATACTGCCCATGTTTCTAGCAACAGGACATAATTTGGTCTCTCAACAATCAAAATCTGTTTGTAAGCAAACAAGACCTCTTTTCTGACATTATTATTATGCATAAGGATTATTGCCAAAACTTGAACAATGGAAATCCAGCAAAAGTGGATTTTTTTTCATTATAAAACATGCTCAAAAGATATTAAAAGCCCATTAACTTGAAAATGGACAGTGTCATATGATCTCTTTCAGCAAAGTATTAAGGGGGGAGAAAGTTTAGTGCTACAACTGTAAAGTGTAACTTCATAAATATTAAAATAGGTTACAGTTTGTGAGTTCTCATTCAAGTAAATCTTTGACATGATAAATATGATTTTCCTGGTATTTAAAATTAGGTCCAAGCTGCCTATCAATCTCAGAAATTGCTTGTCAACACTTTCTCATTCTTTTCCTCTTCTCTTCTTTTCCTCAGTGAAAAGGTGTCTAGGAAGTCGATTAAAGCTCATCCTTATTACCGGATAAGTGGTTACCAACCCCAGGAAGATGGACACCTGGGCACTTCGCCAGATAAAATCCCCCCCATTAGGCAGTTGGAGAATATGAAGCATCCAGCAGTTAGCTGGCTATAGCAACATGAAATCACCATCAATCAGATAAATATGGGACGCTCCTGAAAAATGCTGATTTCCATTTTCAGTTCGAGTTTTCACCAAAAGAGCAAAAAATATTGAATTGATCATAACAAGCAGGTCCTCAAACTGCTACTGCAAAGGTCATTATAGTTTCAAAGCAGTTTTAAAAACCTTCAAAATTCACAGATAAAGCAGAGAAGTATCAGGAACTCATAACTATTATTTATATTTTCCAAAAGGCAAAAGTGAGGGAGATACAGAATCAGTGGTTTGCAAATGAAAAACAGAGCCAATACTAAAATTCTCCAGGCTGCTTCCTACTACTGAGGTCTGTCCACCAACAGATACCTTGCTTTCTTCATCATGAAAATAAGCATTAGCAATTTAGGAAGCAGGGGGGCTCCCCAGTGATGCAAGAGGTTGAACGCTGCACTGTGGGGCTTCCGTAGCCACTGCAGCACAAGTTCAATCCCCAGGCAGGGAGGTGACCCACATATGGCGCAGCAGACCTCTCCTGCCTTGCCTGCTGCTCCCCTCAGCAGTGTACTTCAGTGCATCTGCCTGTTCTGCTCCCCACTCTGTCTCTGGTGAATCCTCTCACCCACCACCCACCCTGCACCTCTGGCCTGTGCCCTGGCTCTTGTATGCATAAATAAAATCTTTAAAAAAAAAACAATTTACAAAGCAGTTAACTTTCCAATTATCACACTGTGTCTAGTCCATCCCTACTGCAAGGACTCTGAGGTGGTGCCATACAATTGAAAGAGCAATGGATTGAGACTGGGGAGAGCTTGGTCATCTTGGGAAGTCCTCTTGGGCACCAACCTGGAGAAGGCACGGAAATGTGAAATTAAATAAATATATAGGACTCTATCCTCTACAGTTCATATTCTTGTTGGAGATAAAGAAAACTAAGAATTATGACACAAGTAACAAAACCTGTCTAAGTACACATTTATACAAAGTGCTATGGGAGCACAAAAGAGGGAAAAAACTACATTTTGGGGCAATGAATTCGGAAATGTTACAAAGGGGACAAAAACCAAGCAGGTTTAATAGTTTGTATGAGTTCTTCAAGCAGAAAAGGAGGGTTTGGCTTACCAGGCAAGGGAGTGTAGGTGCAAAGGCTCAGAACCATGGGAATGCCAGGGCAGCAGAGGACATGGGGAGAGCAGATGGTCCCCAATAAATACAAGGACTTCCCTAGGGAAGGGCAAGCGACAACTTATCTCTGCAAAGGGACAGGGACTAAATCTCTCAGACTTTGTAGGCCTTACGGTCTCAACTGCAACTACTCTCCTCTGTCATTATAACACAAAAGCAATCATAAACAACATGTGACGAGATGAGTGTGGCCGCGTTCCAACAAAACTGTACTTACACAAACAGGCAGCAGTCGAGAGGACCCCCAGGTTGTAGCTTTATGACCCCTATGCTAGAGCATAACATGTGATTAGATTAAAAAGGTGAGTTGGAAATCAGACTGCAGGTATTCCTATGGGAATTACAAAGATCTTGGGGGAATTTATTTTTTTAAGTAAAAGACTGAGATGATAAAATTTGTATGCTAAAATCACAGGTAAAATCAGAGTGCACTGGCTTTTTTATATCCTACCTTGTTAAATTCAAAGCTATTATCTTTCTTTGTTTCACTATACTCCGATACCGCAAATTAAATCTAGTTAGGGCATGCTTCCCCATGTGGGGAAGAAGTGGGGTTCTTTTCAATCAAGTAAGCATCTGGAAAGCACTTTGCACAGTACAACATGTCCCACTTGGTTTGAAACAAATGGCCAAAAAAAATTTTTAAACCTCTTTAGTAAAAATACTGCCTGTAAAACTAATAAACACTATAAGGAAGGTAGGAATGGGAAATCTTTCTGGTAGAGCTATATGAAGATGGTACCTCATACTCATCTGTAGGTCTGGAAATGTTTTGCTTGCCATTAATAGCACTTCCAGAAACACACACACAGTTTACAAGACAAGGAGAAAATAATAAGGAAAGAAGAAAGGCAGCATTCACAGAAACTTTGTTTTAAGTCAAACAGTAAAATTAACATCTATGTTAGAGATTTTATTTTATATATGTGTATGTATTTTTATATACACATGTGTATATATTTTTTATTTTACATGTGTATATATTATTATATATATATTTGTAGACACTGTTCTGGCTGCCAGGACCCAAAAGTAAGTGAGGACTTTTCTTTTGAAAAATTAGTAGTTGAGATGTGGGTTGTTGGCAAACTTGTCCTGTAAAGGTCTACACAGTAAACGTTTTAGACTTTGCCATTCATCATGGCCTCGGTTGCAAATACCCAACTCCATGGTTATAGCACAAAAGCAGCCACATACATAATATGTAAACAAATGGGTGTGGCTGTGTGCCAATAAGATTGTAATTGTTTGCAGATTCCTAGTCCAGAGACTAAATACATCAATGAAAATAAGTTATATCATTGCAAATGTGCAAAACTCTGTTAGGGAAAAAACAGGCAAGCTTTTCCAGGAACAAATTAGAGGGATTGGCCTAAGCCCACCCCCATCCCACCCTCTCACAGCTAAGGGTGAGGAGGAGGTGACAAATAAGAGTGGGAAAGAACAACCCAGCTAGAGTAAAAACAGTGCAGGAAGCAGAGGGGAGGTGGATAAAGAGAAGTCTGGGCTGGGCAGGGCTGGGGTGGGCCTTAGCTGCTGCCCACAAGCAGAAGCAGCCTGACCACTCAAGCTCTAAGCTGCGACAGAGATCACAAACTCTAAGACAGGAGGAGACCATCTGATTTGGGCTGCTCTGGCACGACTCGATCATTTAGCACTTCCAGCAGATTTGAAGGTGTTGCTGGCAAGAGGCTAGACAGGGATACCAAGGGGGATCCTAAACCAGGGAGAAAGTCTACCTTCAGAAACAGACCCTGAGAAAGGTTTGGGTTCAGGGACTGCATTTGGAGGATGGTCTCAGGGAGCACATGTAAGGGAGTAGGAAAAGCAGCGTGGAGTGAGGAAAAGTCAGTCATGGTGCATTCAGGAGTGCATTACTGCTGTTTGGGGACTGTGTTCCACTGGGACCCTCAAGGAGAGTAAGGGGAGTGCACTCCATAGTGTGGTATTTGTCCACCAACCTCTACTCCTCATTTGTTGAACACTTTCCCTGGGAGCATCAAATCCCTGACACTTCTGGGCTGGCTCCTTGGCTGTGAAAATCCTTTCGTCATGAAGAAAACATTTAGGTAGAAGTAGAGAAACAGGTACTGGAGTTGGGAGGATGCCTGGGTGCAGAGGACAAGGCACTGCAATTGCAGCTGAACTAAAAAATAAGTCAAATATATATAGAATTGGATAAAAATAGCATTTGCTACATATAACTTTTCAGTCTCACCAGAAAGTAGATTGAGAAAAACACAAATCTCAAATTCTGTCACAATTTCCTAAATAAATCTTCCCTATTTATCAGACAAGTCTGCTAAGCTGAGCTATGTGTCATACATACTATGTCTGAGAAAATTAATGCTACTTCACAGGATTCACATTCAAAATATTTAACAACTGGAATGGCAAAGGCACTGAATGTGCAGAATGACCCTTGACCTTATAAAACTCCTTCAGGTCCACAGGTATGGAGCAGCTGAATACCAGCCCTACCTTTATTTATTTTTTTAATGCTTCTGAAATATGGTAGGAATGGAGCTGGCGTAGCTCAAATGCAAGTACAGAATCTCCACGTAAGGGAGAACGCTTCTGCATCTCCACCAAGATAGAACTCAACAAGAAAGTCTGCCTGACCCAGCGACAAGAGAAAGAGGCCATCTCAAGATAAAGTATCTCTTATAGGCAGAGCTGACACTACAGACAGTAACCCAGGAGAGGCATGAACACTATCTACTGAGCGCAGACACAAGCTTTCCAACCAATCTACCTCCCTGCTACATATGGGGTATAAAAGTGCCGGTTATCCAAATTACAGTCCAAGGTCAACATGAGATTAAGGTCTTGTATCTGAAGATAAAATATTTCAAACTGTTTTCATGGCTTCCTACTTGGAGACACTGGGAGTAGCCTCCCAGCAAGGAACAGCTTCATACATTTTAACAGCTCAGCACTGGCTCCCTGGTCCTGGGGTGGTTTCATGGATAGAGCAGAATTTAAACACTGTGATCACAGGTCACTGTTGTAGGAAAATTGCTGTGGTGGCAGTTTAGTTACTAGAAGAAGCCTAGTCGATGAAGACTAAAATTGGTCTGGTACCACCGCGGCTGTCCCAACGCCATGAGTCCAATTACTTCACTCCACTTCTCTACTCAAAAATGACTCTTATACACGGCCTGTTCATGTCACTAACCTAAATGCAAGTTAAGCAAAGACTGGCTACTCTTGCCTTCTCCCACACTGTTTTGCATTTCTTTGCGCACTGCCTAACGTTAGGCTTTCTGTGGTCCTGAGAAATCCTTCAAGTTGATTTTGTGGCATAAGTTCTAAGTCCTGGAATATTCTAAGTCCTGGAATAGGCTTCCAGCCAAACCCATGTTTCTGAAAACATTCCCAGAGTATAGAAATATCTTCTGGGTAAAATCATCACCAAGTATTTACCCAGCGACTTTTTCTTAAAAGTCTCTTCCTATTTTTTTTCTTGTATCTTACCTTATATCAGTGAGCTGGCTTTTCTTATGAGAGTCTTTAGCCATCTCTGATAGGAATGCTTGACCTCTTGGTAGAGAGGCTGCAGCCTCAAGGCTAGCTTTGTTTCTTTCTTAAAACACAGTAAACATGCTGCTTAAATATGCTAAACATAGGTTAAAGCTGGCCTAGTCCTGCTGTCTCAATATTTGTTTGGTCATCTGCTGCCTTGCCCTACTGATCCTTCCAAATCAGTGGGTGATCAGAAGTTGACTAGTTTAAATGTAATGATACAACATGAGTAAGTGCAGTGTTTCACTTGAAGCAACTAAAAGCAGCCTGACGAAAAGAAAAGCAGCCAGAACATTACCAATCCTGTGTGGAGTTAGAGGTATGGCTTCTTTTTTTCCCCTTTTTTTTATTATATATATATTTTTTTCCTTTGTTTATATGTATTTGACATCAATTGTAATCCCCATGCATTCCCCATCACCATATCACCAGTGCACCATCACCTCGGTCCCCGTGCTCCCATCTGCCCTTCTTAACAGTTACCAGAGATGCTGATGATGTGGATGATAACATGTGCTAGCCCCTTCCAATTCGTAAAGCACTTCCACAAGTTATCTCAAACTTTGCCATGGAGAGAGGACAGATGCCCTCACTTTCATCTATGAGGAAACTGAATCTCAGAAATAAGTGACTTGCAGGGCTAAGGGCTAAGTCTCTGCAGTTGCCAATCACGGATCGAGTCATCAGATCACAGGACCGAGTCATCAACACTGACCTTGAGATTGCAGATTGCACATGCTGCCCTCAAAGCACACAGTCTCCTCCTGTGTCCTCGCTAGTGGCTTCTTATAGCGCATTTTGAACTTCTTTGTGGTTGAAATTAAGCCTTCTCTCTGTCCAATCTAAGAATTTTAATCTCTCTAAAAGCTCCTGCACTCCACTCAACAGCAGTTAAACAGCCCTGAGAGGGGACCATTAACCATAAGGCAAAGTGAGTCCACACTCAAGGTGTCCGCTGGTTAGTGAGCCCCAGAGGTCACAGACTGAAAGTGGAATTTATCTCACATGTACAGAGGTTTTAAACAGATTAGGAAGTGAATGTGGGAGAGAGGAAAAGTGTCAACAGAAACAAATTCAAAATTAAAAAAAGGACATTAGCTAAATAATTTCTAAGCATTAAATACTGTGCACACCAGGGCAGAAGGTTAGTCCAGAAATAAATTTAATAAATTTAAATTGAGAAACTTAATATAAATTTAGACGAAAAATATTAGACATAATTAACTATCAATTGCCTCCCCCTCGAGACCCATGAACACACCATACACGTGTTTTAATGTTTTCCAATCCATATGTACAAGAGACTTTATCGGCAAAGTGTATTAGGAAAGGATACTTCTTTGCTCTCAGCTCCCTGAAATCATCAGGTGGCATTTGTCATAACCCATTCCCCCAATTTCCTCCATCATCCACCAGACAATAGCTTCAAAAGTTGTTAAAAAGTGTTTAAATGAAGGTACTTTATTTCAATGTCACTGATGAATTTTTCTGATAAGCATGCAGCGTATCCTCAATCCAGATCCGCAGAAGTACAATAAAAAGTACTGCAAATGTACTGGAGTAATACTAATGTTGATAATAAAATTTTAGCATTTTGTAATAACAAAGCACTTTTACTTATATTAACAAATACTATTACACAACCTCTACTTACAATCAAAATCAAAGTTTTGTTTGCCTTGTTAGAGAAGAAGAAATTAATTACCAGATCCAGGACTTAATCCAAGAAGCACAGGCTGCTTCCTTCCTTTTAGAGAAAGTGCTAGACATTCTAGCCCAGTGGCAGGGTATTTTGTAGAATTCCACTTAAAACCATTGAGTGGAAAAGAATTAAAACTTTATCCTATTGTTAAGACTTCATCTGTCTTAAATATATGGACTACTATGTCAAATAGGAAAAACTCAACCAATATGGAAATTGCAAAAATCATTCACTTTACATTACAGAGTTCACTAAGAGCCTTATCAAGCCTCTCTCATTTATACACAATGAAAAGATGCTTGTTTGTCTGATTTCAAAGAGCACAGCAAGTTAGAAAACCAAGTTACAAAGTTGAGGGAAGAAGGTAAAGGAGGTCACTGAGAACAGCAAGAATTGACAGCTGACCACGTAGGAATGTCAGACAGAACTCTGAACAACTGTAAAGCTTGACAACCACATACACCTTAGCAGGTGGGCAAGATTGCTATGTTATCCACAGGATGCTGTGCTGTGATGCTGCTGTGTATGATAACATCCTAAGCTAAAAATTAAGATGCTCACTATATCATATTAGGAAATGGAATCCATCTTTTAAAAAAAGATTTTATTTATTTTTGAGTAGAAGAACTGAAGTGCAGGCCAGAGGTGTGGGGGTATATCAGAGAGGGTTCACCATAGACAGAGTGGGGAGCAGAGCAGACAGATCTACTGAAACACACTGCTGAGGGGAGCAGCAGGAGAGACAGGAGAGGTCTGCTGCGCCATGTGGGTTGGCTCCCTGATGGGGGATTGAACTCAAGACAGTAATGGTGGGCCTTTGAGAGGGTAGTGCTGAGACTTAACCCCTAGGCCACTAGGGAGGCGCTGGAATCCATTTTTCATCAAAGCCATATTTCAAAATTATTTAAACTAAGAAGCATTTTGGTATTTAAAGAGGTATTCGGAAAAGTTGACCAACTAGAATGACTCAGGTCTTGAGGATTCTGGATAACAATTTGCAATGAATGAACTTTGTGTGCTGATAAAAACTTTGCATTGTCTCACTACTTCCTAACAACCAGACCATAAGGTAAATAACTTTGTAAGTTGATTTTACAGATGAAGAAACTGAGGCACAAGAGGATCAAGTGACTTGCAGAAGTCATCAGATGGTAGGTGGAGATGCCAGGACTTAAACAAGCTGTTCACTCCAAAGTCAGAACACTGAACTGACCAGTCCTATCGCTGTGATTGAACTGTACCAATTTTTAGCCGTTGTGCTTCTGCCTTTTGTCTGATATCCAATCAGAGGCAAACTGCAGTTATCAAAAGTTCCTTTATAGACCAGTCATTTGGAATTTGGACTTTACACGCTATTCAACTGTTATTTCTTCAGTATCAGCTGTGCGATATATATTGTGTTGGTGTTAGAGACACAGAGATGAAGGAAACATAGCTTCTACTCTGAAGTAATGAATAGGGTAATGAGGGAGGCTGACAATTAGTTACTGTACAATGTACATTTATGGAAGATAAACATGGTGTCAAGGAAAATGCCTGATGATGAGTAGCCTAGAGAAGCATTCTTCATAGAGGGTGACTCTAATGACACTAATAATAGCCCTGAGCCTCCCTAAGCTTCCCTGAGCTCTAAGTTCCCCAGTTCTGGAAGCAGCAGAAACGGATGTGGATAGTGGGACCTGAGGAACATTTTATGCTTACCCATCTTTAGATGGGCTCTTGGTTCCAGTCAGCAAGTAGCATGCGGTTTCCTCACTTTCTTCAATCTCCAGGTAAGTGGCTATCTTGGCTGCTGTGTATAATGCCCACCTCATCTGCAAGCTATGCAGGTATTTCTCGAAAAACATATGGAAAAAACAACTCTCTCCTGTTTCATTATATAAATAGACCAACCACTTCCAAAATAAAAAGGCAAAAACTTCCATTACGCCCACCTTTGGTTTCCTGAACAGTCTCTCTGGGAAGCAATTCAGTGTGTTTTTCCCAGAAAACTTAGTTGCAACACTCCTATTTTTATATATGCTAAATAAATTACACAAATAATACATTCTTGTATAAAAGGCAAAAAGATCACAAGTTTGTAGAGTTAAGAGTCCCACTTCACTCCTCACCCCATTTCTCTGCCCCTCTACTATTAATAGCTTAATATATATATAATTCTAGAACTTTATCTGTGCATTTACTTAGATATCTAAATATCTACATAGATCTATAGCTTTAGGCTCATTTTTAAAAAAAAATAAATGAAATCACATTGGTATGTATTACCCTGCAGTTCCCTGTTTTTAAGTTAACAATATGGCTTGGCAATCTTTCCATATTAGTATATATAGTCTCCCTTAGCTATGAAACAGTTCCATAGCATTTCAAGATATGGATGAATTATAACCCAACCAGTCCTCAACTGATACATATTTAGGATTTTCCAGTTATAAACAGTCCTGAAAAGAAGACCGTTATATGTATATCTTTATGAATCTGAGCAAATTTTTTCCAGAGGGTAGATATCTAAAAATATTTGTCCCAAATGGTGTACATATGTTCATTTTGTATAGACTGTAAAGTCAGCTACAAAATGTGACTTGTATTTGCCCACCAACAAAATATGAGAATGCCAGTTTCCCCACAGCCTTCTCAATACGGGATATGTGTCAATCATTCCATTTTTGTCAATCTGATGGGTGAAGAGAACTTAGTTAACTGTTATTTCACTTTATGTTCTTCTGGCTACTAGTGAGAACTGTATTTTTATTGGTCATTTGTGTAGTCTTCTTTTGTGAACTGCCTGTACATATTTGCCCATTATTCTAGTTAGTGATATTTCCTTGTTGAGTAAGAAGAGATGTAATTTCTTCATTTAAGAGGGGTATGTACTATGTGAGACTTCTGATAGGTGATGCAGACTCAGATGTAAACCACAGGAATAATCACAGTCATCTGGATAAAGACCCCGTGTCCAGCTGTAGATTCAGTCCTTCCTAGAAACAGGTACCCCTCAGGCAGCAACTACAGGCTCTGTCTGGATAGAGGGTCACGTGAGCAAAGGGGAAATGTGAGAATGTGAATGAGTCCATGGCAACCACCCACCACCTCTTTGTGGTTAGGTGGAAGAGACAGAAGAGGAAAAAAAAAAAAAACAATTGAGGAGAAAGCTTTATTCATAGAAAACTGGGATGAAATGACCTACACAAAAATAATGGAAGAAGGAGAAAAAGGAACTCTCTTACACTGCTGGTGGGAATGCAAGCTGGTTCAGCCATTATGGAAAGCAGTATGGTGCTTCCTCAAACTACTAAGAATGGAACTCCCATATAACCCAGCAATCCCAATCCTAGGAATATAACCAAAAGATACAAAAACACTGATTCAAAAGAATAACTGCACCCCTATGTTTATAGCAGCACTATTTACAGTAGTGGAAACAACCTAAATGCCCAAAACCAGATGAATGGATCAGAAAGCTGTGGTACATATACATGATGGAATACTATTCAGCAATCAAAAAAATAAACTAGACTCATTCATAGGGACATGGATGGAACTGGAAGGGATTATGCTCAGTGAAATAAGTCAGAAGGCAAAAGAAAAATACCGGATGGTTCCTCCCCTAGGAGGAATATAAGGGAACCAAATAAGGATCAAGGAAAAGAATAATAACAACAATAATAATATAAAAACACAACAAAACAAAAAGACAAGGACAAATTGGGGACACTTGATGGGGAGGGATGAGGGAGCGGGTTGAGGGCAGATAAGAGCACAAGGGACTGAGGTGATGGTGCACTGGTGATATGGTGATGGGGAATACATGGGGATTACAATTGATGTCAAATATATATAAAGAAAAATAAAATAAAATAAAAATAATGGAAGAAAAATAGCCCCAATATCACTTCTTCAACTTGTTCTGTGCTACTGCCTCTTGAACCTTATGTTTTGTTTTTTCACACAAGGTGGGTGCAGAATTAATTCACTTGAAGAGCAAATTCTAATGCAAAGAGCACTAACTTTAGTAATTTATTCTAACTAATTCAAAGCCTGACTCCCACAGCAAATCAGTAATACTGACTGAGTCACAGAGGGGTCACAGATAAAGTTTCTTGGAGTTTATTTGCCCCTATTCTTAGGAATCATCTTAGAGCAAAAGGACAAAAAATAACAAGCATCTATTCATACTGCGGACTTTTAGTGTGTCTGAAATCACGCAGTACCCTCCATCAGCAGTGAGGAGATTGGCTGCTCTCCCAAGGCAGAAGGTGCTGCCCATCCCATGCTCTACGGGGCTAAACGCAATAATGAAGAAGGTGTTTCAGACCAGCACTTGGCTGGGCATTTCCCAGGGCCAGTCAACAAGGGCAGAGGCAGAGGTCTTTTAGCTGAGGGGTGAGTCCAGGGCATGTGAAGATGTGGAGTCCGGTTGGTGTCATAGCTCAGCAAGGTGAAATAAAAAGCCTAGAAGAGCAAGACTTGACCGGAGCAGGGGCAGCTTGGCAGCTATGTCTCGGACTGGACTTTAAACTCTTTTCTTTAAACTCAGTGGCAACAAGGAAATCTTTATCTGAATCACTGCATTTGTACATATTTTTAGTTTGTGTTAAATGATTATGTGTTATTGTTGGATAAGGAAAGACTTGAAACTGCTCCAATTGCTTCTAAAAATACAATCTCAAGACTATGTCCAGGTTGTAACAAATGTATGACTGTTGAAATGCCTGGGCTTCCAAACGACTCTCTAACAAATACTCTTATATTTTAACTATCATCGTAAATGTACATGTATGCATCTACATAGTAGGCTCTATCGACCCAAGGTTTCAGGAGGAAGCACGAGGATACTTCAAGACAGGCTGCAACTAGAATGAATCTCCCTAAAGGTTCTTAGGAATCTCCCAAAGCCCAGTTTTGATGAACAACCATCTCTCCTTTGTCTGGCTCTATTGAGGATGCAATCATACACACATTGTATTCCTGTGAAAAAAATTATTGAACTTTGTATTCAATGATTTACACTCTATCCTTTAAAGGAGCATCTTCAATTACAGAGCCCAATTACTGTGCCTGAGTTGGTGGTGTATTGTAACAATCAATTGTATTTGACTAATGCACCCAAGCAATGGGCATTCAATAAATGTGTTCTAGTCAGTCTGAACTGTACACAGACAAAGAGAGTCTGAGCAAGATGGGGGTTACAGCACCACTGTGGCTGATGAAGTTGCAAGGAAAAGCGAGCATTTCTGCTCAGCTTTTCATCCTTCAGACAAGATTTCAAGAACACATCATCTAATTCATGGTAAAGGGAGGGCATGTTTGGTGAAATAACAGCTTTTATGTGCTTGTGCAGGATGGTATGATTGCAACAGAACGCTACCATATGTATTAAATAGCATATCAAAAGTAAATACAACCAGGACTTGGTAATGAGCAGACTATCGGCTGGTTTAAAAAATTCCTTAACCTAAAAGTTGTAAATATAAAAATAGGCATGACAGTTCTGCTAAGATTACTCACCAGAAGTCAGTCACATTTTAAAAAGAAATAATATTACTGCACAAAAAAAACAAAACCTCTGAAGAGTTTTGTTAACAGGGGCTAAATGTACCAAGTAAAGAACCACTAATGAATGTGTTTGATAGAAATAATCAGGTTGAACCAATATGCTAATCTAGGGAAATAGTTGACTCCAACAGAAAATGAATGAAAAACAAATTTGGAAAATAAGATACAACTAAGTAATACTTGTTTATCCATTTTTCTTAGAAATTAGACTTATTTTAGATGACAAAGTTCAATTTCCTTATAAATATCACACCAAAGGCAGGTAATAGATCATGAGAATGCAGGACCCAATATCCAGGCTCTGCTTTTTTCATGCTGTGTGGCTCAAAACAAATTGACTTCTCTGAACTTTAGTTTATTTAGCTATATAATCATTAGATAAAAACTAACTACAATTCATGGAGGATTAAACAACCATGTAAACATAACTTGGAAAGTGTCTAGACTGTAGTAATTTTTTCAAAGGAATTTTTTTTTAACAGAAGGTCTTACCCTAGTTTTAATAAATATTTGCCAATTTTATCTTAAAATATTGTTGCAATTCCCCTTTAGCATTGCCTTCAGTGCCAAAAACAATTATACTCTTATCAAAAATTATACTATCCCTTTTAGTGAGGTCTAGGAAATGGAGGTGTTATTTCCATTTACAATTGAAAGCCCAGGCATTGAGGGGTTAAGTGATTTACTCAAGGATATAAAATGGGTCAGAAGCAAGATAAATCATCTAGATTTTGTGCCCTGCTCTGCACTCCACTCCACCTAACCCTGAACTCTCTGAGGCATTTCGTAGAGTTCTTGAAAAGAAATTTCCTATGATTGCCACATTTCACTTGAGTCAGCTCTCTCTGGCAGACAGCATGCCAATACCCATCAAAAACACGCTACCAAGAGCCCCTAGGCCTCAAAAATCAGGGAAAAATGGAAGGCAAGTGAATTCACAAGCTTCCCTTTAGAGCAACAATCTGAATCTATTCTGAAGTCACCCAAGTATAAATCTTGTTCATGCCTCTCATTTCTTTCTGCCTGATTAGCAGGGCATCAAGTAAGATACAGCCTAGTCTGATAATGACAGAGTTGGTATAGGGAGAATTGACTATTCCTCCCCCTCCCCAGAAAATATATGTGAGTCTGTGAATTAAAAGCAATGGGCCACTAAAAGCCACATGTAAGTAGATTATCTGACTCTTGAGACAGGCAAGTGGTGTTTGTCTTAGCACTGATAGAAATAAAGATACAAGTTTTAGACCAAATTTTAAAATTGAGTTAAAGATGCTATATTCTTTTCAAAACATTTCAAAAGTTTTGATCAAAACCAAAATAATTTCCAAGGTACTAGGATAATCCATAGTCTACATTTTAGTCAGATGGCTTTACAGAGGATTTTTGAGAAACCTAAATTTCAACTTGTAGCTGTGATAAGATCATAAAGTCATTTTCTGACTAAGAAGTAGATATAAAGAAATATAACCTCACCCAGTTATACCCATGAGGATTGCTGGTGACATTCACGTTCATCTAAAATATTCCACAGCAAATGAATGAGCCATTATCACTTAGAATTAATTACATGGGTTTCAGAATTTTGTTACTAAAGCCATAACCCCATCTCAGGGACTTGTCTGCAAGGCTGTGGCCTTTCAAAAACTGGAACAGGAAAACAAATCCTGACATAAACCAGTACAGGTCACAGCTGCTTACAAGTGATAAAACAGCTGAAAGATTGAGCTGGCATTTTACCCTTCTCCCATGAAGCATAAAAGTTTCTACAAGTTTAATTGGACCTTGTGTCCACAAAAGACAATGAACAGTTTCTCAAAATTAGGAACTGAACTTGACATGTATGTAGAAGATATAAAGACACAAAGATATAAAAATATGATAGATATGTATTAACACAGTATACTATACAGGGTTGTGATGTAATTACTGTGCATTACTACTATGGCTTATCATTCAAAAACTTGTGAGAAACAATGCAGTGAGTGGGATACCTAAATCCCTCTAATTGCATGAGCAACAGGCAAAAGCAGCAGTAATTATGCAGTAGTAACAATCACATAGGAAAAGAGAGACTGGGGGATGAAAGGATTAAGGAATGGGGAGTCAACTCGGGGAGAGGGGGTGCAGCATACTCAGAGGTCCAGTGTGCCCAGGATTGTATCCCTTTGGGTATCCCCAACAATTAAGCACCTATAATTTCCATTGCATTGTCTCCAAGAAGACTGTCAGTAATAACATGTGTATCTCACATGGAAAAGACATTATACATGTACATTTTATATTCATATTGTTTTAAATATAAATATCAGATGCAAGTCCTGCCTCTCAATGTCTACTGAGTAAATAAACAAATGAATCCCCACGCAACAACAGAAATATAATTATATTAGACCGAACATATGAAATCACACTTTTATAGATCAAAAGTCGCTGAATGACAGCAATTTTGAATGGTTCAACATAATAAAAACCACCAAAATGCAGTGAGGAGGCAATCCAGCTGACAACCTAGAGTCGTGCAGGTTTGAATATTAGCCCAATATTCCACTCACTACAACATGGCTGAAGAGAGCTAGGTCTCAAACACCAACTTTCTATACATAAATCTAACATTAATTTTATTCAGAATGCAGGATTTCCTTGCTTTCTACTATTTTGCTCAAAATACAGCTATAAAGTTACCCATAAGAACTTTTAACACAAAGATTTTCAATATTTTCATTTGAAATATTCAAAAAAATTTACCTTTCCCTTCTGATCATAATTCTGGTTGATTGCAGTACCTAGACCACCTATAAGATACCAGGCCCTTGGCTGTCTTTCCTTGTGTTATTTTTCATCTTTTGCAAACACTTTATCAGAAATTCAAATCTTTCTCAAGTATGCAAAACTCAGAAGTCATGATGCTCATTTGGGTCAAAAGTAGATACGTGTTTGTAGAGAAAGTTACCTTAAGAACTGTTCTTCACATATACAATTCTTTCAAATTCATTTATGTTAAAGAATGAGCAACAAGGATGAGACCTGTCTTATCCTTCACTTCAAATTCCCCTGTGTAGCCTGAAGTTGGAGAAGCATTTCTATGATTTTATAAACAAAGACTCCAAGCCTCCTGTTTCTTCCATGATATATGACTAAGCCAAGGGGGAAAATTTTTTTTTCCACAATAACTAGGGACTATATAAAATGATGATCTTGAGCTCTTGTTAAGAAGAGGTTACCTTAGTTGGACACTTATAAATCTGTCTTATTCACTGCTCTGAATAAAGTTCACTGTACTTAGAATAAACCTGGCACACAACAGAAATCAGTGAATAAATGGAAACAAGCAAATGAATAATTTAAAGGGACACAAGGTAACTGAAGCCAGTCCCTTCAACACTGAGGAACTTCTCCAAAGATGAAGCTTTTATAACCTCTCCTCATACCAGGAAGGTCACAGCTTTTGGGTTGACTAGTATTGTGAACTGGAGAAGACTGTTATCTCAAAAATGATAAAAGAAATTTTAGGCTATGACTATGATTGGCTGGGTACAGTAGGGCCAACTCTCAACTGTTGTATGGATTTGGCAAAATGCCTCTCCAGGCATCTAGTCTCCAATTTCTGAACAAACACTGGAAACTCTTACAGAAGATCACAGTCAGATTGAGACGCAAAATGATATACATGAATGACTACTGCACTGTCCAGGTCTCTGGACAAAATGCCATCTTCACCAGAGGCTGATTTGCAACCTTGCTAAACTCTACTGGAAACAATTAGTGAAGACAAGTTGTCTGTCTTTGTAGCTCAATGTACCACTCTACTGCTGAGAGTTGAAACCGTTGATGGGTTTGCCTTGACAACATTATTCTGGGGAGACCATGTCACCAGGCCTTTCCTTCTGCATGCTCCAAATGTGATATAATAGAATTGTTATATTGATTATACCACTGAATTTAGTTCTTTTTCTTAAGAATTTGAAGCACTTCCTACGTTCTCCATTTAGAAGAGGATAAACTGAAAAACCCCATTTAGTTAAGATGAAGCTGCTACTAGAATTCTGTCTTATGAATTAAAAAGGATGGTCAGGTTCAGACAAATAACTGCCTACATTGTTTGGATCACTGCAAGAAGCTCATCTTTTAAAAGGGCACAGACATAATTAATAGGAGAGAATTAAACACTTGGCTCTTCCCCTCCCCCCACTCTTAGGTGGCCTCCCCTCTCCCTATCTCCTCTTAGAATGCAAAGGTAAAAATGATCTGTGTTGTGTAAGAGCATATTATTATGCAGTCTGCTTTAATTCCACAAAATGAAATACAGGACTCCTATTTTCCAGAAGCACTGGGATGTCAAAACAAATTTAGAGTTCTCTGTGGATTGCAAATGAACCTTGAAGCAAAGGTCTTTCTTTCAGTTGGACATTATCATTAAGGATATGAGTTCTGTGAATAATATTGATCAAAAAACGTTTAATTCATGCTTTTATTATTTCAGAGATTGATTACTGGAATTTCTGTTTTGTAAGGTGGCCCAATATCTGTTCATGTGATTCCAATCTGTTCAAATTGTAATTGCATGCCTGGGTGATAAGAGCCCAACAACTGAAGCATGTCACACCTTCTCCAGTTTCCCTGTCAATGATTAACAGCTAAAATTTGGATTAATTTAGGTTTGACACAACTTGAATCTATGAAATATATTCTACTTTCCTTTTTCTCTTGAAAGTTCAAATATAGTCTATACTCTTTAACAAAAACAGTTAGAATGTTAAATAAGCAATGTGAAATTTTATCTTTCTGACCCAAATAATAGACTTCTGTTATGTCACATGAAGTCTTTCCAAAATATAATTGGGCTCAAACAATTTTTTTAATATTACCACTTTATAGATTGTTCTATATTGACCTTAGTCTGTGCCTGTTTAATTAGGATGAAACTATACAAGTTCAATAAATATAGTTCTTACTTTCACCATAATGTAAGGCCTAACATACAGTCATAAATTATTTTTACTCATGAAGTACTGAAAAATTAGAATCTTCCAATCACTTCTGGTTTTAAGCGATACAGGTACATTTCAGATGATGAGGAACACATTTAGATAAGTTAAGGGGCATTTTCTTGAACCTTCATATTCAGGTTCAAGAGTCTTTTAGGGGACTCCTCTGACCATAAATAAAAACCAATTCATTTTTTTCATTTGCATTCTAATATAGGCTAATATATTCAAGATTTTGTATTTCATTGCCCCCTATGAGGTTCCCCTCTCAGCCCTCCCCTCAACCCCACTCATTGCCCCATTGCCTCAGAATCTTTCCTTTAATCCACCGTTAACCCACAGACACCAGAAGACCTGAAGAAAACAAAACAACTGAGTATCCAAATAGATTGTTTCTAGAATACAAAGTACAAAAAGCCAAAGCATTTGTTAATTTCAATAACCAGTTTGGGAACAGAAAAGGTTTTGGGGTTCCAAAACTTTGGTTTAATGAGAAAGATAAATTCCATAAAGTTTATATTATAAACAATAAAGCATGGAACAATGGAAGATTTCAAGGTCTGTGTTTCAACCCCAGAGAAGATCAGTAGAATATCTAGACTTATTAAAGGTGATAGGCCAGGTTTGAGAGAAGTACTTTAGGAGAGAAGATGAATTCAACAAAGTATTGGTGGGCTGGTGGTTGCCAAGGGTAAGCACAGCCCTCAGTGCTACAATGCTTGGCAGGCAGGCATCATTCAATAAATCTGTACTGAATGGACAAACAAGAGAATTAAAGATATTAGGAGAAGGGGGTTTAAGTGACAATCCACGTTATCCAAGCTGAATACGGAAGGAAGGAAAAAAAGAGGGGGATAATAGAAGGGAATTCACTAGGACTGGGTGCTCCGAGTGGCCTCCCCAGACACAGGAGCAGCATCACCTACTAAAGAAACAAGGTACCGAGTCTTAAGCTTAACCTCCTGGTGGCTGACCCATAGAGCTATAAAAGCTCGATATTCTCCCCTTGTCAACCCTTATGACCAGCACACACATTCCTATAAATTCCTGTTTCAATGTTCAGAACTCCCTTAATTTCCCTTCCTGCAATATCTTCCTCACTAATTCTTTAAATCTGCTTTGTCTCTTGTATTTCTTTGCCCCAACTACTTAGGTATCTTTCTTTCTCTCTCCTTCACTCCTCTTCCTTTCTCAATTTATGAAAACAATACAGCTCATGGCAGATATTGGTAAAGGTAAAATTTATGACATACCTAAAAGAAGGAGAAGGAAAGGCTGACATTTCAAAATTTTTAAAAAGTCAAGCTCTTAAAGTCAGTGAAAGTAAGATAAATTTTAGAATAGCCATGACCTGTGCCATCTTATAACGAAGCTGTATGTCCCCAAGCACTAGAACAGAAAACATTTTCCATTCTAAAGGTTATTGCTTATATTTTAATTAGCAACATAGGAAATCCTTTTTGCTAACATATTTTTTTTTGCAAAGACATGTGATTCCTGCAACAGGATAGGTAGGATAGCCCACAGATGTTTACAACACCATTCTTATGAGGGATTTGCAAATGGATCTTTGCGCCTCAACCTATAAACCTGATGGGGGTTTGATACAATTTTTATTTCTGCTTGATATTCCTGAAAAATCACACTGAGTTATTTAAAGAATAACAGTTGCCAAACTTTCTGACAAGTCATAATGAATGGTTAAGTTCTGAAAGGTCGACCAGCTATCTTTTGGCTCCCATCTCCTCTTTAAACCAAGCTATTTTGAGAATTTCCATTCCTCATGTTCTTTTTCTTTCCAACCCTGACACTATTTGTATCCCCTCGGTAGCATTTTTTTTAATGCAGGAAAACTTAAATAAGTTCCAAGATTGCAGAAGAGTCTTATTATTTGATGATTGTGGGTCTTGTCTGGGAAAAACTCCAAACATAGATTTGCCATTTTAAGCAATTCCTTTGAATTCTCACTCTATTGTCAGCAACAGTCCTATATTATTGGTTTATTATTGATTTTTTTCTCTCCCTTTACATAACTAGACACTCTGATTTCTTCTCTCTTCTTATGTCTCCTTATTTTACAAGTCTCTGAAAGACTGTCTTATTTTAAGCATTTCGGCTTTTAGAGGACCCCCCCCCCACACACACACACATACATACATACGCAGGAGCACATAAAAATCCTACCTTGCCATTACCACAAACCCATAATCTTTTCCCTCAGTGCCATGATTTCTTCATGTAATCTCTCTTCTCCTTCACCCTACTTAATTTAACACAATCAGCTGCCACATTCTATCAATTTTATTTTAAGACATATTTCACTTTCATCTGTTTCTCCTCATTCCCACTAGCACTAACCTGTCTCAGGTCACTGTCTCAGCGAAGGTACTGTTACACTTTCCTAGGCAGCTTTCCCACCACCCTTACTCATTCTCTGCCCACCCCCAGCCACCACCACACTCTCAACCTATAAGGTAACTCATCCTGCTTATATCCCATCAAGGCAAGGAAGCACCTCCTATGCATTTAGGCACATCTCCCTGAATTCCAACAACCTGCCTATGAGTGCTACTTTGTGAATTTCACATATGAGGTAACTGACTCTCCCAGAGGTTAAGTACATTATCTTAAATCCCCTCATTTCTAAGTGTTCATGCCATTAGTTCTCAGAATCTAAAGAGGGAAGAGTGGTCTGTATTACAACAGGCAAGCCAGCCATTTGCATAACAAACATTTGATATTTAATCTCTTTAAAGCCAAGGAACTAGACATGCTTACAATGATCACCCTATCAAAGCCAACAGTTTCAAGAGATGGGATTTATACAAGAGACGTACGAATCCAAGTGCCTGCTCTCACAGAGTTCATGATCTAGCTGGTGAGAGTGTGTTTCTATGCGCAGTACGTGCTGAATAAATACTTGGCTCAAGCTAGGCCCAGGGAATGGAAGGAGAGCCCTTGTTACTCCTATTTTGGCTTGCCTTTAAATTACATTGTTTAGTCAAAGGATGCTTCTTAATATAAAATGCTCCTCTGACACTTCCTCCTGACCAGTCTCAAAGAATATCAGAACAATACTGTTAGGGGGAAAGGGGCATTTAGAATACTGGGCTGTCTTCCAACCCACAGGCCTATTTATTTTTTCCTAACTACAAGATAATTGTTGCTGAATGTTATTATGGGATTTTTCCATATATCTTGTAGATAGGAGGGTGATGACCCAGGGTGGCCTTTTAATGCACGCTGGTCTCCTGCCAGCTTACCTCATTCTACTTCATCTTTGGTTTTCATTTTATAATTTTCCAAACTGCCCATTGCCTAATCCATACCTCATTTGATCACTGCTACTGTCGACTACACACCTTGATGAACATTCTCTGGTGAGGGTCTTTTTCGCTTACTGTGGGCACATTTAAAAGAAGTTCTTGCTATGTTCATCAGTTTCGCAAAGAAGGACAAGTTCAAGGAAATTAGAGGCCAAACTTGACAGAGCTCTGGGTGCAGCTGTTGGCCCAGCTGTGCAACGATTCTCCACTGGTCCATTACCTCCAAAACACAACTATTCAGCACAGCCTTCCCTAGTCCAGCTCTCCTGTCGGTCTCATATATTTGGCAACAGCCATTATTTCCAAAATGAATGCTCATGTGTATTTATAGCAAATCGCATGCCTGCTCTATCAACAATTAAAGAGATTAGGATTCAGCAGACATATTCCTCTAATTAGGACAAGATGGAAGACATAGCTTCTAGAACGCTGCAGTTTGGTCAGTGTTTATTCTTTTCTAACAAGCCTGCCATGCTGCCTCTCATTGTCAAACAGCCACTCTCTTTAGGACCACCCTGCTATCCCTATAACATTGGCTCCTTGCACATGCCATGGAATTTTCGATCAGGGGACTCTGCAATTGACACTTCAAGTTTCCTCTTCCTCCTCCCTCCAACCACAGTACAGGCTCAGTGGACTGTTTCAAGGCTTGTTTTGAAGTAACATGTGAACAGCACCATGTGGCCGCCGATTTCAGTCACCTACGTCCTTGCCCTGGAGGGTCAAGGCACAACTGTGTGATCCCACGTATGTAGTGTCTCCTCTGAACAAAAGCCTGAACTCAGTGTCTGGGCCATAAATTCCATCTCCCCTGCCCCTGCCCATGCATTATTTAAGCCATCTCCTCGGTGAGCCAGCACGAGCATTTGCTCAGAGTAACAATCAGCAGGAGCTTTACGCGCTGTTCTGATGGGAAATGTAGGCTATCTGAGAGAGTGCCACACATTCAGAGTCTCAATAATAAAATATGATAATCTAATTTGGTAAAAATAAACTGTGAAATCAGAGATTTGAGGCAAAAACTTTAAAGATGTAATTCAGACGAGCAATCAATGCTTATTCAGTTTCTGTACCATCTCAGCTTTCTCCCTGTGCAGATGCTTAAGTGATGCTAAATTAAATAATTGCCAAATTTTTAAAACTGCGGGAAATTACCATCTGTACTTAATTTTGGAATATAAAAAGGTCCATAGAAAACATCCTTTATGATTATTTTGTCTAATAACAGATATGAAACAATACAAACATCCCAGTCATAAAATATAATGCGTTTCAAGCAATCTGGCTTGCATATTCAAACACAGTTTTTCAAAACAAAAGACCACAGGAGGAGCAAAATGCTGGGTTACCAAATGTTTTTTCTTAAATGAATGGCAAAAGAACTTGGTTTCTGGTTTAAAATCCACCCCTCTAAGCTTTACATCCCCACAAAAGAAAAAAAAAAAAAAAAAAACCAAAAAATCTCAAAACTCACCCACAGGCTTCCTATGGACAGTAATGCAGTAATGATATTCACCACTTTTCCACATTTCTTTTCTGGATAAATGCTAGGCTAAACTGTTCTCTGCTAGGAACTTTACTAGGTCGATACCACGTTTATACAAAATAAAGTCTACGACTGTAAATAAACAGGCTTGAGGCTTCTATGAAAACACAGAGAAGAGAAACAAGCTCCCTGCGTGGGGACACGCAGGTAAATACATGGATAAAACAAGCTGAAACTTACACCAGACACTTCTCCCAGGTCCAGCACGGCAGTAGCCCTAAGGGCACATTCTAGTTTTTTTTAATCCATGTTCTGCTCTTCTCACTGATGGGACTACTCAGGCACATGGTCAAGTTGCAATCAGCTTCTCTCTCAGTGATGTATGAGAGCTGGGCTGATTTATCTTGTCTTTCTGCAGCATATTAGCACTAATGTTCCTGCGTATGCATCCTACCTTTCTGTAGCCTGAGCCCCGGCTTTATCATTGGTAATCTAAATTAAAGAGCCAGCGAACAGAGCAGAGCTGTTGTCCGTCCCCCCCCCCCCCTCCCTGTTTTCCATGAAACAATTGCCAGGCAATCATTCCCCGACAAGGATCCACTGTTTATTCTATCGAGCCTCCCCTTCAATATCCCATTGAGACTGGAAGTCAGTCGCAAAAGGGTAGGTCCAGGGAGATGTCTTAGTTCAAAGGGCTATTTATGATTTATTCTCTGAAACAGTTCTGATGGCCTCGGGAAATACTAGAAAGAGCTATCATTTGCCAGTTTTTCAGCCCAGAACACAGAATTGACACTATTTACAAAAACAGAGTAACTCGATACTCCACTTACTGCTCAGGGAACAGTACACCTTTTGGTGACTTTTTTTCTGAGAAATCGCTTCCTTTTTCCACTCATGTTTGTTTTACATATGCATGCTAAAGTGCTTATTTTAATAAGCTATGATTTAGCATGTTGTATACAAGAAGCATACAATCCTATAAAAATTTGGGAGAATCAATCAAACAAATCACTAGTAACCTTGTTGTAACCTTCTATCCACAAGCAGCAGCTTAAGCAGGAGCAAAAAGGTTGTATTTAATTCAGGAGTTGTCAATCCCTTTCTTTAAGACACATTTAAAATTTCGATCTCAAGCACATTTTCATGTGAAAGTTTTAATCTCTTGAAAAATGTGCTGTCTTGGCAGCATCTCAATGCTTTTAACTCAGGTTTCAAATGATTACTGAAATAATTTTAAGGTTCTTTTCTCAATTAAAGCAATAAAACTTTTCAACAACTGTGAAGCAACAAAATTGGAGGGTAATAAAGTTTTGTTCCTATTTTTACTAAAAGAATACATGACTGTTTCCATAACTTTAAGCACCTACACTGCCTTTTTATTTTTATTTTTTTTAAATGTTTGTTTCTAATACGGCAAAAAAAAAAAAAAACAGACTTTTAGCAGTTTTATAATATTCAGTTCTCTAAATACTTGACATTTATAGTGCCTCAATTTTTAAGTATAAAAATCAAATCTCATCTGAAATATAAAATATATTTGAGACACTGTAGCAATTCCCCCACCTCTGCAAAAGAAAAGATCAAACTTTCTACTTCCCAACTTTTAAAAAATTGCAGTTTTTATAGCATAATATAAATAATTGAAGAGAAATAATATTTGGGAGGGCAACTTAAATAATATTTGGGAGGGCAACTTAAACACAGTCCTAAGGTATCAGTTTTTCTAGATTGCATCTCTAGGTTAAACTTTAACATTTAGATGCATTTCTACCCTCTAGAACTTAGGAACAATGAACTATTCCACAAACACCCAGAGTAATTATTTTTAAATTTTAAATCTTTGCTTGTCATTTGGATGCTTAAAACTCTGCACAACTTCCCGTTATTCTCCGGAGGAAAGCCAAAATCTTTATCATGACCTTCAACGACTCCATTTTACTTCACTGGGAAGATAAGCCCACCTTCCCAGAACTGACTGGCTGGGATTCAGAGCAATCAATTAATCAAGTATTGAACCCCTTCTCTTTACTGGCCAGTCAGCTGGAGTATGGTATCCCAGCACTGATATGGGAAGCCAAGGGAATTCCGAGGGCAAATACACAGACCCGCTTTTCTTCAGTTTGAAAGTAAAATACATAAATAAGACTTTACTACTTTGCAAATCAGCTTATGAACTATGACAAAATCAATATGAAGCAAGACAGACTCAAAAATGCAAAGTGAAGATAAAAACCAAGGGATAAGCGGAATAAGATGAAATTAATCATGTGATGAATGTTAATTGAAATTGACTTAGGCTGGAGGTAAAAAGGGGAAACAGGGAGAAGAAACTCTAGACTGTACTGTTCAAGTTTGGTCTTAATGTGACAGTTTTAAAGTCTATGGCTTAAATCAGCTACTTTAATTGAGCTTACATTTTTTTTTTAAAGTCAACTATCTCTTAATCATTATATTACTACTGATATAACTTTCTAAGTTCTCTTCATTTCAACCACTAAAAGAACCACATGATAAACATCAGCAATTTTTAAGATGTCCCATGATCCCAATAGCACAGAACCCTAAAAATAAAGAATTTTTCATAAGATCTATTTTGTAGTTAACCAAGAGCATAATGATTTTTTAATGCAACCTGCATGTAAATTTGCATATATAAGATAATGTAAATACCTAAAGACATATGAAGCATTCACTGAATGATGAGATGTAGAGTTTGGGCCTGTGCATAAAGAATTGACACTGTAAGACTCATGTCACTGCCTTGACCATTCACACCTCATCTTGTTAAAATTCCTGACTCTGAAACCTAACTCCCTGTGTTCCAATCACAGCTCTGCCACTTAGAGCTGTGTGACCCTGGAGAAGTTACTTAAGCAGTGCACGTATGTTTTATATTTATCCATATAGTGGAATAGCTTTTTGCTTCTAGTCATGAAACTAATTCATAGTAGATCAACTTCCTCACAGATAATAATTATAAACTCTGAAAAAATATTTTAAGGCACAACTAGCTGAAGTTACTGAGTAACCACGAGCAGGCAGAAAACGAAAGGGAGTTGACATCTGGAAGAATGGAACTTAAAATAAACTACCCCCCCCCTTTTTTTAAATTATAGCTTTTCCTCTAAGGACAGGTCCAGTCAGTGGTTCCACAGAGTGGCTAGATCTCAGTTAAAGCTTGTCGTATTCCTGGCTGAGGAATGAGAGCAGGGCCCAGGGAGAGCCAGTGGAACAAGCAACAGTGAAGCTAACCAGTGAAGGAAGCCCCAGTGTCAGCACCTAACTCTGATCACACCTCTTACTGCTCTCAGTGCCACACATGTGTGAGTAGACCCCACCGGCCAAACGGGGTGAAAAGAAGGAAACAGATTTCTGCTGCTGTCCATCACAAGGAAGACAAAATTGGAATTTCAGTTCTGACAAGTTCACTGCCTACTAAAAGAGAAAATCAATAGTGTTGAAGGTATGTGACAGGCTTTAGAACCTCTATATCACTTATAATGTCCAAGGTACATTCCAAAATTACTAGATATGCCAAAAAAAAAAAAAAACACCCCGGAAAATGACATCTACCTTCAAACAAAAGGTAATCAATAGAGACAAATTCTGAGACGATGCAGGTATTAGAATTTTAAAAGATTTCAAAACAGCTATTATAACTGTGTTAAAGTATATAAAATAAATCTTAGTGGAGAAGAAAAAAACAAACACCTGGAAACTAAAACTTAAATGCACAAAATCCATAAGATAATTCACTGGAGGACCTTGCCACATATTGGAAAATAATAAAATACCAGTAAACTTGAAAATAGAAGCAATGTAATATATCTGATCTAAAGAAAAGAAAGAAAAGAAAAACTTTTAAAATGAACAAAGCCTCAGGGTCAGTCCCGTGGGATATAACATCATTAGGCCTAATGTATGTACAACTAAAATTCCAGAAGGATAAGAGAACGAATGGGCAGAATAAATTATTTAAAGAAATAATGGCCCCAAATGTCTAAAGTTTGTTTAAAAAGACATAAATTTACAAAGTAAGAAATCTCAGCAAGTCTAAAGCAGGATAAATAAAAAATAAAACAAAATAAAAACCCATGCCGAGGTACAGCATATTGAAACTGCTAAAATGCAAAGATAAAGAGAAAATCTTTAAAACAACTGAGGAAACTGGCATATTATACTCAGGAGAAGCTGTAACTTTTCATGGAAAGTAATGGAGGCTGGAAGATAATGGGATTCCATCTTTAAAGTGCCAACAGGAAAAGCAACAACTGTCAAGATAGAATTCTATATCCTATAAAAACCACCCTAGATGACAAAGGTTAAATGAAGACGTTTTCAGGAAAACAAAACCTAAGATGTTTAATCAATAGCAAATCTACACTAGTTGACATGTGGAGGAAAGTTGTCCAGATAAAGGGAAATAATATAGATAGCTGAAGGGATGAAAGGGGTGAAGACAGCTGAAGACAGCAAATATGTGAATAAGCATGAAAGCTACACACACTTCTTTTCAATTCTTTAAAAGAAGTACAACCATTTATATAGCCATTATAACACTATTGTGTGATTTATAATGTAAATCAGTGTAACACACATGACAACACTAGAACAAAGGATGGGGAGGTGGTAATACATGGATGGGAGGTGATTAAAAACATGCAAGGTCCCACGTCTAACAGGAAGCAATACAATACTAGCTCTAAATAGGAAGTGAAATGTTAAAAATACATGTAACAATCCCCAAAGCAACCACTAAGAAATAGTTCAAAAAGACATTTTTTTCTAAAAAGCCAACAGAAAAATAAAAGTGGGATTTATGACAGCCATCGATCCCTCTTGGATCTCCCTTTTCAAAGAATGTCGCCAATCAGCTGTGAAGAGTACAGTTAGCTGACAGTGTCCGGTGGCATTGCCTTTGGGATCTCTAGTGAGGTAATCGAAGCTAAGTTCTATGCAATTGTCCAAAGACTAACCAGAGCAGGTGTATTAGCACTTGGCCATTTCTGTCCAGTGCAAAACTAATCCACAGGCAATCTTTGCACCAAAGTTTGCCTTTCAGGCTGACAGAGACTTTCTCAAAACAGCACCTCATTTTGAGACTCTTTCTATGCAACCCTTCTTTCTTTCATCCTCCTCTTTGTTGAGCCCTCCTTTCACAAGTGTCACATACCTGCTCGCTCTTCTCTTTATCTTTTGCTGGCAGTGTACCCAGTAAGTCTATACTTATAACTCCAACTTAGCATCTGCTACTTGAAGAACCAAATTAATATGGCATTCCAAAAAAATTCAATGGATCTAATATAATGCAGGAAAGAAGAAGCAAGGAACAAGAAAGCAAATGGGACAAAGAGAAAACAAACAGCAAATTGGTAAACCAAAATCCAATCATATAAATGATTATACCACATGAAAATGAACTAAACACACCAATAAAAAAAAGAAACTGCCAGAATGGATAAAAATTAAAAGTCATCTTTATGTTTTCCATATATTTCAAATACAAAAAACCAGATAGTCTGAAAATAAATGTTATTTTATTGGAAGTTAAATACCACAAAGAGACAAAGATTAAAAAGTTGGAGTCACAAAAAGGCTTCATGGTGAATTCTATCAAACATTTAAGAAAACAAAAATACCACTCTGACACAAACTCTTTCAGAAGAAGGAGCAGGATAGAACACTATCCAATTCATTTTATGTTATCAGAGCATATCTCCCATAACAAATTCTCACTACAAGAAAATTACTGGACAATATCAATGAATATAAACACAAAAATATCTGGCAACCATTAGCTAGTAAAAATCTAGCTACCTGGGCCCTCCCCTGGTGGCACAGTGGGTTAAGCAATGCACTATGTAGTAAAACACAGTCACTGCAGCGTGAGTTCGATCCCTGCTGCCAGCCAGGGAGGGGACCCACATGGCATGGCAGACCTCTCCTGCCTCGCCCACTGCTCCCCTCAGCAGTGCATTTTAGTCAATCTGCCTGTTCTGCTCCCCACTCTGTCTCTGGTGGATCCTTGCACTTCTGGTCTATACCCCAGTTCTTATATGAATAAAAAAATAAATCTTTTTAAAAAATAAATAAAAATCTAGCTACCTATAAAAAGGATAGTCATCCTTTCTATATCATGACCAAGGGGATTTTATCTCAGGAATGTGAGAGTTTTAACACTTAAAAACCAATCATTGCTTTCATATTACCAGAATAAAAGAGAAAAACCATGCAGACATTTAATTCAGAAAAAAAAATTTCATAACATTCAATACCAATTCATGATAAAAGTTTTTGGCAAATTAAAACTAGAAGGATATTTCCTCAATCTACAGCTAAAGTCATATTTTATGGTAACTCAGTGCATGCTTTTCGTCTAAGATCAGGAACAAGGAAAGAAATTCTCATCATTCCTATCCACCCTTGTGCTAAAGGTCCTAGCCACTACAATAAGGCAAGAAAAAAAAATAAAATGCATAAAAGCTAGAGAGAAAGAAATAAGACTTGTTATTTGCAGATGGCATGATTGTTTATATAGAAAAATCTAAGGAATCTAAAATAAGAAAATAGTAACTGCTGCATGTAGTTGTTAAAAGAACTAAATGAACGTAAATTCAAAATGTGCTGAGAACAGTGTCTGTTGCATAGTAATCACTATGTAACCATTAAGTTAAAGAAAATCTAAATATAAAATCTGGAAGGTTTGCATATTAGTTTATAGACAATGAGGATAGGCTTACTCATCAGAGTAGCTAATAAAGGACTAACTTAAAAGATTAAGGGCCCTGGTTATGAAAATGTTCAGGGTAAATAACATGTCTAAAGAACAACTAGCTCTAGCTCTCGCTGATATTACTGCAATGGAAAGATGAAGTAGTTTAGTTTGACACTGTCTACTGTGTTACTGCTTTTGCATGTGACCTAACATGTCTATATAGTCATACAAATAAATCCAGTTGTTTTTAGTGAACATATACCTTGCTGTGATTTATAAGTACCTCTCATAGACAACTATCCATGAAAGACATTTAAGTTAAAAAGAGAGAGAGCAATTGGCATAATTGTATTTATAGTATAATTCAATATTAAAGCAAAAAGAGACACATGCAATAATTGCACTGGTAGGTACACAGAAAACTATCTGAAAATATACAAATGTTAATAGATAGCCTGGAATAGAGGGAATGAAGATAACTTTCACTTTCCTTACTATCTTTCATATATTATTTGAATTTTTAATAATACTAATATTTTTACTTTACAATTTAAAAAATAAAAACCCCTTAGTAATGCAAAAACTATATCAACATTTGAAAGTCACAAGTTTAGGGTTTTTTTTTGTTCTCTGTGTCAAATAAGATCAAAAGAATTCTTCCTTTGTGTCCTGTAAACAAAGGTAGAATTTTAATTTAGGCATCAAGACCACAGTCCTACTATTTCTGCCTCTAATTCCCTCCCAGGATACCCCTTCCCTCTACCTCATGTGAAGAATGAGGAGAATGGAAAACCCAGGCCAGGTCAAAGGTTCAATCTGGCACAGGCAGGGTCATCAGCACCTACAGCACAAGGCAAAGGGCTTAAAGCTTCGAGTGCCGACCTGCTCTATTCTCATTCACACGTCTGGCTACCCAGACTCAAGGAACTGGTTCCCCAATGCCCATCCCTAGATGCACAGAGAGCCAGAGAGGAATATGGATCAGAGATAATACATTACAACCAGAAGCAAAGATTTTTATTAGACGGACCCTATAAAACATCTAATTCATTTAACAGCAACCACTTTGCAGGCAAGGAAAGTAATAGAAGAAACATGCTCAAGGTCACGAAGTTACCTAGTGACCACCGCAGGTCTCTTAATCTTAGGATAACATCCTTTCCATGACAATGGAGAGAGGGTCTAAGAGGGCATGCCCTATTGATGCTGGATGAGGGCCTATGCCTTCAGGAACAAAGGGAGTGCATTAGGATGCAGGCTCAGCTGGGTATGGAAGGGAGCAACCTTCCTGCCTTTATCGCAGACCACATTGGAGTGCAAACATCAAAAACCAACTGTTAGTCATTTACTTTCATTACCAGTGTTCCATAAGAGGCATGTACACTTTCTTTACAAATAACCCATTAGATGAAAGAGAGACTGTTTTCTATTTGAGAGAGGCCTCTGGTCATATCATTCAGAGATGCTTTTAGTCTACAACTAACAAGAATGAAGGGCTTGTGCTGTAATATTTTCCACATAGCCAATAGGAAATCTGGAAATATTTAAATTAATGCAATGTGTTCTATTATGTTCTATCATACCGTTTGTTTGTTTTTTCAATAGTGGGAACTGTGAATCAGATTCTAATGTTTAGGAAGTACATGAAAATTTAGGCTCTAAAATTACTTACAGTCAATAAATCAGAGATGATTCTGTGACAAGGCAGGGAGAGGGGTACCTCAGAACCCCCAAACCTCTCTCTTTAAATGGGTTTTGCCATTTGCTGCATTAAGACAAACATAAGGCCTTTAATGGAAAGGAACTTTAATGCAATTAGGGGACAATACAGAAGAGACAAAGAATATAGTTATTAAGTTAAGCATTCAAAGTTGCCCATCTCCTTGAGGGTAAAAGTTTAGCTAAATAGGATTGGCCCAAAGAAAGGCCCAAAAGCCTGCCATAAGTTTAAAGGACTTTTCAGTGGAGACCCATAGAAAAGGGTCAGACAAATCTGAGAGGAAAAGAGCAAAATCAAAATTAAGATGACAGCTGCCATTATTAAGCTCCCCGCAGGTCTCTCATCTACACGTGTTTCAACCTGTTCAAGACTAAAAAGCAAGTGCAGTTTCTGCACATGTTTCTCTGCTCTACGTGTCTCCTCCAGGTCTCCTTGCTGCTCTCCATCCTGCTTCCTTCTTCCTCCCTTCCTTCTGTCTTTAATTTCCTCTTTAGCATCTTTTCATTCCTGCTCAACTCCACCCCACTTAGGGTGGGAACAGGATTCTGGAACCCTTCCTTTTTCTGGGGACCACCCTGTTACACTTCAATCAAGTTATCTTGACAAATTTAGCCAGAACCATAAAGACAACCCTCATTCCTTTCGTTTAAAAGGAAAAGCTGGGAGGGATTGGGATCAAGGCAGGGATGGAAGAGCACAAAGGACTATGGTGACAGTGCATGGGTGAATTGGCGGCGGAAATTCTATGGGGACTACTCCCAGAAAAGAAAGCAAACATTGTATGAAAATAATAATAATAATAATAATAATTATAAACCTCCAAAAGAACAGTCAAATTAGCACTCCCAAAAGTTATGAGCTAGAACCCATATGCAAAACCTAATATAATTGAAATATAAGAAACCATTTTGCCTAATAATCACTGATTAATGTCTATAATACACTCAGAATAATATAACCATTGCCTTTATTCAACATCACATTTTTTTTCACTATTAACAGACATGCCTTTCAACAAATTATTCTAAGTTTCTCAAGCATTCGAATGTTACAATAATTATATCTCGGGGTTAAGGAGAGGCATACTCATTAGAAGGAGCAAAGGGAGGGAGGGTGTAAGTGGTAGACTTTGGTTAGATGTAAATGCAGTTCACATTTATTATGTTGCCACCCCTTCCCAGACACTGCATTCCTGATGCTAGTCCTACATTAAAGCCTCTTAAAACTTTGATCTTTGTGAAAACTCAGGAGGATGATAAAAACCTTCCAGCTGAATAAACAGACTAAGGCAGAAAGACCATCTCTTTAACATTTGCCACAGAATAACGTATCATCTCCCTGACTCCACCTCAGTACTTCATTAAAGTGGTGTCGTTCAAAATATGCAAATGATAGTAATAATTTGAACAAACAAATGAATTAGGTGAGACTCTATAGGCAATTTACTCAAGGCAATTAAGAATGCTAAATCAAACAAATTATTATTTTAAATGGCAAGTAAGCTTTAATTAAACTTGATTTCTATACTAAAAACTACTAACTCAACAGAAGGGATCCAATGTGAATTAAGTGTCAAGAACGGGGAAAAGGAGGTGCACTCAGACTTTTCAATTCGTAAGATTACGACCGGGTATCACTGTTGTGTCTCTCTGATGCTGGCTCAGAGAGAAATAGCTCTTTGCAGGAATTTAGAATTAATACTCTATATCTGGGGTGCCTCAAGCAAGAGCACATTTTTAAATGGTAAATATGGTGAGCAAAATTAGAATTAACCCAAACTCAAGGTATTTTCTCTTCGACTCTCATCTCAATCTGTGCTTAGCATTAAGGAAGAGAACCTGGGAGGGGGGGAAAAGATGGCGACGGAGAGACAATAGGCTCAGAAAGCTCCTGGAAGATACAGGAAAAAGGGAAAAAATACAGCAGGCCCCAGTAGGAACTGT
>JAGFMF010011870.1:19980244-20021193 GCA_019455555.1 Galemys pyrenaicus | reverse complement strand
CTAAAATACACATTAAATACATGGGAAATCTCCCATTAATTTAAAACTGAAAAAAAAAAAAAAAAAAAAGGAAGAGAACCTGGCAGACTGCAGCCTCTCGAGGATTCAGAGTCCTTCAGAGTCCAGGGTGGGCGACATGGTGGGTCATAGCACACAGAGCATGATCACCACCCCTCAGACATATGCGTGAACGACCAAACCAGTGGACCCCAATCAATGACCATGGAAATAAACGTGCCCATGGAGGAGGAAATCTCCCCACCCGTCTTGAGATGGGTAAGACTAAAACACGGTCCTATGAAAGTAGACCACACATATATACTGAGTCCTACAGAATAACATCATCTTAAATATGAATAGTCAATTTTAAACACGTCAAGTAATCTGAGATAGGTTCACATCTCTCCCCTTTTTAATGTTCTGTCCCAGTCATTTTAATGAGACTCTGCTTAGACCCCAGCCACCTGCACTGACAACCAATCCTAAGCCATGTCATAACCACCTGTTTTCTTCTCCACATGAAACACCTCGGCTGGCTTAGCCTCTTGGGTCTTCCCTCTTCCACCGTCAGCCCAGAGTCCCACAGGAACACACACCGTGTGCTGTCTCCTTCACTCCTGGCTTTCTTCTGGTCGGGCAGGATGACCCAGGGCAGGAGTCCGAGAGGAAGCTGGGAGCATGAGCTGGGTGGTGGCTGGATGAATCAGGGAGGGGCCCAGGGCACAGAGTGGAAAAGCCACCCCAAGTCACTACCTCTGGCATCTGGTCCCAGTCTCCCCATCAGGCAAGACCATTTCATGTTGTTTCCCTGGCCCCAGAGTGACGCTGGGGTACTATTAAAATACGAATGACAATAGGGAGTTTTGTTAAGCCTGAGTTCCAAGAAACAGAGAGCACTTTAGATGACCATATTTATCTTCTGTGCTAGACAGACAGCAGGCAACTGCTGGCTCTGCAACTAGAAAGGAAAGAGGAAGTCCATTGAGAATTAGTATGTTGCTAATTCTTCTCCTGCTCCTAACCCTTGCCAAAATGAGATCCATTCATTCATTCATTCATTCATTCATTTCTCCAACAGTCAGTGCCACTTTCAACTTGCCAGAAACTGTACTATACCCAAGACATCTGAAAAGACACCATTCTGTCCTCATGCTGCTCACATTCCAGAGACAGGAGACATGCCAATTAGCAATTACAGAAAAATGCACTGGAGCCTGGAACATATGAGGCGTGAGAAGGTCAGGCGTGGGAGGGGACAGAGAAAGCTGCCTATGACCCAACATCAGCCCCATTAGAATGTGTTTACACTCCTTTGACCCACCATGAAAACAGCCGCGTGAAAGAGTTTGATCTCCTGCACTAGTGCAGAAACCCAGGAGGGCCAAACCACATGCCCTTAGTGTAACAGAGTAGTGTGTTAGGAGAGCTCAACAAATAGTGCTGAATTAATGAACAATCTAAGAATTTGAAACTGTCCCTGGGACTTTTTTGGACAGATTGTTGGTGAGTGAGGATCTCAGAGGTCATCTAACAACATAATCCTCTAGAATTTAAAGAAACTTCTTTTTAAATGTTTGCAAAGAAGCACTCTGGGCCTATAAAATCTTTGCAGGTGGATGGACAGATAAAATGAGGTAGAGGCAATAGAGTACCTATTCAGCAATAAACACACACACACACTACTACTGGCTCATGGTGGTGTATACAGATGAATCTCAGAAACATTATATAGTCAGTGAAAAAAAAGCCAGACACAGAGATCACGTATCATGTGACTCCACTAATATGAAATGTCCAGAAAAGATAAATTTATAGTCAGAAAGCAGATTAGTGACTGCCTGGGGCCAGCTTAGAACTGGATTAATTGTAAATAGGCCTGAGATATCTTACTAAGAGGAAGAAACTGCTCTAAAACTTGGCTGTGATAATAGTTGCATCACCTTGTTCATTGAAATCTATATTATAAATGTGTGAATTTTAGGATATATAAAATATATATCAATGAAGTTGTTTTAAAAGTCTTATAAAGGGAATCCTAAGTTACAGGTTTGCCCTTATGCTGCTATGAGGGGGCTGCTATGTTGCTAAAAAAAAAAGAGAGAGAGAAAAGGCACAGACTTGAACATTTGAAAATCCCACCCAAGTACTAATTCTAGACAGAAAGCAGGTTAATGGTTGCCAGGGCTGAGGGAGGGAGCATGGGAAATGACTGCTTAGTGGGTTGTCATTTCCTTATGAGGTAATGAAAAGGTTGTGGAACTGGACAGTGGAAATGGTTGCTAAACAATCTGAATTTTTCAAACACCATTCAACTGGACACTTTAAAATGGTTAACCTGGTAAATTTTATGTAATGTGTCTTTTACTACATTCTTTTCTTAAGCTTACTTTTAACACAGACCCTAATGGGACATTTTCACTTTTCTGCCAAATTCATTCCGTGATTGTTCCAGAGGTGCCAGCTGTCCCCAGTCATCTCATGTCAGGGCATCTTAGCACAGGTGACAACAGGGCTCTAAAAATCTGGGCTTGCAAAAACAGATGAGTGGATCAGGAAGCTGTGGTACATATACACGATGGAATACTATTCAGCAGTCAAAAAAGAAAAACTAGACGCATTCATAGGAACATGGATGGAACTGGAAGGCATAATGCTTGGCGAAGTAAGTCAGGAGGCAAAAGAAAAATACCAGATGGTTCCTCCCCTAGGAGGAAAATAAGGGAACCAAATAAGGATCAAGGAAATGAATAAGAACAACAACAATAATAATAACAATAAAGACACAAAAACCAAAAATGAAAAGACAAGGACAAATTGGGGACACTTGGTGGGGAGGAAAGAGGGGGAGGATTGAGGGCAGATGGGAGCACGAGGGACTGAGGTGATGGTGCACTGGTGATATGGTGATGGGGAATACATGGGGATTACAATTGATGTCAAATATATATAAATTTTAAAAAGTTAATATAAAAAAAATAAACCCTGCACCACCAGAAAAAAAAAATCTGGGCTTGGTTTGCATTTTAATCCTGCCCACTTGAAACTGACTGGTATTATTCAAACAACACTTGCAGGGCCCTTCCCTGAGCTGTTGGGCATCTCATTAAGAGCTGCTCCCCAAACGTGTAGGAGAAGATGACTTCTCCGACATGTATTTAGCCATGGCATATTATGAAACACTTGCTGCTCAGTCAGGAGTACTACAATTTCAAAACCTCTAAGACTCCTTGTTTTCATATAATCCAAAGCAACTCTTCTTTACAGCAAAGGCTCTAGATTACTATGAGCATGAGAATTCCCGGAATGCTTCTTTTTACCATCATTTGCATCAGCATTCCTATCAGCCGATCTGTATGGTTATTTAAAATATTCTTTTCTTCTTCCCAGTAAGAAGACCAGTGGTTAAAGAATTGAGAAAGTTGCCTAAGGATGTGAGTTTATTCGGGGGCTAGAACCAGGGTCTGGTGTATATAGAAAATAAGGATTATTAGCTATGAAATTTTATTTATCTCATATGTGACATTAAACTGATACTTCTCTTTTGGGATTGCCTAAAATATGCCTGATAATGAATGAACATTAAAAAAAAATTATCAGGACTACATTCGTGAAATAAAATTTAGAGAACAGGTACTAAATGCCAAATGTCTAAAATTCCTTGGAGGAACTAAATTTGCCGCCAGCCAAAAATCAAAGGAACACACTGTGGTTGAATTTTTTGATTGTATTTTTTAGATGCTGGATAATTTTCTGAGCATTAAAAACAATCATAGTCAAGAATACCAATAAAAATAATTGAATCTCAGACTTGAGAGCATACAGCTGATTCACCATGGGGTGCAGGAAAGGAAAGAGGCAAATGAGAGGAGGTGAGAAGTCCAGAAGTAATTTCCTCTCTATGAAAAGCAGAGCTTGCCTGTATAGCAGAAAAGCTCAAGATACCAGTGTGTCCTTATTTCTTTTATAATTCCCCCTCAGAGCTCATTTTCCCATGTGACACCTCAAATTCATTAACAGGCACTGAGACTCAACCCAGGCCTCTAACCCAAGTGTCACTGTGCCCCACATAGGACTCTGAGATGAGGTTCCCAATACAGGACAGGAGGAGCCACAGCCAGCCTGCCCCTGGGCGAGTGTGGCCTTTCGAGTCTCCCAGGGTCTAGGCACAGATGGTGCACACAGCCTTACTCAGCAGCATACATGGCCCAACCATCAGACACAGCCTACATCAGGGTGTGGGCTAGATACATATCAATAGCATTAAACCTCAAAGATTGAGTTTCTTCTGTATGTAAAACAAATAACACAAATACATTGATCTGTCTTAAAAGGATTTACAATTTAATGGCAAAAGATCAGTACCTGTCTGAGATTAGCTACTCAACTACTTACTATCACATCAGGAGCTACTTCTACAAAAGCAGCAAGTCAGCAAGTGCACGGCTGCTGAGACGGAGTTGGTGGTCACAAACAGATAAGTGATCCTAGTACAGCAGCCTTAGGTAAATGACTGAATTTTCTGAACATCAGTCTTCTCAACTTTAAAATGGAAATTATTCAGGTCCACAGTCTGAAAGCCAAATATGTGAAATACCTGCAGTGAAATATATGAAAGCTCACACTAAGTGAGATAGAGACTACATATAGCCTCGTGTCCCTAAGAATAGCACCAATATTTTTCTTAACTCAAGATTGGCATTACTCTATCTGATTCTTTTCCCTCGCTCCTCTTATCTGAATATTTCCAACACCCTTTATTATTCCCTGGCAATGCTACTTCTTCTAGTCCACATACCCAATGCAAGGCCTTATTGTATTTAAGGTACCATCCCCAACTTCCCCCTCACACTATCTTGCATTCTGACAAATAATCACTGTGATTACTTCAAAAACTCCAAAGACTTATTACTTTCAGCAGGAACACGGTCAGATTTCCTGGATTAAATTCCTACCCATTTTCTCAGGCTCTGATCCACAAAAAAAAAAAAATTTATTTGTATCGAAGTACCATTATTTTACATCCATGCTAGTGTTTTGACAATATAGGATTCCTCCCCCGTACAGTGACTACAGCCTTCCCACCACTGAAGTGCCCACTCATCCACCATAGTCCACACTGTGTTCTCTGCCCCTCCCATACCCTGCCTGTTTTCATCCCTCTCCCTCTGAAAGACAAAGAGCTATGGTCAGTTTTCAAGGGCTGGTTTTAAGGTTTGTCTTTGTCTGACCGTTTGTTTGATTTTTCTATATTCCATATATAAGAGATACCATCCAGCATTTTAGCTTTTCCTTCTCACTTATTTCACTAAGTGCATATGCCTTTCCAGCTCCTTCCATGTTGCTGCAAATGGCATGAGCTGATCCTTTTTTATTGCTGAGTGTTATCCCACCCAAACTGATTCCTGAAATGCCTTTAACTTGACCACCTCTGCCAGCTCACCACTATTATTCCATGGCCCTTATGGCAGACTGTTTTCCAAAATGGTCACTGAAGTATCTCCCATACCACAGGCTCTTCCTAGATTGTGACTTCAATGCTTTAAATGTTGGGCCTCTGTTCCCTCCCCTTGGATCTGGGGGCGCTTGTGACTATAACCAAAGTGGCAATGATGACTGACAAGGTAGGTCATAACATTAAAGGCACTTCTGCCTGGCTCCCTGGGGACACTGGCTGTTGTTACTTAGCCTTCACACTGGGAGGAAGCCGGGCAGCCATGTGGAATGTCCACGTGTAGATGCTCTGGTCATGAGCTCCAACTCACAGTCAGCTCCACATGACAGACATGCTACAACAGAGACACCCTTCAGTGGATTCCAGTCCCAGATTCTCCTCTGAGCTATCCAAATGCTCACTGTTAGAGTGGGATGAGGGTATTCTCCAAGCTCCCCTCCCATCTTCTCATGGCAGGTGGCACCACCCCTATCCAAATGAATGATTCATGAGCAAAAGAAGAGTATGGTTGTATTAAGTGATTGTTTGTTGCAATAAATAACTGAAACAGGCTAATATACCCTCCCCTTCCTTTTGGTCTTCTCAAATCCCACTTACCTTCCCAAAGCCCAATACAAACCTCACTCCCTTCCTAATGTTAAACTTCCCTAAAAGTGATTTCTGTCTCTCTCCATCTTGCTTAAAGCTTGAATAGCACTCAAGTACTCCTACCATACTGGACCATAATCTCTACAGAAAAATCAAGTTCATGACTTCTCAGTAAGCCTTTCCTTCCACCTACCGGATAATTAATTTCCTAGCTTCAAGAGTAAAATACACACAATAGGTACTTCATAAATGACATACTCTACAAACAGGTATTTGTTTAATATAAAAGAAAATATTATAGGAAAAGAGAGACAATAAAGTTTTTAATGGTGGATCAGGTAGTTACAGGAAATGCAAAGTTTTAGAATCTTCAAGCTGCCTTTATTCTTAATAGATTTTTTTTTCAAATTAGCGAGTGTGTGTGGTGTGTGTGTGTGTGTGTGTGTGTGTGTTTTCAGCCAACATTGTAGATTTGGATGTTTGCTTTGGGAATTGTTTCCTTGTTAATAATTAAATTCTAAATGGGCATTTTGAGAAGTGGCAGTAACTATCCACATTCTATGGTCTTGTAATTACTGTAGTGTAATTAGAATATGGGAGGGTTTAGAAAAGGCAGAATGTTTCCTATCAAATACCATCTGTATTGGAAATTCTTAATGTAGGAATCATGAACTCTAGGTGGTGGTTATTGGATGAGCCTCATGAAGTTCATGCCTGAAATTATAAAATTTTGTGTGGGTGTATTTTTCTAAGGAGAGGGTCTTTATCTTTCATCAGATTCTCAAAATAATTCTGGAACAAATGTTAATCCAAAATTTAACTTTAGCACATTTGCTTTTACTACCACCCAGAGATTTCACTACAGAGACAGCCCTGGATCAGCAATGGAGAAACATTCATTCAGGCTGGCCTGGTTCTGCCACCACTTTGCATAATGGACTAGGAGAAGTCCGAGTAAGTTCTCTGGCTGTGCTTCTGGACCTCTCAGTTACAAAAGCAGGAAAAGGTGTAAAGCAACCAAGATAGCTTCTCTGAGAAAGGACCTAAATCAGCAGGAAAAGGCTACCTCGCTGATTTTTTTTCCATTGAATTTTGTTCTTATAAAGATACATGATATTGATTTTGCCTATAGCTTGTATTTAACCAAGGTGTTTAAAACTGTTCAATAAATACTGAGTGCCCACAATGTCACAGTTACTGGTTATGGACTTTCCACTAGTCCTTTAGGACTTGGCTATTGCTGCCCCTGCCCCCAACAGTGCACATAATCCTAGGAGATAAGTGGACAATAAAAGGATGAAGAACTGAGAGGACGGCGCCCAGGACCAAAGAATAGGTGATTTAGCATGAAATGGACAGAATAAATTATACAGGAGATCAAGGAGAAACAGCACACTTTGCTGATAACCACGCTGGCCGGGTTGATCTGTCCTAGTCGGTGGGTATCCACTTGCTCCTTTGCCTTCCAGGGCCACATGCTCAGGTAAGACGACAGTCCTCCCTAGAGGAAAATCTTTCTTTAAAAACATGTAACAGATGAGTGGATCGGGAAGCTGTGGTACATATACACGATGGAATACTATTCAGCAGTCAAAAAAGAAAAACTAGACGCATTCATAGGAACATGGATGGAACTGGAAGGGATTATGCTCGGCGAAGTAAGTCAGAAGGCAAAAGAAAAATACCAGATGGTTCCTCCCCTAGGAGGAAAATAAGGGAACAAAATAAGGATCAAGGAAATGAATAAGAACAACAACAATAATAATAACAATAAAGACACAAAAACCAAAAATGAAAAGACAAGAACAAATTGGGGACAGTTGGTGGGGAGGGGGAAGGGAGAGGATTGAGGGCAGATGGGAGCACGGGGGACTGAGGTGATGGTGCACTGGTGATATGGTGATGGGGAATACATGGGGATTACAATTGCTGTCTATATATAAATTAAAGGGGGAAAAAAAAACCATGTAAGTAGTTACACGCCATCTAAGAACTTCTGAGCCAGCTTGCACAGGAATAGTTAAAAACAAACCAAAAAAAAGCAATCACAAATGCTTAATGGAAGGGAGGACATATAAATAATTTGGACCCAAAGATAATCTCCTCATGCTCAAACGTTTCAATGGAAACAGTAAGATTTTAGGAGATTTTTGAATTACAGAAGAACACAAAACAAAGTACTAAGTTGAGATCAGGATCTTAGCACTTGAACAGAGAATATGATCTTGATCACATTATCACCCCTTGACCCATTAATTTTCAGCTTAATGGCAGTGTTTGTTAACTTTTATACTAACGCTCAGTCTTTCACATATATATGACTTATTTCTTCAGTTAAACAATCCTCCTTTGGGCCAAGACCCATGTTACATCCTTGGGATGCCATTTGAATGATGATGTCTCCCTACTAAATATTCATTAAATAGTCTGTGAATAAATAGAAAATTTCCCCTAAAATCTAAAATGGTAGTTAAGCCAATAGCCTAGCTTTATAAAAAAAAAAACTGAAAAAATTTCCCAACATATCATAGTTATTTCCAGAATATTTGTCATTAATTAGAAGTAAAAGGATAAAGGAGGCTTCTTAATTTGTTGCTGATAATTTGGGGACAGCTATACTAGAAAAGGGCTGTTCTCTGATGTATGAACCAGGAAAAGAGATAGGAGACTCTTAGCCCACACTTGGAAATTGTGGCTAAATTAATTCTTGTTTCTTGGGGGCGGGGGGGAGGCAGTGTAACAGAGACTAGCATATTGTACAAGTAAATGGGATTGGTTTTTTCTATATGTTTCATGCAATTCTTCCACTTGATCTTCCCCCATGACTGCACGTTTGGTGTACTGTGGATTCACTGTACCATTCTGGGCTTTATGTAAATTTGCACATAGGTGAACAAAATGACTTTGGCAAAGAACATGTTTGGGGTACACAAATACCTTCAGATTGTATAAAAATGTATATGACAAATTTTTGGAATCATCTTCAGACTTATATCCTACAATTAAAAAAAACCTATGATGAAACGAGCTAGACGTGAAACTCATCACCAGCACGCTTAGAACTAGTTCTTAAGTCTATTTAAGATAATCACTATACCACACATGAGATTTCCATAGACAAAGCTGTCTCTGGATTTTTCTTGCATATTGGCCATAAGACAAATATTCAAAAACTGATTCATGTATTATTACTTCATTTTCTCTAAGTCACAATTACTTCAGAGAAAACAAATATGGGAAATGACAAACTATCTTTCAACCTGTGATTTCCCAGTGCATTCAGAGTTAGGATTTGGTCATTTGGTATTGGGGTCATTCCCATGACTTTGATCTCCCTATGAAGTATGGGAGAGTATTCTTTCACATCAGGGTCGGTGCAGAGAAATAAACATGTCTCCTTTCTCAGGAAATAAGAACAAAGACCTTTTAACTGGACATTTCTTGTAGAAATTGAAATATAATAGCATGGGGGCTAAAATAAGAACAGTAGCTTATCTTATATAAGAGGATGCTCTCTTAAGTATCTCTTGATTTTCCCCCTTAGGGTATCCAAAGAAGCACAACCAAAACAGTAGGAACCTCATGTGTGTTGAATTTCAGTGTTATAGATTCCAGTTTCTTCCTAAGTGTAGGTGAAAATGAAACAACATTCCATATTTAGGCGATTGCTCTCCAAATTAATACATGTGTTTTTCCCAAATATATTCAATTAAAGGAAGTTGAAGTTGGTTTTTTGTTGTTGGTTTATTCATTTATTTGTATATTTGGTTGGTTGGTTTGTTATATCACTTGATCACAGGAAAGAGAGGGAGGGAGGGAGAAAGGGAGGGAGAGAGAGAGAGAGAGAAGGGAACAAACTATGGTCCAAATCAAGAAGCTGAACGTCATTCAAGACCTTAACCTTAACCTTCACTTGCCTAGCCATCCAACCTTGGGAAAACTCCTTAAACTAAGCCTCAACTTTCTCACTTACACTGTGGAATAGTAATCCCTATTGGCCAGGGTTGTTAGGAGAACAGTGAGACAACATACATATGATGCCTACTTAACATAATAACACACCCAATGTAGCTAATTTCATGTTTATTACCATTACCTCATAAAGTCATAGTTAGGACTATACAACATAATAGACATGTTTAAACATATATGTGTACTTAATGCGGTTCTTGAAATAGCAATGTAATGTTCATGTTCTACAAGAACACAATTTAATACACAGTATTAGCATTTTCCTTAAACGTCTTAAGAGTTTTCTCACAAGATGGTTCCTCAGGCTACATGCTTCTATGTGTATATCTCAGGTATGTCTCAGATAATTCTTAAAGCTCTCTAAAATGTTTTTCAGTTGCCAGAAATAACATGAAATAGAAGTAAACATCAGAATGTTCAATGCTGCAAAGAGAATGCTGGTAAACATTATTGTTTTGATGTGGCAGTTTTGGGATGTTGGAAGCACTAAAAAATGAGCATCGAAGGAAGGGCTGGCATGGAGCAATGAGCTATTTCAGTCCTTTTTGCATTTCCTGTCTTCACCTGGATGGTATATGTGCAGAAAGCAGATTTGTCATCCATGCCGTTCAAATAATTATAGCCTGACTGATCTCCTGTGTCACATCCTCAAGAGTCTGCACATGACTCATCACTCATTTGGAAAGCAGGAAGCGCTCCATTTGAGGGAGGAAGTCAAAAGGATGCCACGCCTCAGGACAATACCTTTCTTACCCAAACAGTGTTATTATCCTCATCTGCCAGGCAACACCCAAACAGAGCATGTTCAACCACATTATCAGGAAGAAAGACTGGGGCTGTGAGTTGACACTAGTGTCTCCTATCTGAGATACTGTGTGACAAAGACACACCAAGAGTCTGTTCTACTGACCCCCTACTCAGCTGGCTTCTGATGGTTTCAAATCACCAAACCTCTACCCTCAAAGCACGGAGACCTAAGTGCCTTTCAGCTTATTCTGGTATAACTCTTGAAAGTGATGTTCACTGGCACACACCTAAATGTAGGAAGGCAAAAGGGGTGTGTTTTGCATGTATTTATGCAGGAATACATGTCCATACAAGAAGTTTCTGGCACTCAAAGGAAATTACTGTGAAAAATTTTGTTGCCAAGATGGGTTGCTATCAATTTGCATTTTTCAAAATAAACCTGAGTCTATACCAAGATGTGACATCATTTATTGAATGGAGAGTATATTTCCATTACAATGGGTCAGGAGTTTTGTCACTTCCCACTTCTATTCAGAAGTGGCCAAAAATATCACACTCATTTAAGGTCGGGGGAGTGTGGAAGAGTGGCGCTCAAGCTCGTCCTCCCTCTAGTCTTAGACCCACATTCCAGTGTGGAAATGGAAAATTTCAAGGAATGCAACTGGCTCTCTTGAGTTACCTGAATCTTCCACTGCCAATGAGAAGCTGACTTTTGAGTTGGAAATGGGTAATGGTTAAGTGGTTTATTATTATATAATTTATGTATTATTTTTAGCAATTTATAATTGTATATTTATTTGTGTATCAATAAAGGATTAATTGTCGTAAATTAATATCTAAAGATTTTCATTTATAAAAATTTATGTTAATATCAACGCCTAAAAATTGTCATTTAATGAAATTCATTTACTCAGTGTTCATGTGCTAGACACTGACACACTCAACACTCATGCAAGCTATATTTTATTATCTCATTTATAGGTGAGAAAATTGGAGTTGAAGTCTCTGTTTTAATATCACACAGACAGAAAGCAATAAAATCTCATTTTGACCCACGTTTGTCTGACACCCAGGCCAAGTGTTTCCCACCCTAGAAACTGCCCCTTCTATTTATTAACATGCGTACATACGACAGGTTATGCTTGCAGTTTGATGATCAATTTAAAAATAATGCTTTATAAAAATTTGTGTCAATTCAGTCAAATGTCACTAGTGCAGAGGTCTCTTGTACATCTTTCCTAATCAATCTGAACACAATTAAAAGCTGCAAATCCATCCAGGAAGGCACCAAAATAAATGTGACATTGACTTCACACATCAGCACTGGCAGAGGACACTGCTAAGTGTGCACCGCGTGCCTCTGCCATAGACACTGCTGGGAGGATGGCTGTAACATCTCCCAGCTTTGCAACAACCAAAGAGAAGCAACGGAAGTAGAAAATGGCCAGGAAAGGAGAAAATTGGCCAGGACGGGAACAACATGAATCTGTAACATATCAGCATCATTTAGTGTTCAGGCAAAACTCTCATACACTCACAAGCCTATGAGGGCATCTGTCAACTGAAGTACAAAGTAAGGTCACAAGGCTGATACAGTCATTGTTAGAGGAAAACAAAGTTCAATATTTTACCTGAAAAATGGGAGTAGAAAATACTTTATCAAAATTTTGTTGAAAACTATTTTGATGTATAAAAGAAGACTATTTCCCCTTTTTTGAAAACAAATTATTTGAAGAACTTCTCATTAACCTCTTAAAGAGGTTAAAAACTATTTGTTTTGTGGGTTGGTTTTTTGTTGTTGTTGTTGTTGTTTGTTCAATTTGGGGTTTTTTTTAAACAAACATTTATTTACAAGGATGATGCTTAGGCATTAAGGGGTTTCCTTTGGCCTCCCTGGTAGCTAAGGGTTAAGTCTCAGCCCTATCATACTATCATCTCTTAGGTCAGCCAGGGAGCTGACCCACATGGCGCATCAGACCTCTCCTGTTTCGCCCGCTGCTCCCCTCAGCAGTGTGTTGCAGGAGATCTGCCTCTTCTGCCGTTTGCTCTGTCTCTGGTGAATCCTCTCATTTTCTCCCCACCCCTGCTGCACCTCTGGACTACACCCCAGTTCTTCTATGCATGAATAAAAATAAACCTTTAAAAAACAGGGTGTTCCAAGCTTTTGTAGAAGAGGCACTCTCAGGAGTTGTTTTGTTATTTCACTAAATCTTTAGCACTAGTCTACAAATGAAGTTTTCAATTAAGAGTAATTCTCTTCCATAATTTTCTCTCAAATCAGAGACATCCCTTTCGTCTCCTTCCCCTGAGGTTTTTGAAGCTGCCTCTGCTATTTTCACATATGGTTATATCCTGGTTTTCTCCAACCACTGAAGGACAACACGTTGAGCACCCAAGAATGAGGAGATCCAGACACAAAAGTGGAATTATTCTGTCTCTGTATCAAGGTTCCTTGAGCGTCAACCCTACAAGAACAGTTCTACTAAAAGTAGCTGATTTATAAAGAAGATGAGAAGCCATGTACAGAATTGCTAAGCCATTGATCAGGCCAAGAAAAACAGCATGGGATATAATTTAAAAACGTATTCTTCTCTTTAGTTTCCCCAAATACATAAGGATGAAATATTGCTGGAAATTGTATTTTGCAGCCAACAGATCCAGCAACCAACTAATTTGGGATTAGCCTCTTGAAGTAGCATCTCAGCAAGATGATAAAAAAATATATTAAATGGATAAATTAAAGAGTAATTTCTAGAAGTAGCAGACAACAAAATATTTTTTAAAGGTTTTGCTTTATAGTAATATGTCCTTGGGGATGTAAAACTGTGGCATAGTTCAAGGGAGATTAGAGGGGAAAATTAATGAATGAAATATGTTTAGGAATAAAATCATAAACAAGTCAGGAAATGTTTCTCTAGTCCTAAGTGTGTGATCAAAAAATATAGCTTGAACAAAAACTTGGAAAATGTCTTTTCAATACATCTAGCAAAAAATGGAACATTTCTTTAATTTATAAAGATGTTTATAATCTTATAAACTATAGATAAAACACAGTAGACTAAGGGCAAAGGATACAAACTAGGACAAACAGACAAACAAAGGAACTTAACTACTAGGCCTCCTTGGTGGTGGAGGGGTTGTCTCAGTGCTATCACAGCCATAGCCTGTGTTCGATCCCCAGCCAGGGAGCTCAGCCATATATGGCACAGCAGACCTCTCCTTCTCACCCCACTGATCCCCTCAGCAATGTATTTCAGTCAATCGGCCTGTTCTGCTCCCGACTCTGTCTTTGGTGAATCCTCTCACCATCCACACCTCTGGCCTATACCCCAATTCTTCTATGCAAAAATAAATAAAATTTTTAAAAATACAAATAGCAAGAAATATATTAGAAGATGTTTAACCTCGTTCATAATTAGGGAAACAAAATAACAACAACACTTTTTTCCTGGCAAATCCTTCAAAATTTGCAATTACCCAGGGTCAAAAAGGTAGAACATAAGTTGGTACAGACTTTCTGGAGTGTAATTAGAAAATAGTCATCATGGGGGCCTCCCTGGTGGCCCAGAGTTAAATCTCAGTCTATCATTGCTACAGCCTGAACTCGACCCATGGTTAGTGTTCCACACGTGGTGCAGCAGACCTCACCCGCTGTTCCCCTTAGCCGTGTATTTCAGTCAATCCATTTGTTTTGCTCCCCACTGTTTCTAGTGAATTTTTTCACCCCCTGCACCTCTCACTTATACCCCAGTTCTTCTATGCAAAAATATATATATATTCATCAAATTTTAAATTTCAATAGCGCCCACATACATCCATAGGTAATAACATACTCCAGAAAAGCACATCAAGACATATCCTACTAGAATGTCCATTACAGCACTATTTACAAGAACAAAAACAAATATAACTGTCCATCCAAAGGGATGTAGAGTAAGTAAATTACAGCAATTTAGCCAAAGGAAAACTCTCTATCCTCATGTGGTTAACATGAATGGACTGAGATCACAAGATATTTAAGACACACTAAATGGAAAAAAAAAAAAGATACAAACAATACGAATAATGTAATTCCAACTATGAGGTACATTAAGTGTTTTACATGTACATACCATTACATAGTTATTGCTTCTTGCAAACCACTCTAAAACATAGTGGCTTAAAATATGGCTCCTATCTCACAGTTCTGTGCCCAGCCTGGGTGTGTTTTCTCTTGCTATCATCTGGGTTTACTCATGCAGTCAGATGGGGGGCTGATTGGGGTCAGATGAACTCCCTCTCTGGGGTTTCAGTTGCTGTGGCTGAAATGACTGGCATGGGCCACACAGGTCTTTAGTGCTTGGTGGTAGGCTTTCACACAGTGGAGGGAGCACTTCCAGGGGCAGGAAGGAAAGTGCAGGGACTCTGGGGCCAACTCTCAAGCCAAAGTCCCCACTTCAGCATTCTATTGGGCAAAGCTTGTCTCAGGGCCGGTCTAGAGGCGAAAGGAGGAGTGCGGACTCCACATTATGATTACAAAGCTGTAAAGAATTTTGGTTATATTTAACCTATCCGTCTTTAAGTCTCTGAAATTTTAGTTTTAAAAAGCCATTAAAATAAGGCCCTCTGGGGAGAGAAGCGAGGACTGCGGGGAGGGGAGGAAAAGAAAGAAACTTACTTTGCATTTCAAGCATTTATATTCTCAGGACTGGTTTTATGGGCATCAGACCTGTACACTGACCTAGGGCCCCAAGCTCAGGAGAGGCCTGATTTAATGCTCCACCATCACCAAGCTATCAATAATTTTATCGCTGAACTTATAAACATAAGTTATTTGAAGTCCAATGGGACAATGATCATGTGTATGAGCAGAGGAGACAGTGCCAAGTGCATGTCCCTTTGAAGGGTACCCCTTCAACCAAAGACTGTTATAGGTGGTACCCCCTGGAAGGGGGCTGGTGAGCACAGATGGCTCCAGGAAAAATTTGAACAAAGTATCGGTGGGGTGGAGACTCTGATAAGAAACAGAGGGACCGCAGAAGCAGCCCCCAGCATTGAGTATCCAGGATTCAGCACTTGGGATTTCAGCTATTCCTGGATCAGTGATTTCTACCTCTACCACGCCAATCTTCCAGAAGGCTGCATTAGGCCTCTGAAGGATGTGGAGAGGCTTCCAGCAGCCAGCCTCAGAGAGGAAAAGTTAGAGGCTTTTGCAAGTCACCCAACAACTGAGACTGTTCCCAGTGGTTCTGCTGTTAGAGCCTGGCAGGTAAGGTAAAGACCTGGAGCCAGGCATCTCGCTGAGCTACACGTTCAGTGTGGGCTATTTGTCGTTCAGCCACTGCAGCTGCTATTTTGAGTGTCACTTGTCTGGTGCTGTGCTGGGGCATCTCGGCAGCTCCAGTGAGCATCTCCTACATGTCTTCTGCTGTCTTCATGAGCTGGAACTGGCCTATAGTCTGGCTGCCATATGCTCTAGATCCAAAGTGGTGGAAGACACCATCTTGGGAGTGTTTGTGTTTAGGACTGTAAAACACAGGACACTGCTGCAGGTGAAATAAACAGTCATTTTTGGCATCAGTAACTCTTGTGTTTTTTCCCTAGTTAAATAAATCCCATTACTGTTGTTCTCTGAACCTGAGTAGTCTTGCAATTACACATGTGGGTGAAGAACTCAGACAGTTTCCGGTAAACTTTTTGGGCAGTGTCCTCAGCCAGTTTTAGTGTCCCCTGCTGCCCTTGATTGTCTTGATGCTCTATTCCCATGTGGCTCTCACAATGCCTTGTTGCAATAGGATTCTGGTGATTCAAATGCATGGGAGGGCATCAACACAACCACGAGACAAGCATGTTGCATCTACAAACGAATAAAGCCACAAGCCAACAGCCTCAGAGTCCGTTTTTATCTGTTCTTCAAACCTGACTGCTCTGAATGCAGAAAGTATACAATGATTTTGACAAAGGAACCCTAGTGTGTCCTTTCTTATCCGTGTTACTTCTCTGTATCAGTTAGCTACTTGCATTGAAAATAATGACATGAAGAAAAAGAAAAACTAGAATATGACGCAATTCCTTTCCTTTCAATCCTTCCTTCCTCACCTATAAGCTGAAGATAGAGAACATGTGAATAGGTATGTGCATCAACAACTGAAGTGAAAATAGCTGAACTGATATTGTACAATTTCTACTATTTTGGTAAGAATGAAATATGCATGCATATATGAACTAGGTAATAAAAACTGTAATTATGATGGTTCCACATACACGTTAAATGTTTTTAATATTTGCATTTAGAACTAGCATTGTACCACAGAAAGATAAAGAGTAAATTTATGTAAATAATTTAAAATTTTGTCTTTATTTAAAATGAAATAGTGAATAAAGACACATGATAAGTTAAGAAAATGCAGAAGAAAGGGAAAAGCTTTATATCTTGGTATGGTTAATGATATTTTTTCTCTTGGGGAGAACAAGCATCTTACTTTTTATTTTTCATAGAGCTGCACAAATAAGGTAGTCAGCCTTGTCTGTACTGTTTGAATTTGTATATATCCTAATATATTAAAATAAGGTTTCTTTTACCACAGCCCTCTCACTCTTTTACTTCATGTTTAAGTTTTATAATTTTCATGCCATCCTCTACATCAAATCATCACAGATCTGTTTTAAAAAAATAATAAGAGCCAGGGAGCCAGAACGCAAAAGAAGACAGGTACACAATGAAGAAACACTTTCAATAAACAAAGGCAATATTTCATGTTATTATGCTCCTTTTTTTCTTTTGTGGTCAAACATTCTTCCTGATTGATAGCACTGGAACCATAGCCAACACAATAAAATTAAGCAAGAATAATATGTCAGATTAAAAAACCCAAACCCAATTTTATGAATTTAATTCATGACAGCTGCACTGTCAACATAAATATTTATTTTCTCAAGGGCCCTGGATGCAAGGTCATCTAGACCACAAGGGACGTGAGCCTTGATTGGTATGTACATGTCAAGTCAGGAAGCACAGAAGATATGTAGAGGTTATTTCCACGGATAACGTCTTGGAAAATTCATGCCAAAAGAACTTCCCATGTATAATTCACTACATGGAATCGATGTGATCTCATAAACATGACTACATATTTCTATTCAAGTTGAAGGAAGTATTCCCCCTGCCCCCTGCCCCAGAAACAGTTTTATAGTGAGTTGCTAGAAAACATACAGGGAATATGGACAAATAAAAGACATCTGGGGAGAAAAAAAAAATCACATGTTTAAGTGTTTCACACAATTTTATAATTCATAAATGCTGCTTTGAAAGACAGTTAAGGAGGCCCACGGTATACATGTGTGCATTCTTTAATTAAAGTAATCTTTTTGGCTCGATTTTTTCTTTCTTGCAAATATGTGGCTCACAGAACATGTAATCAAATGCTACGTGCCTGCTAAAATCCAAGGATCTTACCTGTGCAGATTCTGAAATGTTCATGTTTCTGCAAACCTAAGGGCATCAAATCACAGCAAGAGTTTGGGATCCCTGAGGAACCTCTATGGCTGTGCATTAAACTGTGTGTCCCAGACAAACAGAACCTGGCGGGGCAACTCCCAGGTGTCCTGCTGTGGGCTGATGGACCACACCATCATTTCCACCTTTTCTCCCCCTAAATTGTATGTCCTCTTGATTTCAGCTTATAATTTTACTTTGCTCTATGTTCTCACTTCATGCTTTTCCACCACTGTATTTCACTCCACATTCCAAGAACTCTGCTGTTTGTGTCATTTTATTGACACTGTGAACCAAGCACACTGTTTTACACACTGTACCTTCCCTGCACATGGTAGAGATACGGGTTCTGACCTCTTCAGCTCTTTACCACACCACACCCACCACCGAAGCGCCCATAATCCTCCACCATATTCCACCAGGCCTCCCTCCCCCTTTGCTCTTTATCCTCCACCTTCCCTTTCTGACAGCTTCAATTCAGCAGTCAGATGTTTAAGGTTGTTTTAGTTTCATTTTGCCTGTTTCTTTGTTTTGTTTCTCTATCGTCCACATATGTGTGAAATCATCCAGTATTTTTTTTTTACTTATTTTGCTTAGTATAATTCACCACAGTTCCCTTCATATTGCTACAAAGATTTCACGTCTTTTTATAGAACACAAGTTCTGTCTAAGTACCCACCCACCCCTATCCTACACCATTTACTGGTAGGTACTTCCTTGGGGCTAAAATGATTGCTTTACATCACTTCTTCCTCTGGACCATTGTGATATGATTATTGTGATGCAATTGGCCCACATTGTGAACCAGTGTAATAGGATTATAGTTATCCCCACTTTACTTACTGATTTAGGGAGAATGTATAACTTGCCTGAGTATACAGCTGGTTAAAGCATGATGGAGCTGATCCCAGCCTATGGGCTTTAGGTGATTTACTGCCCGCCCCCCATACCGGTTAGACTTGAGGGCTGAGGACAGACATAACAGCCATGGGAAGATGGAATTGAAAAGGAAGAGATGAATATGCAGCTGACCTTTGAACGACAAAATTTTGAACTGTACGAATCCACTTGTACCCCAATTTTCTTGTAAAGATGATGTAAATTTATGGTACTGGTAAACACAATGTAGTTCTTTATCTTAAGATTTTCTATATAAGACTGACTGGTTTGGACAGGAGAAGCAGGAGAAGAAAGGTTGAAAGACGTCATGACATCTGTGACATTTAAAATAGTCCAGCAAAACAAACAGATACATACATATTCAGTTTTCTGCATTATGAAAGTTTGGTTAAAAAGGGGAAAAGAGACAAATCTGATATTTCAGATCTAAGCAAAGTTTGGAGAAGCTGGGATGAAGGAGAAGAAAATATAAAGTAACATGCAGAAGGCATGAAAGAAAGGCAAGGAGAATGTCAGGAAGATGCATTGCCAACTGCACTCAAATACTCAAAAACTTTATTAACAAAGTTGGGACTGGGGCTTCCCTGGTGGCACAGCGGGTTGAGCTCCACACTGTGAAGCATCTGCTGCACAGCAGCACGAGTTTGATCCCCGGCCAGGGAGGGGACCCACATGGCACAGCAGACCTCTCCTGCCTCGCCCACTGCTCCCCTCAGCAGTGTATTTCGGTTGATCAGCCTGTTCTGCTCCCTGCTCTGTCTCTGGTGAATCCTCTCACCTCCCACATCTCTGGCCTGTACCCCAGCTCTAAATGCATAAACAAATAAATCTTTAAAAAAAAAAAACAAAAGCAAAGTCAGGACTTAGTTATTTAGACTATGATACACATGCAGGCAATTATTATTACCAGGAATTCACATAATATTTTAATTTAAAATTTATAATTTTCATTTAGGATTTATTGATAAATATGCTATCTACTACTATGATGAAATCTTTTGGTAATTAAAGGAAGAAAATGTTCACAAAGGCAGTGTTTCCACAGCAGTCCACTTTTCAAATAACTAGAACACTAACATTTTTAAGGCCATTAAAAAACTTGATAATTTTTTTAATGCAAATGCTTTTTACTTATTGTCCACAAAGTTATCTATTTCCCTGTGTAAGTGAATCTCTTATTAAATGAAACATCTCATCATTTTACCACATTTTCCCTTTTTCAGCTTCTATTACACTTTGAACAGGGTATACCATGAAAATTATTACTGATATTTTTTTCCTTTTCAGAATATTTATACTAGGCAATTCCAGGAATTTTAAATAAAGTGAAGCAAGGGCAAAATGCCCTCCGCACAAATAAACTAAAACTCCTAACAAATAGCAAAGGTCTAAAAATGAAAAGCCATTTTCATTAACTCTTGCTACAGGTGCATCTATGCTTTCAGCACAACTATTAAAGCGGCAACTACAATTTCGGATAGTAAAAAGAAAAAACATCGCAAAGGCTCCAAGGAAGGCACTCGTTTCACTCACTTCAGACCCAAGGTATAGCACAGTGTTTGGGGGGTAGGGTGGGAGTAGGGATAAGGAACAAGAGCCTGGAACTGTCCACCATCAAATCACTAGGATCTTTGCAGAATCCCAAGGAGAGCAGTGAAAACAACAATCAGGGATGTGTGCAAATATAAGAAAAGATTTTTAAGAAAATTTTGTTACAGGTGCTAAAATAAGATCTTACATAGAGGTTATGCAAAGTAATTGGAAACAATATTATGGATTTTTAAATATATTTTGGAGCCAGAACAAGCAATAAAAATTTTTTTTTATCTTGTTGAATTAATGCAGATGACATCATTGGCTAAAACACAGTCACCCATGTTATTTTTCAAACCAGTTACAAATGAAACCAAGATAATACCTTTATAAGGCAAACCTTAATGTTTATAATCAGGCAGCTCTGCTACCCACCTGTGTCTATGCAGGAGCCTCTTTTTTTTCATTCCTATGCAGGAGCCTCTCTCTTTTTCTTTTTCTCCTTTTCCTAACAACCTGTCCTTTTACAATAAAATTTAAAATATTTTAAATCACAAAATAGCCACATGTATAGTGAATTTAAAGGAATTAGAATTAATGTACCTTAAATATTATAAAAATGAAAAGCATAGCAAGATAAAATATTTACAGAAATTAAAACAAAGGATTACTGTAATGACTAAGTAAAGCATTCATATAAATTAGTAAATAAATACTAAGTTATGTATGACTAGCATGTCCCAAAAGAGAACGTAATTAGTAAAGAAATGGGTCCTCCCTGGTGGTGCAAAGGGTTGAGCACCGCACTGAGGGGCTTTCACAGCCACTGCAGCATGAGTTCTATCCACAGTCAGGGAAGGGACCCATGTGGCGCAGCAGACCCCTCCGACCTTGCCAGCTGCTCCCCTCAGCAGTGTATATCAGTCTGTCTGCCTGTTCTGTTCCCTGTTCCATCTCTGGCGAATCACCCACACCTCTGTCCTATACCCCAGCTCTTGTATGCATAAATAAATCTTTTATTTTAAAAAGGTGGGGGGCTTCCCTGGTGACGCAAGGGAATGAGCACTGCACCTTGGAGCTTCTGCAGTCACTGCAGTGCGAGTTCCATCCCCAGGGAGGAGACCCACACGGTGCAGCAGACCTCTCCTGCCTTGCCTGCTGCTTTCCTCAGCAAAGCAACCCACTCTGTCTCTGGTGAATCCTCTCAGGCCCCGTGCCTGTGGCCTGTACCCCAGTTCTTGTATGCATAAATAAATCTTTTTTTAAAATGAATTTTAAAATATCAATAAAGAAATTTATAATAAAACCTCAACTTCCCCAGCAGCAAAGAAACACAATGAGAATAATAAGCATGTTTAATGTCAGACAGATATTTATAATGGTTGTGTTGGCAAAGGCTGGATGGAATAAGCATGCTCAAATCCTCTTGGTGACAAAAAAAACAAGGTAGTAAAAGTAAACCATTACATTTATCAAAAGTCATAAGAGGTTTCATAGCTTTCTGGAATTTATCCTAGAGAAGTGATTCTCAAGGGACTGCTGACGACTCACAACATTCTCAGGGATCTGTTCACAATCATACCAAGATATTGTTCATGTTTTCACTCTCATCCTCTCACAGGGTACAGTGGAATTTTCCAATAGCTACAAGATGTATGACCACACCATGGCTATGACAAGGATTAAGGGTGATTTCGCTTCCTTATTCTCACACTTCCAATAACCAGACAACTTAAGCAACTTCTAATCACCAAACTTTGAACAACTTCACTCACTCTATCTCTAGTGTTAAGTGTGATTGTCACTTAAGTCTAGCAGAAATCCCAACCTGGAAACAGAATGTCTAGATGAGAGAAGGAAAAGTTACACTAGGAAATTTAACACAGATTAGTAAGGCATAAGCATATACTCTCTGAGCGTAGGGGCAAAGATGCAGGCTAGGCAGGTGCAGAAGCAAAGTATAAAGGACACAGTGGCAGCAAAGCCAATGCCGGAACACAGTGGTCTTTGGCCCTGACTGCCCAGCAGACCTATCTGGGGACTTTAAGCTACTGATGTTTCTTAACAGAACCTTCTAGAAATTGTGATTTCATGAGTCTAGGGAAAGCACATGTATGGGAACTTAAAAATAATTTCCCCAGGTAATTTCAATGTGGAACTACTTTAAAGAACTACAACTATAGTAAATCAACACTCAATAAACTAATTAAAAATGAAAAGATTAAAGAACAGATACAAAAAATTTTAAAAAACAACTATAAATGACAAATGATACCAAAATATTCTTACTTTTCAAATCACGTTTTAATGAATATGGGCTGTTGTCCTATGCGTTATCCTTTCCATGCACATAATTTGTGGCTCTGCCTTCTTGAACCTAAAACCAAAGGTGGGGTGGGGTGGGGTGCTATATTTTTTGACTACTAAAGCACTTAATGGATCGACTTACTGGACAGTAAGACAGGATTTAAGTAACAGTCTTTTTATTTTACAAGAACATGGCCCAGGAAGCTAGAGAGCTTTCCAAAAAGTCATCCAGCAAAATTGGGTTAAACCAGGAATAGATCAGAATTTCAGGTCTGACCACTGGACCACATCAATGGACTTCAGAAGATCTGTCTTGCACTTATGGGTTTGAGCTAGACAGCTCAAAACACTGAGGTCAGTGAAATCAAGACTGTAGGAATTCAAAGCGGCTGACTATGACAGGATTTCCTGCAGCTCCTTGCCCGGTATCAGACACTCTGCCCCAGTGACTGTGCCCTAACCTCTCCACAGTGGCCGGGAGACTATGCAGCAATGGAATTTGGCCTATGAGAGCAGGAAAGTCCCATCACCACAGAGCTTCCTACACACAAAAAAGCTTAACTATATCCCCCAGGCTGTGCCACGAGTTCCTTCTGAAAGTCTCAAGTTCTTAGAGTTTTCCCAACTAGAAGTGCCTCTGCCCCAGGGACCCATTAAACCTCAGAGAGGATTTCTCAACACAATGGCTGCATAACAAACAAGAAACAAAGATGGGCATTTGGAAGCACAGTACATGATCTCATGAGTAGGCAGGGGTCCTGGACCAAGTCTGCCAGCACCCAGGGCAGGAGCAGAGGCAGCGGGCATGGCAGCAGGCATATGCCATAAAGAAGCCCTTCCTCGTCTATGCATATGGTTAAAGGATCCCACTTCTTTGGGGCTGCTAGAAAAACAGCCTGTGTTAGCCACACAAAAATTCAGAACCAGACCTCTTTGTCCTTGGATGAAATGATATCCTGTGTGGAGCTCAAGCTCTCCCTGCCCTCCCCAGTGCACCATCCAGCCATAGCTCTTTCTCACAGTATGTTTCAGTTTGTTCATCAGGGTGACTTGTGTTTATGCTTGTCTTTTCCACTACATAGTAAGCCAAATATGGTACATTTTGCAACCCTACGTGATGGGAACCAAGTACATTTGCTGACTATGGCAGAAGTTTCTTGGAGATGAAATTTTCAACCTTGTATCAATTAAGAATGAATGGAGCAGCTCTTGAGTAGGCACGCAGCCCAGAAGGTTAGCTGAGAAAGTGAAGAGGGCCAGTGTATGATAAAAGGTAGGGGTGCAATGTCAACGGCATGCTGGCCTCAACAGCATGCTGACAACCCCATGGTCATAGAGGAATTTCAGAAGATCTGTTAATAGCACCTCATAAAAGACTCAGTGTCCACTGTATAGCCCTGAAATAAACACCCAAAGGAGCATGAACTAAAAAGGAATGACAACCGCGTATAGTACATGGCTAACAGGTCTACCCAGCAGTATCTGGGTATTCCTGGCACCTGCCAGCCAAGCCTTGATCTGTTCAGACCCCTGATCATCTTCTGAGAAACAGTGAGATCATAGTTTGCAAAGCTGGTAGGATTTCAAGTCATCAATAATGTAACAGAATTCCCATAAACACTAAGGACCTCGTATGGTCGGAGAGATGCAGGCAAGATACCTATTGAGCATGCAGAGGAAGAAATACCACCACTCAATCAGTTTCCTTGTCCAAAGTTCATTTTTGCTATATTCCATTCAAATAGATCACCAGATAAACACAAATATTTAACATAAACATGGTAAATATAACTAGCTATCTTTATCTTCTAGAAACACATTTAAGATAATCAGGCTATACAAACACGTCTTTCACTATCAGAAAAAGATGAGCCACCACTCTCCCCATGCCCCCCCATGCCCCACAAATAAAGATGAAATCAAATTATGTCAGTCCCGTGGCACATATTTAGGTCTGGTGGAACATAATTAGAAAAGCCAGAGATGTTTTAAAGTATAATTTCTCAAACCAAAATGCAAGCAGTGACATGTACCATTTCCCCACTAAAGAATAAAAAAAAAATCCAATCTGACCTTATAGAGCATACGTCCTTCTTTTTCTGTCTCTCAAAGTTCTCAGACGTGCAGTGAATCTCTGTCCTTTATTTGCACAGCAAAATGCACCTTCATTGCCGATAACAATGCACCTTCATTGCCGATAACTCCGTTTGTATCTATTACTGTTAAGAGGATCTCAGTCCACAGAGAGGAAACCGGTGCTGTGGTTTTCCAGGAACCCTCAAGCAGTCCAGGCAATAGGAAAAGACTTCATATATATATATATGTATTAACTTTAGTTACTTTCTAATAACTTCACTCCCTTCCTTTCTGAATTCAAACATTTCCATACTCTGTGGAAAAACTTGAGGACAGAAGAGGGAGACCCTGATGCAGAGATAAGGTCTAAGTCATGAGAGCAGGCGTCCGCTTGGATTAAAAGAATCAGAACTATGAGGAGACAGGCAAGAGAGTCAGCCAACAGGATGTGTGTGGCTGGAGTTCCTGGCATGAAGTCTTGGCTTTCATGTTTATTTTTGGATATATTTTTCTTAGCACTTTGATGCAAATTTCTAACCCTATAGTACAAACTCCAAAGTTTCCAAAAGTCAGCAAAGGGGTTGACCCAGGAGAAGGACAGTCCCTTGGCTTTTAGCTCCAGTTAATGTTCAACTGAGGGCGTAGCCCCCTATGCATTAACAGACAGGCAAGGGACTCCTGGCTGAGGGTGGGCCCTGCAGTCCCACCTATATAGTCAGGGCCACCATTTGACATACCAGTGCACCCAGAAAGCCTACCCTTAATGTAAAAGAGAAACAACCTGAAATTGCTTGCATGCTAAATAAAGTAACAAAACCCACCCAAAAGATTTGCAAGATTTTTATGTTCTGTGATATTATGTTTTAAGTGTCTGCCTTTAATTTTTGTGACAGCCCAAGACAGAACCATCAACCCATACAAGCAGGAGCAGATGTATCTGAGAGGTATATTATTCTAATAGGACTTTAAAGCACATCAATAAAGACAAAGCTGCTGTCATTTCAATAATTCTTATTCTCAGAGTGTCTTCAAAGTTTATTAATGGAGATCTTTTTCTCTCTGTGTAGTCCACCTATTTCTGTATTACACAGAAATAACTAAAAAGTTTTTAAATCCCACAATTGCCAACATTACCTGATAAAATAGAGAAATGAAAGACCAAAAATTAGGGAATAAAATACGTGTAGAAATCTCTGTTCGATAATATTCATCATTCTTAGACATATACCTATTTACAAATTGCCTCCCTTTTCTAAGACAGAAACATACATTTATTTATTTTTATCATTTAGTTTTCTATCCCATAAAGAATGAAATCGATTTTTGGTTAGTTAACAGTATTTACTGAGGTCACAGACATTTTGTTCAGATAGAATAAAATTACAGCAGCATTTCAAGAAGTTTCTGGGTAACAATCACAGCTACGAAACCTCTTTCTTATTGACAGGGGTCAGACTATAAGTTTAAAGTTATTACCTTTATTTTTTAAGCCTGTACTTTTATTGCTGTCTTTAATTTTTCAAATAATTTATTCATAAGTATGTATTATTATTTCAAGCATGTTAAATCATGGCTCACAATAAATAAAAGTTTTTGCCCCAAATTATATTCATGCAATTGAAACACAGGTAAGCAGGTGGAAGACCCCTAGTTCAAGGACCTTTTCGTAGCATCTTTTATGGATTTGATCAAGAGCCCTCTCTAATCTACTTCAGCACTGGAGTCACCTCTCAGTCAATTTCACGCATTTGAAACACTCCATGTGAAGATGTCAAAATATGCTATAAAGCTGAAAGCATCCTCACTCAGACACATTAGACAGAAAGGCAGGAGGAAAGAAAAACCTTTGTTGTTCTACCAATAGAAATCTTCTTATACTGTCAGTGCTGAGAATTTATGGAACTGGACAGAAAATCAGTTCTTTCTTTGTTCCAACAATCACAAATGCCCATAACTTGGATCAAATATTAGTAACTGACTTTGCCATTTAACTTCCTTGCTGAGGCTATATGAAGTCACCAGTGTCAAAGAGCTTAAAATAGCTTAAATTGTAATTGTCTCAAGTTCTCTCTCTCTCCCCCCACCCCCACCCCCTTCCCCTGCCTCCTCCCTTCCCCTTTGATGTCATTGAAAATGATATATATTTTTTTAAAGATTTATTTATATATGCATACAAGCACTGGAGTACAGGTCAGAGGTGTGGGGGGTGAGAAGATTCACCACAGACAGAGCAGGGGGCAGAACAGGCAGATGTACTGAAATCCACTGCTGAGAGGAGCAGCGGGCACAGCAGGAGAGGCCTGCCATGCCATGTGGGTCCCACCCTGGCCGTCAGCAGGTATCGAACTTGTGCTGCAGTGGCTGCGGTTTGCTTCATAGTGCATTGCTTAACCCACTGCGCCACCAGGGAGGCCCAAAATGATATATTTTAATATTCCAGTTAATATATCTTCAGTTCCAATATCAAAAAGGAAAAGATGACAGTATTATTGAACAACTCCATAAATATAGCATCTTCACTTCAGCTAAGAAAATATGAACTGACTTTAAGATGGAGCAACTTGGTATCCTCAAATCTGACACATATTGGCAACTGAAACATGGAAAGGGAGAAGGAAGAAAGTAGTTTTCATTAGCAGAGAAAAGTATCAAGCTGCCACCTTATGTATGGGGTGGTGGGGGAGGAGCTCGTATATATTTCATTTGATATTCTTGTAGAGACTACTGAACAGTGTTCTGGCCACATTATGATGAAGTATCTTTTTAAAATACTCTGGGTGCTATCAACTCCACTAATAACATAGTAGACAATGTAAAGAGGAATTTGGAATGAAATTGAATAGGATTCAAAGGCTTAGAATGTCACCTCTGGGTGTGTATCTGCAGCAAGCCAAAGACACTTGCCTTTAGTCAGGAAAGGAAGCAGGCTTCCCTCACACTTTTTCCAAGTGTAAGATTTAAAATAGACTACACCCAGTCAACCTGTTATATAGCTTCTTTTAGACTATGCTTCTGTTACCAATTAAAGACCACAATTTTCAGCGTTAGAAGTAACTCACAATCCTGGTCCCTGTGCTCTACCCTTCAATCCCTTCAGGAGGACATCAAGAGCACAGATAAGGAGACAAGGAGAATAACAGTTGTCACTCAATAGGTAGACCATGACGTTCCTCAAAAGTAAACAGACAAACAAGATGACATGCAAATGTGAGCCCATAATACAGGTTACCTAATTTCACTGTTGGGAAAATATGCTCTAAAACTGAACTTAACTTGCTCACAAAGCGCTCTTTTCCAGCTACCTTCTGGCTTCTTTCTGCCCTCTCATAATTGGATGATGTGTCTACCTGAATCCTGAAGCTAGGTATCCTTCCTCACTTAATCTTTCTTGTTTTATACCTGGTTGATAGATCTACCTCAGATTTCAGGCAGTAGCATGAGCTTGGGTTTTAATTTTGCTAACAGATATCATTTACCAGTATAGTAATTTATTTAATGATGATGATCTATTATACTCTGAAATGATATTATTAACTTGTTTATTTATTTTCTGTCTCCTCCAACAACAAAAGCTCCCACCCTGAGAGCAGGAACTCTGTCAATCTTGTTCACTATTCTATCCACATCTGATGCATGGGAGATATTGAGGAAGTATCTGTTGAATAAACAGCAGAAGAGATATGCAGAAAGTAGTTCAGAATTTTAAAATTTCTTAGGATCATCATGTACTATATATGCACAAGGGTACACATTAATAAAGCTCTGATTAGCCAATTGTTACATAACAGAGCTATTTGCTTTCATTTTAGCCAACTGAATATCAACTGAGCACCTGATTTGCACTCTGTACTTAGCCATCTGAACAGACAATGAACTATCTCACTAATCTCTTTCTCACTATGAGATTCTGGTCCTCCACCTGTAAAAGAGGAGATCAGACTAAAAACTTTCCATCTCACTTTAATCATTGGCAGGGAAGAACAGAAATCATATTTTGAGGTTACAGATGGACCCACTGAGCTGCAAAATCAAGTAGCAAGGTTTGGGATATCAAAGACAACCCTCAATATCAATCCTCCTATAGAATAAGTTTCCTCTAAGGAAAATATTTGTGAGAAAGTAGCCCTAAAATGTACCGAGAGACAGTAACCAAGGAATCAAATTTGGCATCACTAACAGGCAGCCAGACCCAATTTAAATCTGATATATCAGCATCAACTTAGACATTTTCTTCCTGAAAATGTTCAATTTGATGCCATCAAGCCTTTAGCTCTAACTTCCATTTATAAGAAAATCTGGAATAGAGGAACAAGAAAAATACCATAAGAAGACAATTGCAAATCTTGCATTTAAGAGAAACAGAACCAGTCTTTGTAACAAGTCTATGTCAGAGAGAGAGAGGAAGGAGGTCCAGGTGTCGGGGTGCAAGGGGACGAGGAGGGGAAGAGAGACTTGATATAACATGGTCCTTTATTTGAGCCTGGTTTGAAAATGAAACTATAAAAGACATGGGTGAAACAATTACAGAAACTTGAACAATAGACTGCATATTAGATGATATTGGGATATTACGTTGGTTTTGTAAGTGAAATCATGGTATTTGGAGTGTGAAGTAAAATATTCTGGATTTTCTGAGACATATAGCGAACAGTTAGGAGGAAATGTCATGCTGTCTATCATTTACATTACAGTGGCTCAGCAAAAAAAAAAAAAACCCAAAGATGAAGCAAATATGTTCACACATGTTAACCGCTGAAGAAGTATAGGTCTATGTGTGTCCATTGCATTATCTTTTGATTTTTCTATATGCCTGAACATTTTTTTTATGTTCATAGATAGCAACTTCTCAGGAACTTCCTTCACAGCACTGAGAGCCCCTAATTAAAATAAAATTTTTATTATCTTCACAAACGTCTTCTATCAGCAACTTGAGTAAGTCATCACAGACAAAAGCAGTTATAATGACACATATCACGGGTAGGGGTCATTTTTGTTCTTAAACCAGTTTTCCAAATTCCCTTTTTGGAAAAGACTTTTCAGTTTACCTTTTAAAATGAAAGATCCAAAAATTGGCTTATTTGCCTCGAGCTGTTCTCTTTTAATTGACAGAAAGCCTCTCTACACACACCTCATGCAAACCTACTTCTGCTTTTCCTTCCTAAAACTAGCTTTTGTCTCTGAACTTTACAGAGCAGTTGGAGCTCTTTAATATGTTCTAAGAGAAACATTTCAAACAAGTAACCCCGCAATTTATTCACTACTGCCAAGAATAAAAGTAACAGGTTTCACCGCCAAGGCCTTCCGAGGCTCTGCAGCACTTTTAAGGCAAAGCATCACTCATTCACCTGCAGCTTTGCTCCCTTAATGCAGCTGTCATTTGTTTGGCTCTGGAGGAAACTATTTGATTACACAAAATTCTTTTTAGATCAAATTTTAAATCTTAGCCACACTGGGACAAGTAGCGAAACCTGCCAGCTCGATGGGTTAACACTTGGACACACTGAGCCAAGGACAAAGATAAGGAACAACCACAGGTTAAAATCAGAAGCTTGAAGAACTGAAAGGAATGAGCGTAAAAGATGCAAGGCTTAGCTGGGCCTTTCTAAAGTGCTCCATTTGCCATTATTGCATATAAGATGATTTATTCCCTGCACTTCCTGTAAATGAGTGTAATACCCTGAAGGACACTGGTAAGCAGTGGTAAATGCAAATGCCACGAAGACCAGTTGCATTCATTCACTGCTGTGCCACCCATGCATTTTCAAGTTGGCAAGTAACCAGGCATCTTTATGTCCCTCATTTCCCATACCTTATTACAGGGCACATCATTTTTAAAAGCATTTAAATGACGCAGATGTTAACCCCATTCATTCCACTTTACCAGGGAACATGTCGGCAATGATTTTTAAAATGCAAAAGAAAATGTCAAAGTATTTTGTTCCCTGGTTAAGAACACATCTGTGGAATAGGAGGGAGGAAATACATAAAATACTCTATGGTCATTCAAGAAATAATTATAAGGTATGTCAAACTACAGAAAATTGAGCAAGCACTAAATTCAAAAAAAAAAATGCCTTGTATCAAAATGGCTTTTTCACTCATTCATTTCAAAACAAGTTTAAAAATTAAATTCCATCCACCAGCTCAGAACAGAACATATTAAGGCTTGCCTGTGATGCCATTATCCATGTGGCAGCTCACTTTCTTTTCTGCAACTACATTAATTGACAAGGAAGCCTGGGGGCTCACCTCCCATAGTGCCTTGAAGTCCTTCTGCTCAATGCGGAGCAGTTCGCTGCTCTCCCTGGTAACGATAGTCGCATGGCGGGGCGTGTTGTCCAGAATGGACTCTCCAAAGGCTGTTCCAATTCCCAGAGTACAAATGGTCACCGCATCCTGAGAATCAAAAAAACTGGCCCTTAGAAAATTAAAATGTAAAGAATGGGTGAGTTGTCTTTTCTTTGAACTGAAGTATAATTGGTGCATAATAAAACCCTCAATTTTAGGGCACAGTTCAGCAAGTTTTGACAGATATATACACCCATGTAATCCCCACCCAAAGAAAGATAATATTTCTATCACCCCTGAAGTTTCCTTCGTGCCCCCTTCCAGTTCAAGGTTGTCCTTTAAGAGGGAATTGATATTTTAATTTCTATCACCATACAAGTGTTGCTGGGTTTAGAACTCCAAAAAAGAAGTGTCAGACACTACACCCTCTTTGGTGTCTGGCTCTTTAACTCAACAGCACATCTATAAGATTGATCCACATTATTGGGTAGAGCAGTAGTTTTTTCCTTTGACTGCCTGAATATGCCAGAGTTGTCTTATCCATTCTCTGACAGTAGGCATTTGGGCAGCTTCTGGTGTGGAGATATTATGAATAAAGTTGCTAACAATAAACTTGTGCAAGTCTTTGTAAAACAGTTTTCTGTATAGTGAGAGAATGCAGTTACCAAACTGAAATAGAAACTAGAATAGGAATGCTTTATGTCAGTCAATCTTGATGAGGAAATTGAAGGTCCGAATGACAGACATGGCCCTACTTCACACAGACAGGAAGTTGTACAGCCAGACTCCAACCATGGCTCCCTCATTGCGGATTCCAAACTCCCTGTACCATGCTGCCTCCTGCAGCCTCCACAGAGTAAAAACAGCGGCCAATGAAGTGCAGCATGGCTCGTTTATAAAAGGTCATGAATCGATGATTTAAAAGTTTCTTAAGGTGCACTAAAAAAGTAATTTCTTCTCTGCATGCAACATTGGTGATAATATTTGGACTTAATCCTAACTGGTTTCAAATAATGCAAAATAGCCACTTGAAATCACCTGGGTATTAATTTTGCAAGGCATTATCAACTAACGGACATACACAAGACTAGTCCTCTGAGTTAAAAAGCACACTTTTCCCTTCATGCATCTAATATACAATAATAGGCAAATGTTATTAAGAGCAAGTAAGGAACTCTGTAATCACATTACTAAGACAAATGCCCATAAGAATCCAGTTCCTTGAACCACAGCAAATTGCTTCTGCACAGTTATTACCATACAAAATTATGTTCAAGAAAATAAAATCAATATCTCAGAAAAGAATGAAAGATCAGGGGAAATTTTGAAAATAGTCTGCTAGTAAATTTTCCAGAAAGACAGTTGCAAATAAATTCAGTCAGAAAAATATGTCCAGAACTGAAATAGTAATAGTTAGTGAATTAGGTACCTGAGTAATTCTAAATTCCAGTAAAAAGACAGTGACTTATGGTCATTCACAGATTTTCATAAATTCTCTAGAATATCAGGTTCCTTTGAGGGTCTCACTAACCTGCTTCGTGAGTCTATTATCTGAATCCTTCAGAAAGATTTCTTTTGTCTAATTTGTACTTTCCAATGTAAAATTCTACTTTAAAACCTGAGGACAGATCATAAATAGTACTCCTGCCACTATCTGTGGACCTTAAATACTTGAGGTTACCAGCAAATATCCTGCAAAAGAACAAGACGTGCTATTCATGAGCTAGTTATATATTTTTTTATTCTCCTTTCTCACCTCCTATCCCTGAAGCATGCAGTTTGTCATCAAAAAGTGTGGAAGCCCCACAAGCCCGTCTCCTTGCTAGTGAACACTTCTTGTAATAATGACAAAGACTGAAATTATTCTTGAATTGCACCAGGAGGGCTGAACACGAGCCAAAGTTTATGAAATTTGGTCATGTTAGTGATGTCAACTGCACTTCTCAGCACAAGTAGTCACAGATATGATTTTGAAATCAGAGTCATAAAACCTCGCCTGAAAGGAGTACCTCTCACAAGTTCAAACTTTACATTCAGCAGACTGAGTAATTTTAAGACAGACTAACCTAGAATCTGAAGGACTGGGAAAGTATGGCTTGGGCAGGGGGATGACTGGACATGGGAGAAGTTCCCAAAAAGGATATTTTCACTCCAAAAATTAATCACTGTCTTTATAGTTCACAGGTGCTGGGGCTTATTTACATTTAAATTCCAGACAGGACCTTGCAACGTGCTTAGAAAATAATGATCAAATAGAGAAATTCACATTCAAATGTTTTCTTACTTAGCAGAACCAATATAAGTTGCTCCTTGTGTATGTTGAAAGGCAGGATAAGTGTGAGCACGACAGACATGAGCCAGTGTGGCACAAGCACTCTGATTTTCCTCCACACGTAGGTCTAACCAGATCCCTCTTAGTCAGAATTCTAAGTCTGAAAACCTGATGATAGGCTTAAAGCTTGCTTTGGCCTGTGGTTAAAGAGCCTGTTTCTGAATGTAACATTATTATCCCTTTTAGGTTTATACATATTCTAGAGATCTGCACGTGTCTCAATATCTATTTAATTGGGATTATTCAACTTCTTATTTTTGTAGATTAATGTTCAAAAAGGCCACCTGAAAGAAAATATTTACAGAGACTAAGGGAAGCAACCGGGGCCCTCCCAAGGACTATAAAGCCTACACGAGAGTGAAGGAATATCTTGTTTTGAGATAGGATGGCAATTCATTTTGAGGACTTTCAAATATAAAGTGAAGATTTCAAAATGTGAATATGTTCAATGGATGAAGGTGAGTTCAGCAGAAGCTGCGGGAGTTCTGCCAGATTCTCCACATGCTCCCATGCCCACCCCAAGCCCCACTTTGAAGGCCTGAAGGCCCATGTAGCTCTCTGGAGAGTTTTCACGCACACCTGTGGCTTCCTTTCTCAGACACCTGCAGGGCTCTGACACATAACAGACACATAACACCCTCAAGGTGCAACTTCCAATCAAAGCAGCATGAGAGCAAAGGATAAAGACCTGGGCTTCCTAACCCTATGGCTTCTCAGGGTGCCCGGAAGGAATGAGCACAGTTGTCCACAAGGCAATCCTCCCATCGATGCATTTTTATCAGCTTTCATTCCTTCCTTGCCTCTCTAGCTCACTCCCTTAAAACACTTCCCGGGGTCATGTCCAAAAGTGGCACTGGCAGCCAAATCTTTGTCTGCAGACGGGCATCTGGAGACATGCAGCAAGAGAGTGGGTTAGCAGAGCACAGCTGTGAGTCTGAGTTACACTGAGGCTCTGGGCAAAGTCTCATTCCCAAAGCGATTTGTAATAGGGATAGAGAACAGCTTATCACTTACTGCCTCCATCTGGACACATCACAAGTGCAGTAGCTCTTGGGACACACGGGAAGACTTCATGGTAAGTAACGCAAATTAAGACAATGTAATGCACATTGGAAGATGGGGCACATCTCTGACATGTCTTTGTGGGTCAATCTGATCCAGCCCCTACCCCCTCGTCTATCTAGCCACTAGATCACTCCTTCCCCTTCCCCTCTAAAACACTTAGTCACCTGATGAGCACTGACAGTACCCACCCTTCTGTGCATCAGTTGTGTGGACCTCCACATGTGTGAGGGGGTGCAGGCTCTCCACTACATGCCAGGCACTCCGCCAAGAATCTTGGCTAGGGTGCCTCCTTGATGCCTCACAATAGTTAAATGAGATAATACATTTAAACTATTTTGCCTAGTGCTCCACTCAAGAAACATTTAATTAATTGTGACTAGATTTCCCCCGCTAACCAGAAGTAGAAAAATTGTATGAACCTTTTTTGTAAACAAAAAAGATACAAATCAAAGAAACAATTACTACTTATCTGGAAAAATTATTGCTAATTCCCAGACTCAAAAAATAATCTGCCAGGGTCTTCCTGGTGGCACAAGGGGTTAAGTCTCAGCGCTATGAAGCTATCTGCAGCCACTGCAGCACGAATTTGATCACCAGACAGGGAGGTGACCCACATGGTGCAGCAGACCTCTCCTGTCTCGCCCGCTGCTCCCCTCAGCAGTGGATTTTAGTCAATCTGCCTGTTCTGCTCCCCACTCTGTCTGTGGTGAATCCTCTCACCCCCCACATCTCTGGCCTATACCCCAGTTCTTGTATGCACAAATAAATAAATCTTTTTTCTAAAAACCCTGCCAAATCATATCAAATAAGATATAAAACCTGAAACAACACATGCACACAGTGAATGCAGGACTGACACCATGCACACAGCCTGAATAGAGCAGTACTCAGGGATGGTGTTCAGGGGCTGCCACTCTTTCTGAATGGGGTGCAAGGTGCTTTTATAGTGACTGCAGCAAAAGAAAGGAAACTAAGGCTGTCTTAGAAGGCTTTTGTCCTCTATCATAAAAGCAAAATACCTCTTAATATTTGTAGGGTCTGAGAAAAGTCTCAGGCTTTTTCGCCCTCCCGCCATTGGTGTAATGATGGACACCTGTGGTGCTGCGCGCATGCCTGGATGGGCATGCGCAAGTGGGTGCACCTGAGTTTGGACACGGTCTTATATGGGCCGCATCATGAGGATGCCAGTAGCAGCAGTATAGGCAGAGAGTAAGATGCGCTGGGGGCTGGGCGGCCTGCCAGTCTCCCACACCCCACCCCCCGCACCCCTGACTGCCATGTACCTGATGCCGCCTCTGTAATAAAAGCGTAAGAGCCACCCAGGGCTCAAGACGCCTTCCTTTACTCCCATCTGCTAGAACCATCCAGAACTTGCTCTATGCCCTTCCGAGCACTACAATATTTCTTTCAGTTAGTGAAAACAGGTATAATGGAAGTGTAGCAGCAGGAAGGGCGTACGGAGCAACATGTACCTGGCTCATGGCAGGTACATGGCAGGCATGGGGGCCGGGGGGCCGGGAGGCTGGCAGGCCTGCCAACCCCCGGCACATCTCACCCTCTCTGCTGCTGCTGCTGCTGCTGTTGGTCAGTCCTGTTGGTCCTGGCATCCTCATGACGCCGCCCATTTATGCCTGTGTCCAACTCAGGTGCGCCCACTTGCTCATGTCCACCTTGGAATGCTCACAGCACCGCAGGTGTCCGTCATCAGTGGTGGGAGGGTGGAAAGACCTGATTTCTCTAACCCTACAGAAGTGTCCCCTATCAGTGACCTGATAATGTGAACTTTCAAAAAGCAGTCACATCTATATTCCCATTGACTGAAGTAGTGCAGACAATCCTGCAACATCAATGCTACTGATGTTTTAGAGGTTAAGGAAAATGAAGCTCAAAGATGTTCAGTAATTTGCCCAAAAGCATGATTTGTAATGGAATAGTTGAGAGTACAAACTGCTTAAAATTACCACTCCAAATACTTCTTAAACTGCCATGTGAAATTTAAGTACCTCTTGCTGAGGCTCAATAGGAAAATTGATTAAAGTGTTAATTTAATCCATATAGTTTCTTTTCTCAATCAACCAATCTATATATTTGCTGGACACCTGAGTCCAGATTGCCAGGAAAATACAAAACATTTAGCATCGCTCCTCCTTTAATCTGCTAATTCCAATACTGGGGTTCACTTGGCCCCCACTGGGGGGATCAAATGCTTTCAGGTTGGGGCCCCAGTTCTCTTACCCACTGCCAGAGAGGTGAGCAATCCTAAAGGAGCAGCTACGAGCGGCATTGCATTTTGCCTTTCCTACTCTGACCTTGTTCCCAGCTCTGACATCAGTTCTCACCTCAGAGAAACTGAGTCACTGTCTTACTGTGTCACTGCCTGGAGAGCCTACCTGATGTCCTAACTCTCCCCAACGCGGCAAGCCATCTGTCCTGGAAGGGCAGCTTTCGCTGGGGCATCCTCTGTAGCCAGCCTGTTTCCTGCCTCCCTGCGCGTCACCAAGCCACGCCCACCGTGTTCACACTCCTTCAGCCTGCCTCCAGCCTTCACTATACTAACGGGGCTGTCTGGCTTCCTCCCATGTCCTGCCCAGCACTGCCTGAACGTGGCCTTCAGGTGACTCCCACCTCTACCAGAACAGCCCCCCAACCCCCAGGTTTTTCTCCTTTGCCCAGCTGGGCACCCACTGAAGTCATGAGCAATATCTTGGGACAGTATGTGTTTCAGTAGACAGGTGGGCTCTAGTGTCTCTGCTTATGAAAGTTGCTATTAGGGAAGTTAGCAAAGAGGAGGACAAAGCCACCCGCATGAAAGGCAGATGATAGTAGGCAAAACAGACACACCTGGAGGCACCCAGCCTCACACACTCAAGGCTTAGCAGGAAAATGCCCTAGAAGCAGCAAAATGAGAAAAGTGTGAGCCTGTAGAACACTCAAAACTCATTTAGATTTACCTGTGGCTTGGGATAGAGCTTCTGGAAGCTTCAGCTCCCTCACTTGCAAAGTGGGCACAATCTTTCTTATAAGATTATTAGCAGGATTCAACATAAACAAATTAATACAGAGTCTTGTATGGTTCCTGGTACATAGTAGGTGTTCCATAAATAACAAAGGATATTCTTTCTAACTTAGACATATTTGTATACATTATAGGCTATCTATGTTTCTAAAAGGCAAAACGTGTTTTTCTATTATTTAAATAAGAGAATCTCTATATTCATTTTGTGCTAATCTTTAATTAATAATGGCTTTTCAACACTTAAATTCCAAGTTTTTCTGTCCCCTAGTCTGGATGTCAAGTGGTTTGAATGATCTGCAAAACACTTCAGCTCTCTGGGGGAGCTTGTATTCAAAGGAACCCTTCTGAAGAATCCTGCTGTAAATCAAAGAATCCTTTTGTACTGTGACTAATCACCCCTTAATTTATCTGCTTTGTATGTCTGAATTATACTATACTGGGCTTTCTTAATGCAGGCATTCTCTTATAAAGCATTTTATTTGTTTGTTTCATTATAAACATAGCTACAGTAAGAACAGGGGAATGGTATTAAGAAAGCCAATGGGTATGTGTAACTGATAGCCTAGCTAACAACATATGTCTTGCAAATAATGTGTATAAGCAGTGACTGAAATCCAACTTACACAAGTTACAGGCATGCTGGTAAAATTTACAGTAACTACCAATAATTTTATTTTTCTATGGTAAGTTCACCTCTGACTTCAAGGTGTATCAGATCTTCTCATTATGCAGGTTTGATTCACCTTTATATTACTGCTCAGAATAATTAAATGTCTCCTGGAACATTTATTGTCTGGGAAACATGTTGGGTCAACATCAAGGAACAAATTGTCCTGTAAGTGTGTAGACCCTGAGCCATAAATTCTTACAAAGCGAACACTTTCACAACTGTTATATTAGGCAACATCTGCCATTAAGTTTGGTACTGTCTGGGCTTACTTCAGAAGCTGCATATTAGCACTGGAATTTATTGCGTGCTCCAGGTGCTTTTAAAAAATAAAAATTTAATGGAATCTAATATCTGAATTTGTCGAGACATTACGCTGTACGGGCTGGCAAAAGGATTTATGCCAAGCACAAAGGCAAAATACTTCTAAGTGAAATGTGTTTTTTCCTAACAAACAGCAAAGACAAGGCTGACTACTTTTAGAGCACTTTCCTGGAATCAGTGTTAGACACGGCTTCACAAGATCAGGCAAGCTGGCTGTGGGGCGGTTCAGTGAGAATGGGAGCTCAGCAGCATTCTGATAACTAAACCAGGGAGGCCAGCCCCACTTCGGCGAGAGTCACTTGTTCTGCACTGTGGCTCAGTCTTGCAATCACCCAAACAAAGAAACACAAGGCGACAAAACTAAGGCAGAATGCAGAGGTATCGGAAGGAAGCTGCGTAACCACCTCATCAGTCCCCACAGATACTAAGACTTGAGCATAGAAGAGTAGTGAAAAACCAGTGTGGACCTGGCCTCCTTCACATCTCACGGGTTCAACAGATGTGCACAGAACATGTTTTTTGATGATGGCGATGTTCTCTGTCAGAAGATACAGGCTGAAGTGAAAGTGCATGGGGAAATCAGGCAAGGAGCGACAGAAAGAAAGATAAAGGAATCCCAGTGGTGGTGAAGCCTATCTGTCCTTCAAATTTTAGAAACAAAAATAGATAATTTTAAAACATCTTTGAAGTAGAGACAAAGAAAGAGAGGGCAGATAAAAACACACTATTTTACTTTTGGATAAGAACCAATAAGAGACTGCTTTCAAATCCGACTGAAAACTGCCAATGAATTTCACAGGACAGATGAGAGGATGGATAAAGTAATGACCAAGGCCAAGTGGAGGCCAGATTCTCTGATCCTGTGAAATGGCTGCACAATATTGTTAAAACTTCTTGCCATTTCCAGTATTAAGTGCATTTCCTGCTTTTTCTATTCTAGCACTGCCCTCTTGTGACAAAATGACGGCATTGCAGGCATTGCAATCCAGAGTGTTCCCCCTTGAGGCAGGAACCACTACCCTAAGACGAAATCTACTGTCCCCAACTTAATGTATCTAACTTTCCTGATATCACACAGCAGTCAAGTGGCAGAGAGAGGACTTTAAAAGGTCTTATTTTATGTGCATTGTATTAGGTGTCCAGGTATCATTTAATAAGGTTAAAAACTAGCTCCTACTCTTGCCCAGCAAACACAGGAGGCTTGAATAGATAAAGGAATCAATAAGGTTGCCATGAGAATGGGGCCAAAGGCCGACCACCAGGACCAGAAAAAAACAGTCAAGTTCCAGGAATGCAGAAGCAGAACCAGGACACATTCTGTGTCAAAGGCCAGCACCTGAGACCAGACACCCCAGAGACAGTGCATACTGGAGCCCCAAGTAAGAAAGCTGACAAAAACGGAGTATAAAAGAGTCTCAAATCCTTCTTGCTCAGACCTCCTCTCCCTTTTCGCCCCTGCTCCCTTGCAGGGTACTTCAATAATCTGCCTTTTCTGTTCTGCATTCAGTCTCTGGTGAATTCTTTCACCACCACCCCCTTTCTAAAACCATGGCTCCAGCCTCACCCTGATATTACACCACCACATTGGATAAATTCTAACACTTTAAATAAACATCTGTTATACATATGTAGAAGTTTTATTGAATTAATAAACCATCCCATTCCCTATTTTCCAACATGACCTTCTATCCGGCCGACAGCCATCAGAAATCCTATTTTCATGCAACCGGAAAATTTTTATATCTCTTTGGTGTAAATAGGACCCTAACTGACTTTCAATGTCTTAGTTGTTGTCCCTTCTTGCTGGACATTAATTAAGTTCATTTTTCAGCCAAGACAACTTTTCAATAAAAACTACCAGATTAAAAATAGTCCAACAGTTTTTTTCTGGCTCACTCAGCAGCCAGTGCTTATCAAGCACAGAGACAATCTCTTCCTCATTTAAGTTGGAAACTTGCCACTGTGCTTTCTCCATCACCTTTCCATATCCATGTTCCCAAGTTTTTGCTTCTTCCCACCCCCTCCACGCCCCAGTCAAAACCATCTATTTGCCAACTTTACATTACTATGAATCATGAGGGCGATAAGAAAAGTTCTCGGGCCCGCCCTGGTGGCGCAGTGGGTTAAGCAACGCACTATGAGGCAGATCGCAGCCACTGCAGCACGAGTTCGATCCCTGCTGCCGGCCAGGGAGGTGACCCACATGGC
>JAGFMF010011870.1:19913721-19980189 GCA_019455555.1 Galemys pyrenaicus | reverse complement strand
ATCTGCCTGTTCTGCATCCTGCTCTGTCTGGTGGATTCTCTCACCACCCCCACGCCTCTGGCCTGTACCCCAGTGCTTGTATGCATAAATAAATAAATCTTTAAAAAAAAAAAAGTTCTCAATGAGACACACACCAAACTATCTATTTCTAGGATTTACCATGCCGAAAAGACCTGCAGAGAAAAGCAGGACCTCACCTCTCTCTCTTTCTGAAGTATATAGAAACATGTACAGAGGTGGGCTTTGTCCAACAGAGTGAAATTTATAAGTCTATTTACTATTCTTCAGCTTACTTGCTTATAACTCGTTCCAGTGTTCCCTTCTAACCCTAAACCCAAAGATTAACGAGGAAAGCACAGACACATAGGTTATTCTAGTGAGACTGCAAAACCTCTGACTTCTCGTCCACTAAGTCAAACAGGCACTAAGGATGTGTGGGCGTCTGTGCTGTGGGGAGGTGAAGGTATAAGAGTCTGGCTGGGCAGGTTCCCCTGGGAATGGGAGGCTTATCCTGGAAGGGGATCGAGCTGTGGGTGGAAGCCTATGTGCGCAGATGAGCCAGGCTGGGACACTGGGATGGCGAGGTGTCCCTGAGGAAGGTCCCTTGCTGAGTACTCTAGTTTCACGGGGTAAGATGAAAGAATGGCCAAGGTAGGAGAGTGCTGAGAGTTAGGGGAGCCTGATGGTGGCACAGGAACATGAGCGTCACAGTGTTTCTGAAGTAGATTTTATTTTCTGAAGGAGTGGAGTCAATACAACTTATAGAAAGATACTTGCAAGGATGGTAGTCATCAAAATTCATCAAAATAATAGACCACCATCACCTCTGTGTTTCCCATAATTCTTAGCACAAACATGGTTTCAAGGCCATAACAAAAATGAAAACCTCATAGTCCCAGCTCCTGAGAGGTCGGGCTTATAACTTGCCTCATCTGGAGGCCAAGTCCAGAGTTCTTGCTTTAGACTGGAGGACCTGGCTGAAGACAGACAGGGAGGCAGAACAGTGGCGGGTCCCTTCCCCGAGCCTGGCCGCAGGAGATGTGAAGTCAGTTCCAAGCAATGGGCAGTGGGGCTTTGTGACAGGTGACACATTGTGAGCCAGAGCCCGTGCCAGGGCGTGCCTCCAGCTGCAGGCTTCTGTTGCTAAACTAACCAAGTTGGCTGACCCCAAGCAAAACTGGGAATTGAGTCACTTTGCTCCTGCCAACCAAAGGGTTTGTTTTCCCTCAGCTTCCCCTCCCAGGAGAGGGCCTGAAGTTTATCATTACACCTTATCATAGTGTTTATTGTCATACTTTCTCAAATGTGGAACTGATGGTGTTTGCTGCTGCTGTTATTATCTCAGGCATCAGAGATCCAAAAGAATAAAGAACTCTCACACCACCATCCATCACACTGGAGGTGCGTGGGAGCAAACCCCCTTTGCAAAGGCTGCACAGACACTCCAGGCAGTGGTGCACATGCTTTTGCCGAGGGCACAGATGCAGGGGCTGACACTGGGCAGGTAAGGAAGTCCTGGTGACTCGGTCTGTACTGCGGCAGGTCACCTTCCACAGCTCGCTCATTCACTGCGTGTGCTGCAACTCAGCGGGGCCGCCGAAGCCGCCCAAACCAATGTAAGTGACGTGCTTGTAATGACGAGAGGCGACGACTCTGTGCCTGGGCTATCACCATAAGTGTCACCCTCAACCTAGAGCTCAAAGAATCAAAAAAGAACCTGCCAGGCCCATTGCACAGAGAGTACAAGGAGCTCTGCTTTCTGATGCTGGAAGAAAAGAAGTATAAGGAAACGATGAGAAGAGAGTAAAGGTAATATATTGAGGTAGGCAGGAAGGTAATGTGAATCTCTGAGCCAAATAAAATGTTTATGCCATTCTTGAATTTTACAGTTTTATCTTCCTGTCACCCCATAAGATGAATTGGGAGGATGTTTTTCAGGGAAAAATACCTTCAAATCAATAATACATTCAAGTGCGTCATATGCAAACACCACACCACAGCCTGTGAAGGGTTTTATTCCTTAGTGTTCTCTGTTTCCCTTCGTGGCATCACTGTCCACTCTCCATGCCACTCAGGACCCTCCCTTTCTCTCAGCTGCCAGCATCTCTTCATTACCAATTTAAACAGCTCCCCTCCACCTACACACACAGCCTGGATCTCCTCCCTTATCACCATGCTTGCCTGTCCCACCAGTGTCTCTCCAGATCTGAAAGTCAGAACGGGGGTCCACGCCCAGGAGTAGCTATTCTCTGCTAGGGCCCCACAATGAGAGGCAACTGGTTCACCGGGACATGCTTCTGGGAACTCCTGGCCAGGTATTAGTTTAATACCTTCCAAATCTCACACCAGCTTTCAACATCCGATGTGTCAGCACATCACTGCCGATGCTATTTATAATTCCTTAGCCACATCTGCTCTGCCTACGTATTAGTCCTCTTCTCTCCTTGTATTTTCCTGTCCTCCTGACATTTCTCCTTGATTCTCATCTTCCTTCCCTTTCCTCACCTCTCTTTTCAGCTTCTCCCCGCCTCCATCAAGTCTCACTAGGCCCACCCGAGGAGCAGAGCCCCGTGCCCCCACACCTGCATACAGGTGAGCAGGCTAACGTAAGCATGGAAAGCACACAGACAAGTCTGGAACTTGTTCAGAGTTCACAGACCTGTTCTAAGACAAGTTCCGAGGTAAGGAACAATCTAGAGGACTCTAAAAGCATGACAAATGGAGAGTGAGAGAGGAAATGGCACACTCCACCACGTGTCTTTTGAGTTAAAACTCAAATACTAAGGTGCACAGCAGTGGCTAAGGGCCAAGGTTCAGGGTCCTGTACCTTGGGCTTTCATCTGGTGGCCTTGATTTCTAAGTATCTTGTGAGGAGTGGTTATTAGTCACTTAGTTTCCTCATCTGTAAAATAAGAGCGGTCTGACCTACCTCACAGGGCTACTGTGTGGACTAAATGAGGAAATAAATAGCTCCTCATAGGATCAGACTGAGTGAGCAACTTAATGTAGTATCTACAGAGCTGATTTATACTGATGCACACCTAGAACCTATATGATGTTATCCTATATTATTATTTCAATAGAAAATTATTAATATAAAAAAATAACCTGTTAGGAGGTGAGAATACTGCCCACCACATGGCAGATACTCAAGAAATAGCTAGCTCTTCTCAATCCCACTGGGAAACTGAGGTGGCTTATTGGCGTCAAAGCCTACCTGAATCTCACCTTCTCTGAAATGCAAGAGAAAACTGGCCCTGCGAGAGAGGGGACAAGGGAAAGTTCAAGGTCAGGAGGCACAGAGACTAGGCAGCTTCTAAGGAACTTTCATGCCATGATGCACGGAGAAGCAAACTCTGGGTTAAGGACTTGGGCGCTGGCCTGTGACGGACCATCCATGACAATGTATGTAACAGGCAAGTGTACTCCAAGCTCCAAGTCCACCTTACTGACCACCTTTTGGGATATATTCCCTGTTTTTTTAGATAGTAACTGCCTAAAATGCCAACTTAATCACAAGTTCCCACAAAATTTAAATCTCACAATCAGTGTATAAATGCTTTTCATATTTGAAGTCTGTTACATCTGGAAAAGACTATGAAGCATTGTCTGAAACAAGGTGCTTGGCTATAGGCTATTTGTTCCTTTCACTGATTTTTCTTGATTATTCTTCCCAATTTTAGAATTAGTCAGTTCATTCCCACCAGTTTTTATCTGAATCCTGGATATGTAGATAGAAGACTAGGAACATTTTCATAATGAGGCTTGATGCTGGCATTTAGGGGGGGGCATCCTTTTTGAGATTTAAGCTTCTTGATTCTAGCAGGAAGGTTCTATATGTCTGACCATGTGGATTACTAGAGTGGGGTCACTATAGATAAAAGGGGACAGTGGGTCCAATTCTAAAAATTTTTTAAAGATTTATTTATGCATACAAGAGCTAGGCTACAGGCCAGAGTTGTGGGAGGTGAGAGGATTCACCAGAGACAGAATGGGGAGCAGAGCAGGCAGATCAACTGAAAAACACTGCTGAGGTAAACAGCAGGTGTGGCAGGAGAGGTCTGCTGCGCCATGTGGGTCCCTTCCCTGGCTGGGGATTGAATTTGAGCCGCTGTGCTGTGGATGTTTCACATTGCAGCACTCAACCTGCTGCGCTACCAGGGAGGTACCCCAATTCTAAATATTGATAAATGTTGGGGGGAACAGCTGATATATATGTATGAGTTTTATCTACTAAGGTGCCAAGTTCTTCAGAGGTGGCTAACAATGAAGCCAGCGCTTTAAGAAAAAATAAACATTATTGGTCCTCCCCATTTGAAAATATGAGATGGAAATATAGTGAAAGATTTAGGGGACAGCATTGACCACACTTCTGCTTCACTGCAGATCCCAACAGGCTGACAAGAAGATCACTTCTTGAAGTCAGGATACCAGATGGAAGAAGGTTCTAAGAAGAGACGGGAAGATGTGCTTTTGCCTCCTCACTGCCCAAGTTTTCCCTTATACAACAGTAGTCCAGCAACTGCAATGCATTGTCTGCATTTCCCAACAGACAGCAAGCTCCTGGAAAAGCAGGCGGTGGGTCTGGCATTCCTGGTCCCACATCTGCCACCATCCTCAAATCATGGAATACCGTCAGTAATACACCTCCCGAGTAACTTAATAAAGGAATTCTATAAACACTTATCTCACTACTAACTGTGGGAAAAAGGAAATGGATTTGAAAATGTAATTTTGATGGCATAGAAGACAGAGCAAATGTGTCTTTAAAAGATAAAATAATAATAAATCCTACTTTAAAAAAAGGAATATGGTAGCTTACCTGGTAACTGCTGGTCTCAGATACTTTAACATCCAAAGATCCTGCCAGAACAGCATACCAGTTTGTTCCAATATCACCCTGGCGAAATACTGGGAAAAATAAAAACAAAAACAAAACAGTGATGTAAATATATCAAATGTGAGCTCATCCTACCATGTGACCTGAATTTTCTCATGGTTATTATAAACATGACTTAGGCCTGGGTGAGCTAGCTTCTCTATCTGTTCCCACATAAACATGTTTTCCTTTTCCTCATCTATCAACGAAGCTATATCCTATTTATTCAACATTCTATGAAGTAGAACTCAAATTGAACTCTTTCATATCTACAGTGCAGTAAGAAAGATAATAACACTAAATTCTATAAATTCCTTTAAATTTAAGGACAACTGACTGATATTATATGTAATTTAATTATATTGTGATTCCTGGAAAATTATTACTCTAGATGCAGACATTAACAAGGTTACTTGAGTCATCAAAATATCAGAACACCACCTCAATTTGCCTAGGTCTACTGAGATTAAAAGCAATGTTTTCTTGACTAGAATGTCTCCTATTAAGCTAACCAATGAATGTTTAAAAATAAAATTTTCTTCACAAATTTTAACTATTGTATCTTCATTGTTCATTTTCATGCTGATACTAAAAATTCACTGCTTTTAGGCATTAGGAGTTAACAACTCTTTGAAAATATTTCCCATCAGAAATTTCTGAACCTGATTTTGCTTTACTTTTGTAATCTCAGAGAGGAAAAACATTTAGCTATTTGGCTGAAACCTTAGTTTCCACATCATAAAAACACCAACACTTTGAAAGTCATTCTAAAACACTGGTTCAAAAAAGCCAACTCAACTCTCCTTTTAAACACCCTCACTAAATAAGTAAGATGAAATGATCTGGTATCTTAAAATTCTTATCACAGTCAGAGTTCAAGTGATTCAATGTAAAGTCACCAGGACCACCACCACATCCCACCATGAGTAGCTTACGATGAGGGAATGAGGATTCTACAGCTGGCCTCTCCAGCAGCTGGTATTCCGCGCCTACCTAAGTGACTTCTTTCAGAGCTAGGGCTTTGTATTTCATGAACTTTTTGGCCACAAAAGTCATTCTCATCTGCCAACCAAATATACCTTATATACCATAAGGAATTCATTTTGAAACTGGCTTTAAGAATCAGGAAATAGAGTCTCAGCCCCCAAACAAATGAAGTTTCTGATATCAGTAAGAAAAAAATATTGGTTAGAAAGCCACATATATGGATAACTTTCTTTCCAAGAAGGGTGATTATGATTGCATATATATGCATGAGAACACATCTGAAGGCTACACATAAAATGTTAATAGTAATCTCTGGATTTAAAGATTGTAGGTGATTTTTATTATTTTTCAATATTTTACAGTGAGGTTGTGACAGACCCTGGGGGTTTCCCACCCAGAATCAAGTTCTCCCTTCCTCTCATCCAGCTGAACTCAGGTTTTTTACATGGGTCCATCCTCCTCCACAGGGTCAAGTGCTCAGAGCATGCGAACTTCTTTCACAGCCCCACGGGGGTAATCACGATTGGTCTAAATGAATACAATAATCCTATGATCTTTGCCAGTGATTGGCTTAGAGGTGTGCATGTGACACAGCTCTGCCCAATGACACAAAGCAGGAAGTCCTCTGGGGCACTTCTGAAAAAGAGACACAGGAAGAAAGGCTTTAGCATGAGTCATTGTATCAGCGTGTAATGCCTCCTCCTGCGGAGCTGACTTAGAATCATTTGGGGCAAGTCTGAGAACAAAAACAACACCTGAGGAGACCAGAAAAAAGAAACAAAGATGAGAGGGACCTGGAGCCCTGATAATGTCCTCAAATCAACCTATTCTGAAGTCATCCTGCCTCAGGACTCCTGGCATATGAGTAATCGACTTTTTCTTTCTGTATGAGTCATTGATTATTCTAACCAGTTAGATGGGAATTTTCTGTTAACTGCAGCATAAAGGATCCCAACAGATGGGAAAGCATTGCTTTCTTAGGAAGAAAATACTTTTTTAAATGCAACTGTTACCTTGTTGCTTTATTTTCCCTGCCTTTTAGCCACACCTGGAGTAGACAGTATTAGTGAGGTTCATCCAAAACATTAGATTAACATTGGTTAAGAGACCTTTTATCTTGATGTAATACACATGGCTCACATATTTCTTTGGTTAGGAAAAATAAATATTTGAATGCCTAAGGATATAGCCAAACATATGAATCAGAGCATCCTTCCAGCTCCATCTGCAAAGCAGGTTGCCCTGGAAGGACCATTTAAATACTGTCAATAAAGGGGTTAAGGAAATGCTACATTGAACTGAATAAACAAAGCAGAGAGAAATGTCAACACTTTCGGTTAAAGTTCACATATTTGGCATAAAAATACTCCATCTGCTATTGTGATCTCCACAGGGTAACCACAAATGAGCACAAAGCATACATTAAAATATACCAATGTGGCTGTATTTCTTACATGTTATTCCTTTTTCCAGGTTCTCATAATAACCACATAAACAAATCTGATGAAGGAGATTTGGGTGAAATTTTTCAAAAGCTTTAACTTCTTTCAGCCGTGTGAATATTATATCCACATCTTCACTGGATCGTTCCAATGGTCTATAGAAGGGGAAGAAATGACACAAAAAAGGGTATCAGTAGGGATGCTGAGTTAGCCTGCATTGTTCCAGTTATATTCAGGTTTATATAATTATCCCAATTGTCAGTATTTCATTGCAAATGTTCACCCATATATGCCCATTATTAGAAGTTCCAGGCCTTTATCAATTCACTTTAAATCATGACTATCGCAGATGGTGGGATCATGTGCTCTCTAATATAATATACATGTATGTATGTATGTATGTAAGTATGTCAGTATGTCCTTCATCCACTGTATAACTTCATCCACTATGTAGCTTTTGTTATAATATCTTGTCTTTTGTCCTCAAGTCCTTAAGTCTTCTCAAAACCACAAAGGTAAAAGAAATGTCTTATTATTCATCACCTTTTTATGTAAATAATGTGACTTTTAAAAAGTTTCATTTTTAAAATGGGATGTGGGGGCGGGTTTCCAAGGGAACCAACTATGTGGTTGGAAGATAGGACTTTAAGGGATTGGGGGGAAAAAAGACAATAATCAAGAAAAAAACAAAATTATAGGCAACTATAAATCAGAGATATTCTGCAGGGGAGGGGAAGGAAGAGGGATCAAAACAGGGGAGGGAAGAGCACAAGGGACTATGGTGATGATGTATGGATGAATTGGTGGTTGGAATTTTACAGGGACTTTCTCCTGAAAGGAAAAAGCATATATTGTTAAAAAATGAGCTATGATGTAATATGTGTGTATACATTACATATTAAATATGTAATATACATTACATAGTATATATAAATTAATCATTTAAAAAAAAAAGGTAGGACCTTCCAGCCTCAGTATCTGACCTCCAAGAGGGAAGGGGAACTGGAAGTTGAGTTCAATCACTAATGGCCAAAGATTTCAGCAACCATGTCTAAGTAATGACAATCCATAAACATCCCTGAACTAAAGGCTTCTAAGAGCTTCCTGGTTCATGACATGGAACTCAGGGAGAGTGAAGTGACTGGAGAGGCATAGAAATTGACCTTTCTCATAACATGCCCCATGCACCTCTTCCATCTGGCTATCTGGCTTCTATAATAAATTAATATCTAGTAAGTAAATGTTTTCCTGAGTTCTATGCGTCACTATAGTAAATGAAATAAACCCAGGGAGAAGACTGTAAAAACCTCTAATTAAAAACCAGATTTGTTCATAAGCACAGGTGACAAAACAAGTGACCGGTATCTGAAAGGAAGGCGGGAGATGGTCATGTAGACTTTACCTGTGGGATCTGATGAGGAATGTGAGAAGGAGTTGAATTGTACAGCACCCCATGCTGGGGTCTCAGAATTGCTTGGCAAGTGGAAAGCCCACACATATGTTATCAAAAGTGTTGAGAATGTGGTAGTGTAAGAGTAAAGGTAAAGCAGGAGGGAGCCTTTACAGATGGCTACAGCACGAATCAACCTCAGAGTCATGAATTCAAGGTGATGCTCAGGTGTGCTGAATCTCCTAGAATCTCCAGGATGTGGTAATATAAATGAAAATGCAGATGTTGGGGCCTCCCTTGTGTTGGGTCCATCTTGTGTCACAAGGGGTTAAGTCACAGCACTATGAAGCTATAGGCAGCCATTGCAGCATGAGTTTGATCCTTAGCCTGGGAGGTGACCCACATGGCCCAGCAGACCTCTCCTGCCTCGCCCGCTGCTCCCCTTAGCAGTGTATTTCAGTACATCTGCCTGTTATGCCCCCCACTCTGTCCCTGGTGAATCCTCTCACTCCTTGCACCTCTAGTGTACAGCCCAGTTCTCATATGCATAAATATTTTTTAAAAATATAGATGTTACTTAACATTGAGGTTATAAACACATATGCCTTCAGGGGGTCAATAAGGTAAGTGGACTAACAGTTTAAAAACAACAAAACTATAGTTGACTATAGCTAAAAGAATAAAATGAACTAAAGATAAGGGAGGAATCTCTACTGTAAGAAAGTAATGGCAGGAGCACAAGGACAGATGAGGACTCATACTCAGATTTGGCATTTTTAGGGAATAATGAGGATTACAGAGATCTGCAGAAATGGAACTGTCTACTCTTTTTCCGTGGAAATGTGGACCAGATGTTATCAGATCTTCCAAGATACTATGCAAAGAAAGACAGTATCTAAATGTTTGTTCACACTTCTTAAATATTGTGTGGGACAGACACACAGAAATATCTACAGGGTAGTTCCAATTTATAGACCATTTTGCTATCTCTAGATTAAGATGTCAAAGAATCAAGTAAAAATAGAATAGTTTTACAGAAAAAAACCTGGATTTTCAGAAAGCAGAAGAAAAACTTATTTATTTCTATACCACCCAAAAGAACTTCAAGATTTGTGAGCAGGTTGTTTGAAGCCAAGTGACAAAAGACTTAGAAAGATAAAGTCAACTTGATCCCACCACACCAACGTTGAACCTTTCTTCTTGATAGCTCTGAGTAGTCCCCAATTATGTCTTCCTATATTATAGTCCCCTAATAATGTCTTCCTATATTTAAACATCAAAAGCAATGGCTTATCTGTCATTGTTTTCACTGGGAACTTCATGGAGTGGGAAAACGCCACCTAGCTATTAGCTGACATCTTCACTACCCCACCTCTGTAATCAGTTAAGAATTCTTCTTTGCCTCTTTTCTCCTATGAATCCCAAATTTCCTATTGCCATCTAGAGTCTCCACAGAAGTCATGCTTGGCACTTCCTTTCCAGAATGCACAGTGCCCAAGTAGAGGCCACGTGTGTAGTAGAGCCTGGGTGTGATGTTCTACAGCAAGCTCAAACTGAACTCATCTTTTCTCCCACATCTGTTATTGCACTTGCCCTCCTTATTTCTGTGCATGGATCAGGTCCTGACCAGATCCAGGGAACTCTACCAACTCAGTCTCCCAAACCCATCCCCCTCTTCTTAACCCCTATTGCCACTGCCTCTGTTGAGGGCAAATGTGGGGCACATGAAGCTGAACAGCATGGCAGCCCTTACCTGGGGTTAGAAAGTTAATAAATAGCCAGCATAAGTATTTTAAGTAGGATAGTGGCACACTCTGATGTGCATTTTGGAAAGATCAACTTGACTTCGAGCAGATGCAGATGCAGATGGCAAGAGAGAGTAAAGACCAGCAGCCAAGAGACCAGTTAGGGAGTCTCACGGTCTATCAAGATGATGATGTAGGTTTCTCTAATTATAATTCACTCCAGGTGCTTCTTTCAACTCCCTTAATAACTGTGTACAGCTGGTCCCCTAAGTAAAAGTAAATTAAAGCTGCAAGTATGGAGATGGTAGTTTCCTTAGCCTCATAGCTGAACATGAGGGCACATTTTTTTAAACCACTTTTTAAAGAAGTTCACTTTTAAAACATGTTCAAACAACAAGAAGAATCATTTACAAAAGAAGACACTGTGGTAGATGGGAGTGAAAGGTGATCGCAATAACCTACACCCTTGTATACTCAAACACTTTGAGTATGGGCAGAAGCTGCGATTTGCATTAGTCCCAGAACATGGCAAAAGTAGAAAGGGGTCGCCATGATTGTGCTGCAGGGCAGGGGGAAGGGAGAGATCATTCAATCCCTAATCAGTGGAATTTAAACAAACCAAAAGGGAGATTTTTTTTTTCCTTCAAGATGGGTCTGACTTAATCAAGTGAGTATTTTAAGAGAAGGTCAAAGAAACAAGAGATTCTTCTGCTGCTCAGAGAAAGGAAAATTCAAGGCTGCAAGAGGACCCTGGGGCAAGGACTATCTGACAGTCCCCTGTCAACAGCCAGCAAGAAAACAGGGATGTCCGTCTTATAGAGCACCAAATTCTAGCAACAGCCATGTGAGCTTGGAATAGGCCCCTGAGCTCAGGAGGGAGCACGGCCCAGTTGGCACCTTGATGTCCACCTTTAAGAACCTGCGGGGTCAGAGAAATCAGGTCTTTCCACCCTTCTGCCACTGGTATAATGATGGCCACCTGTGGTGCTACGCACATGCCTAGGTGGGCATGCGCAAGTGGGCACACCTGAGATTAGACATGGGTATATAAGGGCGGCGATATGAGGCTGCCAGGACCAACAAGCAGCAAGACTAGTAGCAGCAGTAAAGCAGCCGAGAGGGTGTGATGTGCCTGGGGCTGGGAGACCTGCCAGCCTCCTGCCCCCCACCCCACCCCAGCACCCCTGCCTGCCATGTACCTGATGCCACCTTTGTAATAAAAGCATAAAAGCCACCAAGGATTCCAAGACTCCTTCCTTTATCCCATCTGCTAGAACCATCCAGAAGCTGCCCAGTGTGCCCCTTCCTGGCACTACAGAACCTGAATGGAAGGTCCAGTCAAGCACTTCGAGGCGCCTGACCCACGAAAGGGCCAGAGAGTAACTATAGACTGTGTGGGTCACCAAGTATGTGGTTGTCTGTTACACAGCAACAGAAAACTAACAGTTATTTTCTCACACTAGTCTCCTTAGGACTGGCTGAGACTACACTTCACACTGCTTTTACAATGTTACTCTCTGAAATGTAAATGTAACATAATTTCTCATTATTTCCTTACTGCACATTTCACACATACAGATTTTTGTTTTCTTGGAAATACCATCTTTCATCTATTCATTTAGTAAAATACTACTTGAGTCTTGTTTTTTTTAGAAACCACTGAATTATGTTTTCCTGATGTGCATTTTGTTTTCGTTTTTTCTTCTAATGGTTCTTTAGCTCTTTCAGGATGAACTTCACAGACTGTCACTAAAAACTTCCTAATTCAGTCGGTAAGGTCAGAGAGCAATTGATCCATCTAAGGTGACAAGGAGTGCAAGTTAAAAATATTTTTGATAAACATCTTTTAAGTAATGGTAAATAATGCCTGCTAGAAACATCAAGAGATCTTCTTAGAAATGTGTTTATGATCTTGAAAGAAGTGATTTTAATACTTATGTATATCTTTTGTCACATTTTCTTTCAAGTTAATGGAATGCAAATTAACAAGACTTAACTGCAATATGAATTATCAATAATCTATGGGACTTTAAATGACTCTCCATTCACCAAACACATTCTTTCATAAGTGCACATTCATTTTATTGATTCATTCAGTAAAGTATATTGTTTTCCTACTGAATATTAGATCCCCTTCCTGGAAGAACAAAGATGAGCAAGATGCCAGACCTACCCATGAGCAGCTCACAATGTGATGGGGAAGGGAGCCACATAGTCAGAACTGCAACACACTCTAGTAAAGACTGATGTGGGTACACACGATGTGCTGGGCTGGACCTTGCTGCAGATAGACAGCAGGTAGGTAAACATGGGTTAGGGTGGGAAAATGTTCCCTTTTATCTCTCTAGGTTCTTTGGCTAATAATTACCTAGACATAAGGCAGATTAACAGGGGAAAAACTAACTTGCTGAAATACATACAGGAATCCCCAAAAGACATGAGACTCAAAGGCAGTTAGGGAATGGAAGTTCTTATATCATCCTGAGCCAAGGGATGGGATAGGGGCCTGGGTCTTCAAAGCACAGGAGGACAATCCACAGAAAGTTAAAAGGAGCAGCTGTTTGCTAATTGTTCCCTATCTAAACAGTTAAGGAAGAAGTAAAAGTTTTTCCTGACTGTGCTGGGTCTGATTGCCTTCACTTTAAAATAATCCAAAAAGTGACACATGTGCTCCCCTTCAAAGGACCTACCCATAAGTGTGCAAAGGTTAAGGTTAACAGAGGTTCTGGATTACAGATACTGGTCACATACATCATGCAAATGTAAATTTAATATGCTCCTATATCTTAATTCTTGGCACTAACCAGTTTCAAAGATAGTCAGAACACAAAACAATAACACATGAGTTTTCATGGGGGAAAATGTACAATAACCATAAAATCAACAAAAACATCTCCTCTTAGATGACTTCTGTTTGGCGATATAATAATCATATCTGTCATGGAGGGCCACCTCCTCATCAATTAGCTGCAGAAGCTCTGTGGGACCTCTCCTGGGGACTGCAGATTCCAACAGCCAACAGGCCCGTGGGAGTGCTAGAAGTAGATGGAGAAGGGGGTTGGGGGAAGGTGTTCTCTGCTCTGTTGACTTCGTATAATTGAACAGATGCTCGACCAAGAAATAGCCACAAAAGCAAACTTACCAGAGCATTAACATCTAGCAAGAATATATGTAACACTTAATTCCCTCTACTGCACCTGTATTAATTTTTTAATTTCCAAAAGTCATTTGAAGATCAGTAAAATGAACATCGGTGTCATGTTAACTAAATACATTTGCATTAAAATGATTTTGCAGGTTATGTTGACTCATTTTGTTTAACAGTAACTTAAGGTTATAAAAAGTTAGGCTCCTCCTGCAATGCACTGTTAATCCAAGATAATATATGTGAACTTTATAAATTATCAATGTAAAAGTTTACAGAAGCTATTTTTACTTGTACCATCCTCTTCATCATCATTAGCCACAAAGACCTTTACAAAAAGTTTCTAATGAAAGAACTTTAAAACATATACTAGAATTCTTATGTATTTATCCTTGAAAGGATAGATAGGTGTGCATGTATGTTTTTCTCTCTTCTCTAAAAGAGCTCAAACCTTACATATTGACAATCTCAGCCTTTTTGTGATGCTATTAACTTTTCAAAGAACTTTTAAAATTTTGATCGTCACAGCCCTGTTAAATGAAGCAGATGTTTTGAACCCCACTTCAAGTACAAAAACATTTGACACAGAGGTTAGATATTAGTATGCTATAATTGTGTGTATTTATAATGCCAATGATGACATGGATATATCAAAAGTCTTTGAAACTCAAGATGTTTACCACTTATCATGTTATCATTTTAATTATATGATTATTAACCACTTAGAATACTGAAATGTTTACTCTCTCCTAATTACAAGTTTTTCCAACAATGTCAACAAAATTCATAAAGAAGATGTTGAAAATGCATTCATTCAATCCACAAATATTTTTTAGCATCTTTATTAGAAGACAACAAAGCACTTGGGTGATACAAAAAAAACAATTCCTGTACTGAGGAAGTGAAAATTGTTAAGAATTGTACTGTATAGCACTTATCAAGGAGAAATGGGATAAGAAACACAGTTAAAGAAGGAAAGAAGGGAACAGAATTCAGAAGAGGAACAGATATCACATATGAATGAAAGTTCTACAAAGACTTCATTGAAATTTCTTCCTAAAATCAGTCTTTCTTGTTTCTCTTTTTATGACACCACCACCACTGTTTATTCATTTAGCCCTAAAAATGTGGCCAATCGCAAAGACCCTTCTTCCTTAGAGACATGCTCTTCTCCCTCCAAGTTCCTACTACCAAGCCCTCACCACACCACACACACAAGCACATACAATACACACACACAGACATATTCAGATATACACAGAGATGTATACACACAGATACAAACGCACACATAAACACACACATGCTAAGAGCTTCCTTTAAAAAAGTTTTTTTTATATATATTTCACATCATTATTTCTGTACAATGTATGCTTTCTCCCCTCAGGTGTAGTTAGTCCTCGTAAAATTCCCACCACCAATTCACCTGTGCACCATCACCATGGTCCCTTGTGCTCTTCCCTCCCCTGTTTTGACCCTCTCCCTCCGCCTCCCCTGCAGAGTGTCTCTAATTTATGGTTGCCCGTTTGTTTTTTTTTATTTGACCCAACTTTAGTCAGGCTCCTGAAACTTCTCCTAGGTGCATCTGCTATATCCTTGTAAATTGCTAGTTTTAGAAAGAACCCTGTTGGCCAGTGTAACCAGAGCCACCCACCCCACCACCCTTCCTATTCCCTTCTATCTGACAGCCCCCAGCCCCAACCAGAGCTGGTCAGATTCCTCATCCTCCCCATCCCCACGTGGTGTCTGATCACCAGGCCAGACTTCAGCAAGAATCCTGAGAGGCCAATTTAGCTAGAAGCCCCTTAGGTTTCCTCTTAGTAATGTTTGATTCACTAACCCCCTCACTCCAGCCCCTTGCTATAAATTTGCTCTAGTCCATACTGTATTTAGAGTTGAGCACCATCTGGAACCCCTGCTGTAAAACCCCACTGTAGTGACTCTCACACCTATTGCCATGATCCTAAATAAAATCTGCTTTACCATCTTTAACAAGTGTCATGGAATATTTTTTCTTTAGCCACAAACACACACACTGGCACATACATCCCTCAATTCAATCAATTGCCAAAATCCTCTTTCAGCTTTTAAGTCTGTTCCTATTGAGAACGAATTAGAAAAACCCCCCTTGGTGGATCCTGTGACCTGGGTGCAAGCGTAGTACTTTACCTTCACAACTGAGACTGACCGCTGCAAACACAGGTCAGGACCTCTGTAACCCTTCCAAACTATGACCTGCACAGGTGCTGAGCATGTGAAGTCTGCAAATGCCTGGCTTAATGCCTCCCTACTCAGAAGGCACCCCTACTTGCTTTTGAGTACCTGTGAGTGAAAACTTCCCAAATAAGATAGGAGAACTATGATTGGAGGTTGCAGTGCACCATTTCAACCCTGAACAGAGCAATTGGAGAAACTGGAATACCTCCCCTTCCCTTTCACAAACAACCACTCCAACATCTGTCCCGTGATGGAGATGCCAGCTCTGAGGCCCAGGACTATTTGGACAAGTACAAAATCCCAGGGCAGGAACAGTCCTGCTAACTAGTAACTAAATAATGGTTGAGCCTGTACTTGTTAAAGAATGGAGAGAGGAAAATCTCCTTTGACCAGTCTTGGTGTATTGTAATGTTTCATTATAATAAAAATGAAAACATATAACCAAAGTACAGCTTTGAACAACTTTAACAGACCCTTTTCAAAAATCCTCTCTGATTGTTCCATGAGCTTCTAAACTCCATACAGATTGGTTTTAAGTTGCTCCACAACACCCCCCCCAGCCAGAGGTTGTCCAGGCCCCAGTCAAACTGGGATGCTTATTGGACCCCCAAACAGCACATAAAATAGAACTCTATCAAAATCTCGCCTGGTAATGCACTTGCTCTTCTAGCACTGAGTTTAAAATAATTTAAGTTTCTTAAAATTTCTGAATGGCTTCTAGGATAACTTAAAGAAGCTAATGTTTCTTTAAGATGCTTTCCAGGTAAGTGTGAAATGATGACTACTTTTTCACCATAGTAAGCAGAGGCCCTAAAACTCATTCCACGGTGCTCAGTGCGGTACTTAAACTTGAGATGACGCTGTTCAAAACCAAAAACTGTAACTAAACATTTGGAGACCCCTAGGGCCTTAGGTTGTGAGGATTAGAAATGGGAATCCTCTAGAGTCAGATCCTTCATATAACCTTTTCTTCGGACTCTCTGTCCCTGGGCAACAAGAAGCAGAGCCCTGAAGGAGGAAAAAGTGGGAAAAAAGGAAATATATAGAGGATGGGGGGGGGGGGGGTGGTAGAGAGAAGTAGGGATACATTACCTAGAACAGTGACTCTCAGTCTTCTAACCATCCCAATCTGCTTGTGGCCTCAAACACACACGAGCAGTAGTGGAGGGAAGCATATATTTAAAGGAAATTATGAAAGTACTTTCCTCTCCCTGAGTCAGATGACTGAAAACCTCTGCATTGAAAAGAGAACTGGGTATGTTACTATCATGTCAGGTACATGTTTACTGTATATTTGTCCAAAACCCATGAGAACCCTACTATAAACTGTGGGTTTGGTGTGATAATTATGTGTCACATAGTTCATTACTTGTAACAAATGGACCACTCCAGTGGGGATGCTGATAGTAGAGGAGGCTGAGCATATATGTAAGTGGGAGATATGGCAATTCTCTGCAATTAAGCCAAGCTAGCCCAAGACCTAGACCTAGAAGGCTTAGAACTAAGCCTCATTAGAAGCAAGCTGACTGACCAGTAATTTAGCTGACTATAAAAACATAAGTTTAACACTCTTAAAGGAAACAAAATGCAAGACTCTCAATATCATAGCTTCACGATGTCTAGCATATGATCAGAAATGGCTACCTATGAAAAGAAACAAGAAAATGTGACTCATATGCTGGGGGAAGCCAGAGGCTGCAAGAGCCATAAGCAGCAATGCCAAGACCCTTACGTGACTTGCAAACGAGTCGGGCTAGGACAAGAGGTGTATACTGCTCTTGGAATAGAGGCAGAACACTAAGGAGGAAGATGATAATGTAACAGGATGTTGTTAGATATTAGTAACAGCTAGCTACATGTAGGCAGGTTTGGCATGCAACTATGTGACCTTGTACTTCTGGGTTATGCTTCTTATAGCAAGTAACATACGCTTGTTAATTGTTCTCATGCTCAATAAAAGGCCATGGAAAAGTTAGGAGGTTTGCTATTTGCCTAGGAGAGCAATAGCCCTCCATCTCCATACTGACATCTTACCTGCTGGACTCATCTCTACATCACCGACCATATAGAACAACATCATCATTTTTACCTCCAGAGAGTTCTAGCAACACTCATAACCAACCAAGAAAAAAAAAAATAGTAACTGACCCAGAGATGACAGATGTTGAAAATACCAAAAGCTTTAAGACAGCTATTATGAATATATTTTAAAATTTAAAAGACTAGGATAATTGAACAAATGAGAAATATCAGCAGTGATATACATATTACTAAAACATGGAAATTCTAAAGCTGAAAAATACAAAATAAAGAGAAAAAAATCACCAGATGGGTTCCAGAGTAGCTCAGCACTGCAGAAAAGAGAGATCAATGAATCTTAAAGCAGGCAGTAGAAATTACCCAAACAAACGCACAAAGGGGAAAAAGGATTAAAAAAAAAAGAGCAATGACTCAGTGACCTGTGGGGCAATATCAAGAGAATTTAATCTACACATAACTGAAGTGCCGGAAAGGTAAGAGCAGGAAAATACTTGAAAAATAATGGCTAAAAGATTATAAAGCAAAATTTCAGCTTTGAGTGGTGGGTTAAAGATAGCCACTAATGCTTTGTTAATATTTCCATCAAAAAGCAGGACTACGGCCACTAGGAAGGTTACTCAAAACACTAACAATGGATCTATCATATGATCCAGTGATTTCACTTCTAGAAATCTACCCAAAGGACACAAAAACACTAGTGAGAAAGGAAACCTTCAACCTATGTTTACTGTAGTACAATTCACAATAGCCAAGGTATGGGAGCAAGCTAAAAGCCCAGAACAGATGAATGAATCAAGAAGATGGGGTATATACTCACAGTGGAATACTACCATCAGTCAAAAACAAATAAACGAACTCATTATTTGTGGCAACATGGTTGGAGCTAGAAGAGATTATGCTAGGTAAAATAAGTCAGAAAGAAAAGATATTTATCAGGTAGTTTTACTTATACGCAGAATACAGAGAGATCAAGCAAAGGATCAGGAAAAAGAAAACTTGCAAGCTGACCACAGATCTGAGACATACAGCAGGGGAGGAGGAGTCAAAACGAGGGAAGGGAAGAGTGTAGGGACTGTGATGATGGATCACCAGTGCTGTGGTGATAGGAGAATTACTGGGACTATGACGGAACAGAGAAATCAAATATGTTCCAAAAATTAACAACGATGTCAGAAAATAAATATGAAAAAAGAAAAAGTGGGCTAATCACTGCTCCTGGTCCCATGAATCTGGGTTGGCCTGTGACCAACACATGTGGTGTAGGTGATAGTACGGTGGTCATGATGAGTCCCGCCAATAACACGCTGAGCTGCCATGGGCAAGCTGCTTACCCACCTGGGCTTTGGCTTATTCATGACCAAAAGGGAGCTATGGGACTAAATTATCCCTGAAGATTCTGTTTGTCTTTCAGAAAGTCTACCTTCTAAGAGGGGTTATATAGTGAACCAGTAAATAAATAATACATAAAAAGAAATTAAGATGCTATGTCCAAGTGTTACCCTATAATTACCTGGCAGCTGAGAATCTAAATATCTTAACCAAAACAAAACCTACTCTAAGTTAGGAAGCTGGCCCCAAACTCAGGAATTTGGTTAGAATGATGCTCAATGAGTGGTGTAGCTGACCTCTGTCTATGAACTCAGGCCCTTGCAGTTAAAGACTACTAAAAGGCTTGAGGTTACTTAGAGCACAGAGAGGGTGTTTTCCACCAATATTGTGAAATTCTCTTTTCATTCACACTGACTAGACTGTTAAATAAATCTGGAATGGTTAGTATAGAAAATATTGAATAAGACTTTCTGATAAATTTTTGTTAAACTAAATAAAACCTTTTGTCATAGCCACCAAGTCCAAGACATCTTCTCTCCATAATTCCAAAACTACCAATGCCAAAGAACACAGATGCCTTGAATTTCATTCTCTTTGGGAACAGCTTCGGGTGTCCCCTTCAGAGTGTAAAATGGCAATAGTCGTCCTCAACAACACAACTTTCCAGCATGCCTCACTGCAAAGAATGGAACACCCCCCAGGCAGCAACACGATTTGTGCCAAGGACATATGGCAGGGATTATGATTAATTTGGGAAAAAGATTCAATTTGACAGTCTTCTTTTTACTGTTAGTCATTTTGGTTTTCAAAAGTGATCAGAATTAACAATGCAGGCCAGGTAGACTGGGGTGTAGAATGCTGATTTAATAAAATGAAAGCAAGCCTTGCACATATTTCAGGCATGGTTTAAATTATTGCATCCAGCAATCTGACTGCTGAGGCAACATGACGGTTAGAGACATAGTTATCAAACAGCTACTGGCTGGCTAATCCCAATGTCAGTAAGGAGTCTTGTTCCAGTCACACATAGTCCATTTAAACAGAATTTTGTGACCCCTCCCACAACAACGACATGGCTCCAGTAGAAGGGATCATAACCAATTTCCAGTCCTAAAGTGGATGCAAAGTTGGTCCACCTCTTCAGTCCTCCTGTGAGGAACAGGAAGCCACTCCTCAGGGCAGCAAGAATCAGAAGCTCGCACCCATTCCAGTCCCATCTCTGAGCAAGCAAATCAGGAGGTACCCCTGTCCCACAGCTTTTCTTCACCCAAGTAGAGATGAAAGCATCTGAACTCTCTATTTCAGTTTCTGATGCCTCACTCAGCAAGTCTGTTGTAGCTCAGCTTTGTGCAAAGTACAATGAAAAGTTCTTAGACAGTTACAGGAAAAACAAGGCTTCAAATCGGCCCTAAAATAACTTGTGACTTACAAGGTGATCTGAGACCTCTCTATACTATGACATCGCACAGATGAGAGTGGCCGAAGGGTCCATATAAAGGTAAACAGAGGTCTACATAAAAACTCCTGGGGATTTAGAGCTAGACAAGACAAGAATGAGTAGAGAGGGCTACACAGAAAATGTTTTTCTTTCTACCTCTTCGCTTTTCAAAGACTTTTAGCTGAACTTTGAGCTCATTCATGGAAAGCAGAAGAATTGTATAAGCACAGAGTGTAGGTCTCCAGGCAACAAGGTGAGAAAGCCTGATCAAAGTCACGAAGGTAGGAAACTACAGGCCTGGAGTAGCTAGCTAGTCATGCAGTGGTTTGACGTTCCAACGGTTTCTTAAAGAGGAAAACTAAGAAATAAGATGGGCACCTATGAAGGCAGGGCTGGAAAGAGCCAGTGAGGTTACAGACTTTATTTTGCACATCATGGGGGGCCAGCAAAGGTTTTAAGGAGAATACAAAGAAATCAGAGCCATAACTTCAGAAAATTCGCCTTTGAGCTGGGAATTAACTGGAGGAGAAAGGGACAAAAGGTATGCTGGTTAGTAAGACTGAGTTTTAGGGTTCCATAGGTAACACTGTTCACAAAATCATGCAGCTTCACTTCCATGACATTCACAAAAACATCCACGTGCTCATCGAGGTGTGACAACAACCATGAGGCTCTTCTCTTCCCAATGCCTGTTTATAAGGAGAGTATTCCAGTTTCTCCTAGGACAGTCATGGCTCATGCTATAATCCCAGTGAAATTATTAATGTGTTCCCCATCCACTCTCAAAATTATCCTGGTTATACATGCACTTAGATGACCTCGCTCCTTGCACCTCTTGCCAGTTGCTCTCCTGACTGTGACGGATGGACTAATTCCTGCAATTCATAGCCCTTTCCCGTCACTCACCAGATTATGTGATCACTTTGTCTCCCTCCCCGAGTCACAGATAATCCCCATTCTTCTGGCTGTTGAGCTTCTGCTACCTTGTTCTCCAGCCCCATAACAGCAGGACACAGTGGGATGCAACTCCAAGTGAAAAGACACTGGTGCTGGAGAGTGGGGCATGAGAGGGGAGCAGCAGGAAGGGGACACAGGGACTCTCGAGGGGCAGGGGCAGATCAGACAAGGGTTCTCCAGCTGTTGATGAGTGAGAATCCGGACCTTTGTATTTTCTCATCTGCAAGCGTCAGTGGGTGTGTGAAGATGATAAAAGGGTACATAGAATCTGGAAAACTACAAATGTGGCTTAACTGCATGCAAGTAATCCTAATTATAGTCATTTATTTGAACATCATATGAACCATTTGTGCCTAATTACAATGCTGTCAAAGAACAAATATGAAAGGTGTCAGATGATTTTTGTTGTAGCTTTGATTATACTAGCAAACGCTATATATGTGTGCATAATTATGGTTTGTTACTCATGCAGCATGATCAGTTTTATGATATTAATTCCTTCTAATATTAATAAATCATTTAAAAAATGTGAAATTACATCTTTAATGATATTAAGGATTTGCTGAGCATTTTTAAACTCAAATTATCCTTGTAAGATAGGTCTTATTATCCTGAAGCTTGGGAAACCAAACTGGGAGATGTTTAGCAACTTTCCTCTAATCTCACGGTCAGTTGGGAGTGGGGGGGTGCCCAGAACTGGAATACGGTTAGTTGACTGCACTCTCCACCCCATATTTTACATCAGAACCACCTACAGAGCTGTGAGTACCCCAAGCAGGCTGATCACTGGGAGCCATTCTCAGCCATTTGTGTTAGTTTGCTCTTTACCTAGCAGAGGCTGAGCATAGCACCTAGGGGAAAGCAGAGAAGAAGAACTAGCCAGCAGCAGTCGGCTGGTATTATCTATACCATGAAAGCATCTTAGTGATGGCCCAGATTTGCATACCCTGCCAAACAGACAAAAACAAACATGGGCATCATACACCACCGCTAACACTACCGAAACCAACCAAAACTAAGTGCACATTTCATTAATGTCGCTCTCTTTAGAAAGGAGTTAAACTATCTGGGATCATTCACCATCCACTCTCAGCACCTTATTAAAGTGATTCTCCCACTCCTAAGCAGCATTCTTTGTGCCAAGGGTGTGGTGAGCCAAGATTTGCCAGATTTTACAAATATAAATACGGGATGCCCATTTAAATTTGCATTTCAGGTGAAGGGCAAATCATTTTTTAGTACAATTAGGTTCTATTGCAATAATTAAGACATACTTATAATTAAAAATTATCATCTGCCTGGGAAACCCAGGTAAGGCCAATTTACTTTGCCTTTTATTTCTGCTGCGGTTTTAGAACCCTTATAGATTAGTGCCCCCAGAAAATTTCCTTGATGTCTCACAAATTAGCCCCAGTTTGGGTTAACCTGCTCCACAATACCAATACTTGTCCTACCTTCACCTATAGGAAAAGGAAAAGGTGTTCCAAAGTCTCTGTTTCTCGCTGCTTCACCTGCGACCCTCAGAGCACAGGCTGTGTGCCTGGGGCTGGTCTGCATGGTGTGAGAATGTAAGGAGAACTGCGGGATTAAGAGAAGCTTTGCCCAGAGATTCAATTTTAATGAAAGATTTTTGAGAAGAAATAGTCTTGCATTTTTCAGTTATTAAAAGAATTAAAAGATAAAATATATTTATCAAGTGAATATGCAGAATTCTCATTTCCATCTCAGTTAATACCCAGTATTTTAATGAAAGTCACTGGGTCATAAATATTTTTATGTGCACCAAAAACTGCATGTTTGGAGATGTATGGAATCCCCAGAGTCAGCACAGCGGTGCAGAAACAGTGAGCGGGGTCCTTGGCGAGAGCTGATTATGTGCATGTCACCAGCACAAACAGCTGGCATCCTTCCGCCAAGTATTCACGCCAGGAAGTGTGATTTGTTGATGAATCCATAGAAGCTTTATTTTTCCTTCTTGGCTGCAAAAAATCTACTGGCTCCCACAAACTAGCACAACTTCCTACTGGCACTGCTCAAAATGTGATAAATAAAATATTTTATTTAGAAACATTTTATTTAGAAACTACATATATATAAATATTATAAATTGCTCCATTTTTCTGTTTTGGTGAGTGTCCTTATAACACCAGTCAAAATTAAGAGGTTGTTTTGGGTTTTTTCTTTTTTCTATAGATGAGTTTTTTTCTTTACATGGTAAAGTGGCAATGCATTCCTTGTATGAATGGCAATCTGTGGGTGTATTCACTCTTCCAATGACCTTGAGATCCGTGACTGACAGCTCCTAAGATTTCACCTGGTAGCGAGTGATCTGGGCCTGTCTGTGCACAGCAGTGCATGCACCCTGTCTCACTCAAGAAGCAGCTCAAGTACTAAACAACATGAACCACTGAAGTCTGCCTCCTTGTATATTTTCATCCACCAAAACAGGAGTGAAGACGCTGCCTAAGCCAGACTACAGTTAGTTTGTGGTATACTCAGAAGAAGACCTAAAAAGCAAAGGATATGCTTATATGTTTATTTAAGATAGGGGTAGAGCTACAAGTATCCAAATCTTTTTATATCTTGAATAGGAAAACCCAAAACTATGACTGTTACAATACCCCAAAGTCAAATTATGCACGTTTTGAAAGAAATTGTCCACTAAAGACAGCAGATTTGGCAAGAAGCAGGAAAATCAAAAGCAAAAACCAAAGAAGAAAATTCAAAAATTGCCTTGAGAATGGTTTCAGAATTGTCTTGGAGGTGAAACTCATAGGGTAGAAGAAAATGTGGTTAAAAACACAACCCAAAGCAGTTAGGACCAGTCAAAAATGAGGCGGTCAAGCTGAAAAGATGCTCCTACTAAAAAAAAATCATCATCAAACTACAAATTGTACTTGTGCTCAAAAGGCATAACTGAACTGGCTGAGAAACAGAGGGAAACATAATTTTTATGGGGATAAAGCAAAAGCAGAAATGATTTCCCTCAAATACTTATAATTGTATAGATTAAACATGCATTGACAGTGACCAAGAGTTAAAAACAAACACATAAACAAAACCTGATCATGAATTGTCAACAACAAACATCTTACTGAGAGATAAGAACAGAACTTTCAGGAAGCTTGAGATTTAGCAGAACTGAGCTTGAGGCTCAGACTGGGGAGTCACAATAGACATGTGTCAGCTGAACCCATGAGGTAGGTGAGATTGTTCAGAAAGAGAAATTTGCCTAATAGGAAAAACAAGCTAAAAATGGAACCCACGAACACTTTATTCTTTCTGTTTTCTCAGAAAATAAAGGCAACAAGTGGGTTATGTTGCCATTTTCTTCTTCATTTTCACTACCTTGGAAATAAAGGCTCTATAGATATAGAAGTTGCAAGAATTTTAAAAATTTTATCTCAGTCAGTTATCAATGAGTTTCAAACACAAACTGTGGGGAAAAAAGAGAATTGATAATCAGGGTTAAGAAATTGAAACACTGATGAAAGAAATTACTGACTTATTTCACTTAGCTTATAATCCCCTCCAGTTCCACCCACGTTGTTGCACATGGAAAGATTTCATCTTTTTAGTAGCTAAGTAGTATTCCATTTTGTATTGAATATAGACCACATCCACTTACCTTTCACTGGGCACAGGTTGGTTACTTATCCTGCTTATTGTAACTAGTACTGCAATGAACATATGCATGCATATATCCCTCTGAATTAGTGTTTTTGCATTCTTTGGTTAGATACCTAGGAGTGGAATTACAGGATCATAGGGTATCTTAGTTTTAATATTTTGAGAAACCTCCATACTATTTCCCATAGGGGCGCAACCAGTCTATATTCCCAACCATAGTATACAAGAGTTCCTTTCTCTCCATTTCCTCAACAACACTTGTTTCTGGTCTTTTGAATGAAGCCTTCTCTCAGATGTGAGATGATATCTCACTGTGGTTTTGACTTGTGTTTCTCCGTAAGTGACAATGAGCATTTTTTTTTCATTGCCTGTTGATCATCTGTGTGTGTCCTTCGAAGAAGTGTTCTTCTGCCCATTTTTTGATTGAGTTTTTTTTTTGTTGTTGAATTGTATGAGTTCTTTGCAGATCTTGTTGGATGTATGATGTAGAACTCTTCTACCATTTGGTAGAACTCTTCTATCATTTTATTTTAATGATAGTTTATTTTGCTGTGCAGAAGCTTCTCAGTGTGATGTATCTGTTCACTTTTGCTTTTATTTCCCTCACCATTGCAGTTCAATTCCCAAAGACATTACTGAAGCTAATGCCATGGAGGGTTTTGCCTATATCTTCTGCTACATAATTTATGGTTTCAGGTGTTATATTCAAAGTCTTTATTTTGAACTAATTTTTGTGTATGGTATGAGATAGTGGTTTATTTCATTCTTTTACATGTAGCTGTCCAATTTTCCCAGTATCTTTTGCCGAAGAGAGTTTCTCTTTTGTAGTCTCTTGAGTTTTTGGCTCTTTTGTCACAAATTCCTATCCATATATGTGCAGGCTTATTTCTGAGTTTTTAATTCTATTCCTTGGTCAATGTGTACATTTTAATTCTAACACTATATTGTTTTGATTACAAATGCCAGATAATTTCACCCATGTGTGGAATATAAAGAAATAAAGCAATGGAACAGAAAAACCACATTAAAATCTGATGTACAACAGAGGCTACCAAAGAGGGAGGTGGGAAGCTAGAAGCCCAGGAGAGAGTAGACCAAATGGACTACAGCTGGAGATTACTGGTGCTTTGGTGGTGGACATAGTGTGATAACAAATATTTGAAGTGTGAACCTGTATCCCTAAAGCAAACATTATCATAATAAATAATTTTTTAAAAAAGACAAGTTTCATGAAATGAGCTGTACAGACATTTTAATCTGTGGATCCTCATGTTGACAACAACTAGCCAAAAAGAGAGAAGGAGTTTTGGAAAGAGAGGGAGAGAGTATTTCTTTTCTGTTTGAGGTCAATGTGATGGATATTGTCAAATTTGATGACATTTGATACCCAATGTTTATTGATGTTTTAAACATAAATTTAAATCTTTGACATTTCTTGCTGCAAAAAATGGGGGAAAATTACTAAAAGAAAAAAAGGTAGTTCATAATAGGCACTAGTGGGGAAAAGGGATGAGTATGAGCACTGGCTAGAGACTGCGGATTTGAGTGGAGAGGCCTGGAGGAGAGACCTGGAGGAGAGGCCTGGAGGAGGTCTAATGCTTGTAGAGATAATGTAACAAAAGGACCTAGATATGTTACCTGGATTTAGCAATTACTAGCTCACAGGTAACCTGTGCCTGGGCAGCTTGGAAGCAAATGGGAATAGTTTGGGTCCTTAAATCCACTCTTTATTTCTTCATTTCTTTACGGTATAGTTGTCTATTACATTTTTTTACCTAAATGTTCTAACTAATTTCATTTGATTTCAGAAACTACAGCAGATAATATCATAATAATCCAAATGGCCATGAACAGATGTTTGGATAAACCAATTCTGTGTACTCATACAATGGAATACTACTCAGAAAAGAAATGAACTGTTGATACATTTAACATCGATAAATCTCAAAATAATTATGCTGAGTGGAAAGAGCCATATAAAAAAGACTACCAATTGGCAGATTCCACTTATATAAAACTCCAGAAAATGAAAAGTAATCTGCAGTGACAGATTAAAAGCAGATCAGTTGTTGCTTAAGGATGAAAGGAGGAGAGGGGCATATAAACTATAAAGAGCAGCAGAGAACGAAGGGTGATGCGCATACTCGCCATCTTTCTTATTCCTGTGGTTCTTTGCTAAGGCTTTCTGTTTCCTTGCTTGGATAGTCTATATTTTTAAGGATGTTCATAGTTGATTGAGGAAGCATTTTTATTATAACTGGCTTAGAATCTAGGTGGGAAATTCTGCTCCATTACCTCCTGGTGGTGAGTGCAAGAGGTCCATGCTCCACCTTTATTTTATGGAAGTAGAAATCGGCCTGCAGGTTTTTGTTGGTTGTGTTTGGTTAAAATGGACAGTTACTATGTAAAAATTTTCTGTCTCGCTCAGTTGCCCCTTTCTTCATCCTGAGAGCAAAACAAATTCTTGAGGACTTTTTTTTTTAATCTGTACCCACATTTAGGTTTGCTATCTGCCCTAGCAAGTAGTCTAGAGAATAAACAGCACCTCAAAATGACACCACTATGTCATTTTCCAGACAGAGAGCTCCCCAAGTTTCATTCTTTTTGTTTGTCTTATATATAACATCCTGCATTTACAGTTATGCCTAGTAAGAGAAATAGGAAGAATAGAATCCATTTGTCCAGGAACAAGACTCTAGATTTTCTTAGCAGCATTTTTGCTTAGGAAAACTAGGTAGTTACAATTTCACAACTGCCATATGTATCAAAAGCAAATGTACACAACCAGGAACAAATGCACCATCTCCTGAGAGATGTTTCCAGGGACATGGCAACCAATGAGCCATATGTTATTTATTTGTTAATCACTTGCCAACTCTGGCTCTATTGATACTATCATTTCTGAGTTTCACAGCAGCCCGCATGCCTCAGCTGTGAGAGTTTGCTTCCTTGCTGTTCAGTATGTATCACAGTGATGTTGCCTCTCTGTCCTTTCCTCCATCTGTTACAGAAAAACAACACCCTATGTTTTCACAATTGCATCCCTGTTATCCTACCTCTTGTCCTCTGTATTCTCTATACTTTGATTTTTCATTTTTCCTTAGACTTTCCCATATAGCCACATTTTAGGTGGATGGTCTCAGTCTAGTCTAAGTCACAGGTTATGCATTTGTCCAGCACCTTATGTGTGAGATATCTTATTTTTGTTTTCAGAACTACCATCTTCCCCATAACAATATTCCAGTATTCCTGGCTGGAAAAGCAGATGGATCTATTAGCTGTGTCATCTGTTCAGTTTGGGATTTAAAATGCAAACTTACACTGTGTCCTATCTTCCTCCAAATATTTTGTCAACAGGACAAGATTTGAACATTTGGAAACATCTTAACATGACTTTGAGGTCACGGTCACCATTCCCTTATTTCCTTCTACACAGTTTCTTTTGCTGGCTACTTCTCTTCCTCTAAACTCTTACTGGAGGACAGCAGGGTTTAATCCTTGATCTTCTACTCTTTAACATTCACTCCCTTGATGCTCTCCAACCCATGTGTATAAATACCATCTATGTATTAATGATAACCAAATTTACAACTCCAGGTCAGACATTTATTCCAAACTCCAGATTCAAATATCCAATTTCCTATTGAACATCTCTAGTTGAGTATTTAATAGATATCGCAAACACATGTCCAAATCTAAACTTCTCACTTCTTCAAATATGCCCCACCTCTAGCCTTCTCCAAAACAGATGGCTCCACAATCCTTCAGCTCTCCAAGCCAAAAGAAAAAAAAAAAAAAAGAAGAAGAAGAAGCAAAAACCTAGAATTACCTTTGACTCTTCATTCTCACACATTCCCACACATAATTTATGAGCAAGTCCTACTGGTTCTACCTCTAAAATAAATCATATGTCTCATCATCTCCACTGCTGTCACCTGATCCAAGCCATCATCTTTCAAGAAACATGAAATCATAAAATATGAGATAAAACACAGTTTAAAAAAAAAGACACACTACAATTTTATGACCATTTATTCTTGATAATAAAGATAGAAATTCTTTGACTTGGCCCCAGTTAACATGGGGCCACATGAGTGGAGAACGCGAACACTGTACAAAATGAACAGTGATGTAAAATATACATAAATAAGTCATAATAAAAAATATATGTAGGGCAAGGCCTTTAAGTTCCTGTCATTTCCTTCTGGGAAGGAGACATGTGTCTACACGCATCAGCTGTAACACCCCCAGAAAGAAGATGGGGTGTGTGCATATTGTCAACTCTCAACTGCAATCCAGCAACAGCTCTCACAACCAAGGTGAGAGAAAAGCTTGTGATGGTAGCAACCAAGTCACCTGTTACACCAGGGATTTATGCTATTGTCTCAGATATCTATTTTAGCAGCTAGACATCAGCGGGCTTTATTAAAATGTTTCACCTTTTCCCTATAACCTCCTTCACTACTTTTTTCATTTTTTAAATCTCTAATTCCTTCTATATAAAGCATATGATATAAAATTCCCATCAGTAAGGTTCCTATTACTCTCCTACACTGCTGGTGGGAATGCAAATTGGTTCAACCACTATGGAAATCTGTATGGAGGTTCCTCAGTCTACTAAAAATGGAGTTTCCATATGACCCAGCAATCCCACTCCTAGGGATCTACCCAAAGGACACAAAAACATTAATTCAAAAGAATAACATGCACCCCTGTGTTTATTGCAGCATTATTTATAATAGGTAAGACTTGGAATCAACCCAAATGCCCAAAAAGAGACGACTGGATCAAGAAAATGTGGTATATATACACAACAGAATATTATTCAGCAATCAAAAAAGATAAACGAGAGCCATTCGCAGAAACATGGATGGAGCTTGAAGAAATTATGCTCAGTGAAATAAGTCAGAAGGAAAAAGAAAAATACTGGATAGTCTCATTCCTAGGAGGAATATAAGGGATCAAGGAAAAAATAATAATAATATCAAAACAACAACAAAAACACAACACAACAAGAATAAACAGACAACTACAAATCAGAGACATTTGGGAGGGAAGAGGAAGGGATTGGGATCAAGGCAGGGATGGGAAGAGCACAAGGGACTATGGTGACGGTGCACAGATGAATTGGTGGTGGAAATTCTATGGGGACTACACCTAGAAAAGAAAGCAAACACTGTAAGAAAAAAATAAATAAAAATTTAAAAAATAAAGTTCCTAATATATAATTATAGAAATAAGTAGAATTTACCATATAAAATTAATTTTATTCCTGTGTTGCTAATCCTGATTCAAAAGAAACATAGTCAAATGCTGTTCTATTTTTAGAGGCATTCTTTTATGTCAGCATTTGACTGCAAAATTCTTTAGAAGCATATAAAAATCAATAGTGGGTGATAAAAAGAAAATCAAAAAGAAATAAAGAATCAAATCTTGCCCAACTAAAATGAAGAGAAACTCCTTTTTAAATCATTTTCCAGTATTTTTAAAATCACTCCATCCTAGTGTTATAAAATGTTCATTTTCCCTTCTCCCTAATACCGATACCATTTCCCTAAAAGCAATGAGTAAAATATATATAATTTTAAATTACTTCAGTATCATAATTTGCCTACTTTTTATTCTCATTTAGATACCCCCAGACAATAACAGGTTTAGTAATACCCATTTTTCATTTATTTACGCTCCTCTGAGGAGCTTGTCATTGCTCATTTGTCCAGTGGATGTTTATGTTTAGGACTACGAATGCCAGAAGCCCCAAAAATATACACTAATCATCTAAATGCAAAAGGTTTTGTTTTTTCAAATGAGATTCACTTTGATGTCCATATTCTACTAAATACTGAATATTTAAAGTGAAACGCTAAAATTATTAAGATAAGTATCTGATGAAGTGCTGAAAAGGTAGGAAGCAAAGCAACAGAGATAACATAAAATTCAATTGAGGAAAAGATAAGGTGCTTTCACAAGCTGATAATGTACAATAACAGCAAAGGAGATGAATGAGCACAATAAAATTATATGCTATGCTGTTCAACCAGTTGGCATTCAAGTTTGGTCATACTTCAGAGGTCTATCTTATTATATAATCCCCTTGGTATTTTCTATAACTGTACCTCTTTTGCACAATAAGAGGTTTCCCCTATTTATACTCTGATGGTCCAGGCAATTAAAAAATGGTCCAGGTCTAAATATTTTCAGTAAATAAAATGGAAAACTTGGTTACTGACTCTTCAAATCAGATATTCAAATACAACCACGGTATATTTACAATAAGTTGGCCACATGCCTGGAAATATCACCACAGAGACTCACTATTCTCAAGTTGTCTTCAACAGTTGACATGAAAAAATTTACAAGCATATTGTAGTATCGTTTATTTAGTTGATAAAATACAAAATATTGTCAAAGGCTGACTGCAGAGTAAACTTGCTTAAAACAGCAAACAAATCTACAAAATGAGAAATCACTGAAATTTCTAGGTATCATGGACCATTTTCTTGCTCTGGTATATTTGTCTGAAGTTCTGAGAGCGCACTTGTCCCATAGAGATAACAGACAAACTCATCACTAAAAAAAATTAGCTAAATAGGAAACTCAAGTCCACCAATAAGCAGAAGATATTGCTATCACCCTCAGTCATCAGCATCATAGTAAAAGACATTCACCCACAATCCTTTTAACCCCATTTAAATGGTCGTATTTTTCCTGGTCTGTCTGACACTAGTTCTCAATGTGTAATTTTCTTTTGCCTCAAAATTTATAAAGAAGAAACTAAAATGAACAAACAGCATTTAAAATATCTTTAAATAATATCATAGGTGCAAAGAAAACATTTGACAAAATTCCAGTACACTTATGATTAAAAAAGAAAATATATTACCAACGAGGTACATATAGAAGGAAAGTACCCCAACATAATGCAATATGTGAAAAACCCACAGTTAACACCATATTAATGGTAAATAGCTGAGTTTTTCCTCAAAGATCAGTAACAAGATAATAATGCCTGTTCTGACCACTACTATTCAACATGGTATTGACAGTCCTAGCCAAGTCAATAGAAAAGAAAAAGAATAAAAGGCAGTCAAATTGGGAAAGAAGTAAACACTCACATTCATTCTCAGATAACATGATATTATATAAAGAAAATCATAAAGACTGCCAAAAAACTGTTAGAACAAACAAATTCAGCAAAGTTGTAAGATAGAAAATCAACAAAAATCTGTTGTTTCTATACACTAATGACAAACTATCAGGAAGAGAAATTAAGACAACAATTCCATTTACAATCACAACAAAAAGATTAGAATACCTAGGAATAAATTTAACCAAGGAAGTGAAATTGGCATATTGAAAACAATAAAATATTGCTGAAGATAACACAAATATATGAAAAGATGTTCCCTACTCATGAATTGTAAGAATTAATATTGACAAAATGTCCCTACTCTCCAAAGCAATCTACTATTCAATGCAGTCACTACCAGGACTCCATTGGTCTGATAGGTGAGTAAATATATATTATTTTTAAAAATTCTAATGGTATTCTATTTCTAGAATCTAGAATTTCTAGAATAGAATTCTGTGAGAATTCTATTTCTTACAGAAATAGAAAAAACAATCCTAAAATTTGAGTGGAATCACTAAAGACCCCAAATAGCCAAAGTAATCTCGAGAAAGAACTAAGTTGCTGTCATCACTCTCCTGACTTCAAATATATTACAAAGCTATAGTAACCAAGACAGCACGATATTGTCTTAAAAGACAACTAAATCAAGTAATAGGATAGAACCCTGAACAAAAAACCATTATGTAGTCAACTGATTTACCACAAAGAGGCCAAGAATATACAGTGAGCAAAAAACAATCTCTTCAGTAAATGATGTTGGGAAAACCACTTGCAAAAGGATGACACTAGACCATTATCTTATACTAGACACAAAAACTAACTCAAAATGTATTAAAGATATGAACAAACTCTGAACCACCAACAGTGTCCAAGTGTTCCTTTTACTCCACACCACCACCAACACTTGTAATTTCTTGTCTTTTGATAATAACTATATTAACAGGAGTGAGGTGCTATCTCGTTGTGGTTTTGATATGCATTTCCCTGATAAATATATCTATTGTTTCTCTATCTATTTTTTAATTGGATTGTTTTGGATTTTTTGCTATTGACTTCTGTGAGTTCTTTATATATTTTAGATGTTAAGTTTTTATCAGAAAATGATTTTCAAATATGTTCTCCCATTCAATAGGCTAGCTTTTCATTTTGTTGATATTTCCTTTACTATGCAGAAACTTTTTAGTTTGATGTGGTCTCACTTGCTTTTTTTCACTTTTGTTGTCCTTGCTTGTGAAGTCAGATCCAAAAATTTGTGATCAAGTTATACTGAAAGAGCCTAATGAAACTCATTGCTGAGTTCACAGGTGGGATATTGCTGGGGATATTGTTTATCGCATTCTCCTCCATGAGGCTGAAAGGTCAACAGGTCCCATTATAAACTTGGCTAATTGTTCTTCTCTGGAAGAAATTATTTCAGTTTATAAACACTTAATAATGAAATGACGTGTTCTCTTTTTTATTGCCTATGAAAAATTACAGCTTTATAGTTATACTAGAGAGAAGAAAAGTTTAAAATTAAATACCAAAGTTTCCATCTTAGAAAGCCAGAAAAAGAACAAATAAAAGCAAAGTAAATAGCATAAAGGGTAAAAAGAGTGGAAGTCAATGACCTTGCCAAACAATAGAGAAAATCAACTAAAAGCTTATTCTTTTAAAAGATTAACAAAACTGAAGAGCTCCCAGCAAGACTGATCATGAAAAATAAGAATAGATACAGATAGCCCATTGAAGGGATGAAGAAGGGATTATCACTAAACATCCTCAGGGCATTAAAAGTACACTCTAAACAACTCTATACCAATAAATTTGATAGATGAAATGGACAAACTCCTCAAAACAATTTATCAAAACTGACACAAGAAGAGAAAATCTGAACAATCCTCTACAAAAGAGATTTAATTTATCTTCAAAAAGCTTCCCATAAAGAAAACACCTGGCCTGGATGATATCTTAAGAACATTTTTTAAAGAAATATCAATATTACAAAGCTCTTTTAAAAAACAGAGGAAAAGAAAGTGCTCCCCAATTCAATTTATGAGGCCAGAATAACCCTGATACTAAAAATGAAAAACACAGAAAGGAAAGTTACAGGCTAATCTCTCTCATGAACAGGTATGAAAATATCATTAATGAAATATTTATTAATATAATCCTATGCATGTCTGAAGAGATGCAGTAAGTTGTATACAGCAACACACAAAAATGATAATATATCACAACAAATTGGATCTAACTAGGGAGATAAGTTTTGCTTAACATTTGAATATCAATCAATGTAAATTCACTATTACCAAAAAGAAAAAAGAAAAATCATATGATCATTGCAGTAATCTCAGAAAATAAATTTGATAAAGTATAACTAAGATTATGGCAAAATGGTAAAGTTTTCCCTGTAAGATCAGCAACAAGTCATTTTCATCCCTCTGTTCACACTTGTCCTGGAAGTCCTAGCCAATATAATAAACAAGAAAAATAAATAATGAATAAATAAAAATAAATAAATAAATAATGAATAAAAAATAAATAGATAGATAAATAAATAGATAAATAAATAAATGATAAAGACAGAAAGATCAGAAAGAAGAGGGGAAACTGCCAGTATTCACAGACAAGAAGACTATCTACATAGAAAATTCTGAGGAATGTACAAGGCACATAGGAAAAAGAACACAAATAACTTCAGAATTTTAAATAAGAGTACTAGTGTCATTAATAAAAAGGGTGAGACATTAATGAAGAGGAAAGATAAAAACTAATGTCTATCAACTTGCTAGGTTAGGAACAGATTAACAGTAAATAGTAGAAAACCTAACAAAGCACAGTTTATGGAAATAGCTTTTTTCTTCACAAACAACAAAAAGGAAAACAGTCAACTACCGATGACTCAACAACATCAAAACTGGGGTCTGTTTCTCCAGCTCTTCCTTCTGGGATCATGTCTGCCCACAGACCAGCGCCTCAGGCAGTAATTCCAGGCAGAGCTAACAGTAGAAAGGGGGTATCAAATACATCTGCACCCTTTAGTGGCAAGCACAGGGCAGGGTGGGGGCAGGAGGACAGGCAACAGAGCCTCCCAGCCCAATCCCAGGAATCTTGATTCTTTCTCTGGGTTCTTTCTGAAGTTCTCTCTCTTTATCAATGTGTCATGGTCCCCCTCTTCATAGTCACACCAGCTGTCCTCTTCACTGCTGTCCCCGGTCTCTGAGAGATGCCTCCCTATAGCCCTGACCTCTAGGCTCGGGTGTGCACTTATGCATGCCCATAGGTTTCCACTGTCAGGTACACGTGCCTTGGGCCCACGCACCTGAGCACCTTTTGCATTAATGTGATCAGGGCTGCAGGTAACAGCCAGAGTCCAGTGAAGCAAAAAAGCCTGATTAATTCATTTATGCTAGTCTTTCATCAGTAAAACTTAACTTTCCTGGAAGCCTCTGTGAACCCGCCATACCCCATTGGCCAGAACTAGATCACATGGTCACCTAGCCTCACGGAGACTGGGAAGATAAGCATTTTGCTTTTTCAACCTCTGTAGCAAATGTAAAGGAAGGAAAACAATGTCTTCCCCAAAATATTAATGGGTTTTTGATATGGGAATCTCCAATAAAGAGCAAAAATGCATCTGGTCCAGAAGATAAACCAAGAATTCAGAATTTAAGTAATCTGCATAAAACACAGGAAATGGATGGATACTCCATGAAAGAGCATGCATGAAGAGAAAAGTGGGTAGTAATGGCACTTTGTTTTTCATTTCGTGCAGGGGACACAAGCAGATGCACATGGATACAGCTGAATAAACAAGATATAAAGTAGCTCCACCCCAGCTAGCCAGACTACTTGCTTGCAGCTGTTCCGCGGAGTCTTTGTCATCCTCCACACCCAGTTATTTCCATCCTTTTTCTTTTCCGCAGCTCCTCCATTCTCCCAAGTTTGTCTCTCCTCTCCCTCTGCCTCATCTGTAAATTGAAATTACTGGAGGGAAAAGCCACCACTGCTCGGGATGCATAAGCACAGATTTAAATCTGACTAAAGAAAATCTAGGTGCTTTGCAGTTGGCAAGGTAGAACAGGAGAACAAGTAACTATCTATGGAAGGGCTATGAAATCTTGTAAAGTCATAGGAAACTTGAACTAAGGATCTGCCAGTCCTGCCCTCATTGAAAGAGACAGAAGTCCATTTGGAGGGACACAAACTAAGACAAGGAGGCAGAATTTGCTTTTAGGCTCCCACACTACACGTAGGAGAACCAGGCTACAGGGCCAAAAGTGTGCTGGACTCCGCACCCCCCTCAAGCCCAGCACTCTGTGAGCGCTTCAGCCACTATGTGCTCCAAGTCTGAGGGAATCCAGCTGAGCTAAATTTTCCTTTCCTAAAATCCTAGGGTAGGTACCACAGAATTCACATTCCACAGATTCAATACCACAGAATCTACCCTGTTTACACAGTAATTTGTGCTGTCCTCAAATTGCTCCACATGTACATGTCACGTGATCCCATGTTTTGGGAGGATATAATGAGACATCCCCAACAAAGTTAAAAGAAAAATAGTCATCAAGCACTAAACATTCCAAGCAATATATTATTAAAGTTACAAAGAGATCACTTGACATGTGCCTCATGATAAAAACAAACTTAAAAGTAAAAACGATTAAATAAGTGGGGAAATTTTAACACTGACTAGGTGTTTGATTAGATTAGGAAAGTAATGTCAAAGGCGTAGATGAGTGAGAGTGGTATTTTTCTCTTCTTAAGCAATTCTTACCCCTTAGAGATATATACTGAAATATTAACAGATTATATTTCCCAGACAAAAGTAATAGTATGTCTGGAATCTGTGTCAAAATAACCCTCGAGGTAGTGGAGAGTGATGGGGGTATAACGAAAACAAGACTGGCAATGACCTAATGATGTTTGAAAGGACCAGAGGGAAGTACAAGAGAATTATTATACAGTTCTCTCTTTCTGAAAAATTTTGAAATTTTCCTAATACAGATTTTCCCTGTTATCCAAAAGTACAACACTCCTATTTGGTATGATTGGTAAGTTATTTTGGGGATCAAGGAACACCAAAAATTTTTCCATATAAATGCATGAATGGTAATAGCATTCCCAATCCCAAAAAAATAATCTACCACATCATACCAAATAGGAATATTGTACTTTTGGATAGCAGGAGAAATCTGTAAAAGTTGAGGTTTTTTTTAAGTAATAAGTTAGAATAGAGCTATGCAATGCCATTTTAAAAATGAGTGTGTTCACATCAGTGAGAAATACAGGATCACGAGAAATACAGGGTCTCAACAATGCCCATGTAAGGTCTTTCCAAGGCAAAGGGGGCTCGTGCAAGGACTTGCCTACAGGTTAGAGAGGACACACCATCCCTGAGAGGGAGGCTGTGTCTGGCCATCTCACTCTTATCCCATAAGATACCTTCTACAGTCGGGGCATCATCTTTACTAAAAGTGGAGATGAAGTGATTAATAAACTATAGGGATTGATGTGAAGTGATACAAAAAGTAAATGGGCAACTGCAACGGAGTGTGACTGATGGCACAGAGTTGAACAGTATGTGAGATGAGGGCACACGGAAGGGTCTTCTAACTGGGAGAGGTGGTGGCCACGCTGTCCTGAGAGTCCCAGAACTACCGACTAATTGTAATTCAATTCCTGGGCTCTGTCACTCTTGGAAGTAAATGAACTGGCCAGAAGTTGTAAGTGTCCCGTTCTCCTGGCAGCTTTGCAACTTATTGCCAATGCACATCACAGACTTATAACAACTGGATTTCCCAGACTGCAGCTTAGAGAATACATTAACCAAAGGAGGGAATATCTACTTCTCTGCTGTTATTATCAAATTAATGAACTGTCTGTCTGTTAGTGTCTGAGAATTTAGTGCTTGTGTATTTGTCCTTGAAAAATGTATTGATTCTTGATGTGCTGACAGCTCAGGATTTTGAGCTTGCAAGACGAGCCCTGAATCCTGGAGAAATCACCAGGGTAAAGCCATCCCTTGGGACCTGCCTTAGCAGACACAAGCACAGTGACAGCCTTCTGCTCTGCAAGCATCTATGATCTACTCTGTTCCTCAAGGGCGGGGCAGTGTCTGATGCTTCTTTGATATCTGAGTCATCCCCTTTCACCATATGTGCTGTAAAGTATTCTGGTTTGTTCCTTGATTTCTTTCACTCTCATTCAATCACATCAAAATAGCTAACTCAACGTCTATTTTGGGATGATATCAGAGGCAAAGACACTAAATATGTGGTTTCAAAAAATAAAACATTAATAATTTTAAAATTTGTGAAGATGCTTTGAAAGATGACACCCTTTTTTCAGCATCCAGAATAGGTTCGCTACATTTTCTACTTTGACTTGTGATCACCAGTGGCCCCTCAAAGAAGTCAATCAACTGAGGACCTCCCTCCAAACTATACTTCTAACTGAACACTGGGAACTCCTTCCCAGATGAAGACAATTTCGTTCCTCTCCAGCAGGTTCTCTCTCAATCTCTTAACTAGATTCTTTCATCTATAACAGGGAATGGCAAACTCTTTTCCTTCCTCCACATAGTAAATACTTTAAATTCTGTGGGTAACACGGCCTCCTTGCAGTTACTCAGTTCTGCCATAGTAGTGTGAATGCAGCCATAGACAATAAGTAACCAATTAAGTGTGGCTGTGTTCCAACAAAATTTTGTTTAGGGACACTGATATTTGGATTTCATATAAATTTGACAGATCACGAAATATTGCTCATAGTTGGATTTATTTCCAACTAGTTGAAAATGTAAAAGCCATTCTGAGCGCTGGAGGCATACCGTCAGCTGCCTGATGTGGCGCCCTGGTCAGTTTGCCAAGTCTTGCTCCGCAGTGATGAATGCCAGCAATGATTCACCATACATATGTGAATATGTGGGTGCCATCATAATACTTCCTAGCCAGCCACGAAAATTATGACCAACAAAGGTTCTTTTTTTAAAAGATTTATTTATTTATGCATAGAAGAACTGGGGTACAGGCCAGAGTTGGGGGGGGGGGGCGGTGAGAAGGTTTCCCAGAGACAGAGTGGCGAACAGAACAGGCAGATTGACTGAAATACACTGCTGAGGGGAGCAGTAGGCGAGGCAGGAGAAGTTTGGTTCACCATGTGAGTCACACCTCCCTGGCCGGAGATCAAATTCATGCTGCAGTAGCAGCGGAAGCTTCATAATACAGTGCTTAACCCCTTGTGCCACCAGGGAGGCCCTATGATCTACAAAGGTTCTTACCTCCACAACTGGCAAACTTAAAATAATAGGGGAAACATTTTCACAAAAACTAAACAATGGTCAGCATGTGGGGAAAAAAAAAAGGCATTTATGTACCTTAAATCCTGAATAGTGGTTTCTATGTAATACATTTCTAGTTACCATGCCTGCTCAGAAAAAAACTGTAGGATCAATGAGACAGTGGTAAGTTTGTTTTAACAATATATCTGCTAAGATTTTTTTTTCAATGTCTATTTACCCATCCAGATGGTCAATTGTCTTTCTTAAGATTAGTAGTTGTATACTCTTATTGCCTCCATCCCACTAGACTCTAAAAACTTGGATGCTTGATACATGAAATGCTTTGGGTTTTCTTTTTTTAACCTAATCCACATGGCTACTTATTTTCCAATCTCTTCCCACATGCAAGTTTATATAGCATTGCCTGTATAAGGTCACTTTCTAGGGACACCTAACAAATATTTGTAAGACTTTATTCTATTTGTTTTATTTTATTTGTGGCAACTTTCACCACATTATTCTTTACTCCTGCAGAGTTTCTGTTTTAGCTTCCCCTTTATTTTACCCTTCTGTCCCTCTTTTTCTAGCTGCCCATAACAGTTGTCACTTGCATGATGCATAGATCTAAACTACATTTCCCAGCTGTCAAAATGTCCCAACATCTTATCTCCAAATGGTTCACAGGGTTTCGATGTGCCTTTCCTTCCTTTTGTGTATATATGCTTGACAATGTCCATAATCAAAAATTTTAGAAAAGCAGAGCATGCATTTCTATAATTGAGACTTGATCACAAGAACTTGTGACTGGGAAGAAATTAGTATACTGATATGTCACTCCTGTGTGTCTTTGCTTGTGTTGCTTCCTCTGCCTGGCACGCTCTCTCCCAATTCTCTGCCTGGGGAGATTTCTCACAACTTCCAAGGAACAGACAGAACTTGTGCAGAGCAACCCTGGCAGAACTGATAACTGTGTCCTCTGCCTTCCCAAAGCATTTCATAGATCTCTATTTAACCACTTAACATTGCGTTGTGCTTACTTGTTTATGAAGCTGTCCTACTACCACCTCCTCCCTCCCCTCCCCTCCTCTCCCCTCCCCTCCCCTCCTCTCCTCTCCTCCCCTCTCCTCTCTGTCTCCTCTCCTCTCCTCTCCCTCTCCATCACCCACCTCTCTGTAGGCAATGTCTACCACAATATCTGGAATAGGATATCAAGACTGCACTTTTCAGAAATATCTGGGGGTAATAGCCACCTAGAAATGTCTTCAGGAGGTTTTCCCAACCCCTTTCATCAACTTACTCTTCCCCTTCTAAAAAATCAACAGTCTAAAATGCAACTTCCAAACACGGTTCTCTTTACAGTGGGACTGCCACTCTAAACTCTAAAGTGTAGCATCAACACTGTGGAAAATGCAAGATTCTCCTAACACCATAAAATAAAAATCAGTTTTCAAAGTACTTGAACATCTTCCCCACATCCTCCCAATTTGGCCCACTCATCCTTTGTAAGGCATAGTCCTATCCTCATTTTTCTGGTGCTCAATGAAGCAAAAGTGACATATCCAAGATCAAAACTGGTGACCTGGGCTTAACACACTTAATCTATAAATCTCTCTACTCTCCTGCACTCCACAATGGTAAGCTTAGTGTTTGTAGAGGCTCCCTCCCCACCCCCGCCCCTACTGATTTATTTCCCCATTATGAATAGTGGTATTAGATTGTGGTACTATGTTCTAAAAATCCATCCCAAACAAAATCATTTGGGCAGATATACATTATGAAAAGACAGAGTCAAATACATCCCACTTGTGTTAGTTTTGCTCGATGATTTTGACAGAAGTACTTACTGACTAAAGGATTAACAGTGAATTACTGTTCAAAAATGGCATGGTGCGGATTTCTTTGCAAACAGAAGTACAGCATCTATTATGTAAAAAATTGACTCGTGAGAAAGCACCAGTACTCACAGGGTAAGTACAAGAGCTTGATTTTCTCTTCTTTTATAATTCATCTTTCCAAAACTATTAAATTTGATGACTGATAACATCAGCAAGCTCTTCACATAATGTGCTCTTAGTTCCTCTATATAATTCTGTGTGACTTAACCATCACTTCAGTTCTCTTACTATTTATTGCATGCAACTCTTCTAATATTAGTAGATCATTGCAGACATAAATAGCTCACTGCCTGCCAAATAATCTTGCTACTGTGTGGAAATTGAAAGTAAATATTATTTCTCAAATAAGTCAAGTAATTCAAATGAACCCCATTTAGCTTTACTCAAATTAATCTTTTTCAACAAAGGCCTATAATGCTGAAAATATGCAAAGCATGTCACACTCAAGATTATCAAATTTCATCTGACTACGAATCTGCTAATTGTAAAAATCTCAATATGGCAGAGCGCAAAATATTTCACACAAATGCAAATAGAGATGTCACGCAGATTACTGCAAGACATGAATCACTGCTCTTCTGCATCCAACTCGGAAATTCGGAGGCAGTTCATTCTGAAAGATTTCTCGCTCGATTCTTAAAAGTTTAGTGCATCACCTTTTAATCAGGGTAATAAACTATAATTGCTAGCATACTGTGTAATGTTTACCGCTAAACCCACAATCTGGACAAACAGAAAATTATGCTGTCAGAGCGTGGCAACATTTGCAGTTCGCTGCTACACACAGCACCCTCCTTACACCGAGCCGTCGTCGGGAGTTACAAACCGCCATGGTTTGCATTTTCTAGAGTAAGGGTCTTCCCGGAGAAGCAGGTATTGAGAGGAAAGCAGAGCAGCCTCCCTCGTGACCTTCCTACACAGACCTTGAGCGAGCGACTGCGGGGGGGACAGAAGCTCAGAATTTCAGCCAGATGCCTGACAGCTCCACTGGGTCCCTCACACTTTGCTTTCCGGAACAAAAAAGAGAATGTTACTCTGCACTTGCCTCTCCCCCAGCCTCCTTAAAACTTAAATTACATTTAGCCCTAATGGTCGGAGCAGGGGGAGAAGGTACAAATCTATTCCGTCCCGCGAGGGGAAGCGAAAACCAAGCCCCACCTGAGACCGAGCCTGGAGGGGCGCCTGGGCGCGGGCGGGGGGCGAGGACCCCGCGAAGGAGGGACGCGGGAGGGGGCGCGGGGTGAGAAAGGGGGTGCTATCCCCCACCCCCCACTGCACTGCATTTTCTCCACCACGTGTAAAAACCCCGTGCAGGTGGCGCCCCTCGAGAGGCAGGGGTCCCTGTCGCCCACACCCCGGAGGGGGACCCTCACCCTCCCCGGGTCGGGGGCCGGTCGGGTCACCCCGCCGGCGGCGCACCCCACCTCCACCGCGGACTCGGGGCAGGGGCCGCGCCGCACTGCCCGGGCGGGGCTGGGCCCTCGGCGAGCTACCTCTTATCCAGGCAGGCGATCCACTCGGCTGAGGACGAAGAATGGGCAGCGTGCGCAGCGACCATGTTGGGCAGCGGCGCGCGGAGTCCCCGGCGGCGGCGGCGACCTCCCGCCTCGCTCTGCCTCCGCCCGCGCCTCGCCCGCCGCGCGGACCCGCGCCTCCCCGCCCGCCTGCGACCCGCGCGGCTGCGACGGGCCCGCCCTCCCCAGCGGGCTCCCGCGGTCCGCCGGGCGGGGGGCCGGCGAGGGAGGGGACCCGAGGGGCGGGCCGCGGGGACGCCAGGGCCCCAGCCGCCCGCCCGCCGCTGCACTGCGGCGCTCGGGGGTGGGGTGTCCCGCGGTCCCGCCCGCTGCGGGGAGGAGGCGAGGGGGCGACCCCGGGCGGCAGGCCACCTGAAGCAGGTGCCCGCCGCATCTCCGGGAGACCCGGTCCCCTCCTCTCACCTGGGGCCGCGGAAGGTGGAGAGAGGGAAAAGGCCGCGGGGGTGGGGACGGGGAGGTAAGGGGACGTCGGTGTCTATATATTTTTCATAGAGCAAAAGCCACTAAAATGGCTGCTGCCTCTCTGTTTCCTTAGAAACCATTAGTCTCCCTCAGCAGCTGTCAAAACTTGCGGGTGTTTTCTAATTTACCTTTCTTGTTTCGCCTTTTAAAGGAGGGATGGGGAGGCGGGCTCGCCTAACTTGGGGTAGGAACAGCCCCAGCGGGCTGAGTGTGAAGTCCAGGGTTTCTCTGAGAGGTGAGGAAGAGCCGGCGTGCTTGGAAGCCAGACAGGAGACCAGCGGACCCGAATGATGACTAGTGGTGGCTGAGCAGATGACAAACTGAAGTTCTGGCCTTGAACAATGGGCCTGCTTGGACTGCCATCATCTGCATAGTGAAAAGAAACGCTTAAGAATGGGGAGGAGCCCACCACAGAACTGAGGTTTGAGGGGCCAAGACCCCAGGAGGCACTAGGGTTGACTGGAGTGGCTGGCCACATACTAACCTGAGTGTGGAGTGGGTGCTGGCTGCTGCCTGTCTCCCGTAGGTGTGCTCGACACATGTGCTGCCCAGAAGCTGCAGCTATGCTGCCCAAATGCAGATGACGCTTTGAAGGTTGTTTAGGAATTGGGGGACAACCTAAATCTTTTGGACTACTACCAAGCAACGTCTTGATACTTATGATGTGCATTTGAGGACAGACAATGTAAAAAGAGACAGCATTGCTTTCCTCGCTTCTTTTTTTCTTCTATTTCTCTCCTACCCTCACCTCTCTCCCCTGCTCAGAGGTGGAAGCTCAAGGAGACTGGAGAGAATGAAACAGCAGGTGCACTCTGTGATGCTTTTATCCTAATAGGACTCCTCCAAAGAATTTGCCATTTTCCCTGTGCACTGTAGGCAGGATCTGGTGGTTTCAGATTTGCCACTGTTCCCCCAGCAACACCTCCCTGCTCAGTGTTTGCCTTCTAGTTGACCTTCACCCTGTTCGTTTCTATTATGTGTCAAGTAAGTAGTATTTAAAATGTTATCCTACATAATGATTACCAAAGATAGTTTATGTTGTTTCTTTTTATGATATGAGAAAGAGGTGAGTCTTTATTAAGATTCATTTATAAAGGCATCAGAGAGCTCTTGAGAATGTTTCAAGGTCATTGAGTGCTTTCTCAGAAAGCACTCTTTGCTCAGTGTTTATAGGTCAGGGGCTAGAGAAAAAGGACACACATGCCTGCCATTACGCAGATGCTCAGAGTTGCCAGATTGCTGCAAGATACCAGTAATATTCGCCATTCATTGGGTGTCAGAGGTGGTGTGTCATCTCATTTAATCTTCAAAACATCCTACAAAACAGAGCCAGAAGGACAAATATCCAGGACAGATGTCTACTCCACACAGAGGAACAAGTATCTTTGCACAAAGAATGAAAAAGAGAAAAGTGTGTTCATCAGTACTTTCAGGGAGAGGGTTGATTGGGCAGGAAGGCAGACCCTCATGATCTGCTTGAAGTGGGAGTGAGACACTGACATATCTAATGCACATTTTAAGGAGCACCGATCTAAGGAATTGCAAGGAATTTCCTTTGCTCTATGAGGACCCTGATTTCCCTCTAAAAATAAACTGAAGACTTATTTTGACTATATCCTTTTAAAGGAACACCAACTCTCATCAGCTTGCCCCGAGCCCGCACGTATCCCATCCAGTTCTGCAGGTAGAACTAATAACTCCAGCATACTCACTAGCACACTGACCCCCAGGAGGGATCCACACCTTGCTCACGAGACCCCAGCTGCTACATTGGGACCCCTGAACACAATCTGGGTCTATCTGATTCCAAAGATCTTGCACTTTAGTGATGGGGCCACTCGTTCTGGCAATAAAATGAGTAGAAGGTATATCAAAAAATGACTTGTCCTTCCTTTAAAAGAACGCAAATCAAGCCCTCTCTTTATCCTTGATAGGAAGACTCACGACACTGATATTTGATATTTGGTAGAAAATCTGTGTTTCGGCACTTCATTTTGACATTTTGTGTCTGTTCTGTTTTGATGCTCAGATGAAACTTGAAATTCAGCATCTTAACCAGCTTGTGAAAACTATATCAACTACCTTCCCTTTTCCATACCTTCTACATTAATTCCTACTCAGCCAAGACAATTGCCTTTTCCGGGCAGGGCTATACACCTGGGAGCTGTAAGGATTACCACACTCATTAGGAAAGAACAGCTCACATGGTTCCTTGAGCTTTCTATAGAAGAAATGTGTAATTAAAAATATCTGGTAAGAAGAGCCACAGTTTGTGGGTTGTTATAAAAAAGCTTTGTGATTATGATTTAAATTTTTGAACATTTATCAACTTGTAGAGAGGTGGGTGGGGGGAGTATGTTTGGATTAAAAGCTTAAAATAATTTTAAAAAGGTGGGGAGGGAGAGGAAAGTGGCTAGAAGTTTGTATATAGCAACATAAATGTTAATGGTAAGATGAAGTCACAAATGACCCATTTTTAGAACCTCAGTAGCCACATTACTTAACAAGGTATTATTGCACTTCTTTTTGAGTTTTAGAAGCACAGGTGTTTCTTTGTTTTAGGTATTTTTGTGTTATTGTGGCATGTAAAAGCCAATTAGAGAGGACTTAGTTATTCAGTTTTAATTGTGCTCTAGATATAGCCAACTTTGAGATACTGGAATGTCAAACAAGATACCACGAAAGGAAGAAAAAAATAACTTTGGGATTATCTTATGACTGTCTTCCAAATTCCAGATTCATAAAAGAATAATGTAAATTTTTAAGTCATCTGTTTTTTACTCTCTGTAAAGAGAGTATGTGCTGCAGTTATAGTGCTTTGCTCTACAGAAAGGTGAAGTATACAGTAAAGAAGCATAATTAAAATAAACCTTCCCCAGAATTATGCAAACTTAAAATTGTGATTTAGTTGTGGAAGCAAGTCCAAAAAGAAAAGAAAAATCTTCTGCTTCAGAAGTAAAATTACATTCTAGAGACACACACTGACCTCTATAAAGAAAAAGGGTGGTTATTTGTGTTATCTCACACACCATATGAACTCCCTGCCTGGGGCAGGAGAAGAATAGGGGTACAATTGGCTATGGAACCTGGCCATTTCCCCAGAAGGAGTAATTCCTCTGGAACCAAGAAGGGTAAAAAACATTGCTATGGATTCACTTGGGTCCAGACTATCCAGGTTTAACACTCCACTCTTACCCAAGCCTTCCTTTCTGAAATGATGGCTATTCTATATGCTACTTCTTCAAGCTGAGTTGGTAAAATAGCAGTAATGAACTTGGGTAAATAATTTGGGGAAGGGAAAAAGTCCCCATGTAACTGCATTAGTCTTATACCTGTTTTCTAGTGGAGTATATATATTTTGGTGAAATAACAAGCTGCTATTGCTTTTCAATATTGTGTGAGAGAAACAGTATATTATTCAACTCAGAATCTTCTACCTGTGTTATTATACACATTTTTCACATTAATAGAGAAAATTACCATAAAAAATTTTTGAGTGAATTATAGTGAATTATATAATCATTTGTTACAATTTGCTTTCCATCTGTAATTCAATATAGGCTCCTTCATATTTCAGAAATACATTACTTTATATAGTGGATTCCACTGAGGAAATAGCACAGAAAAGAGAATATGACTAAAAACCTTATTGATTGCATTAAACCAACAGCATATAGATCTTGAAGAAAACAACAAAGAACTGCCTTTTAAAGTGAAATGTTATATATATATAATTTATGTAAATATATATAGATATAATATTGACTGGGTAAGTAGTAAGTTGAGGTCTTTTGTCAAGGTGGTACCAATTTTCACATCAAGTATGGCAGTGCCACACCATTAAAGAAGACACATTTACTGGTATTTCTGGATTAGATGAAGTAATTTGCTATCAGGGACAGAAAATAACTCAGTAGGCTTAGGAGAGGGACAAACAGTGAACACTGGATTCTTTACCTACTGTGACCTGCAGGGCAGCCCTTCAGCCCTCCAAATTCACATAAGGGGCGATTCCTCCTCTCTCAGCCCTAATTCTGGCTGCTCTACAAAATTTAAACCCTGGAGAGTCTTCCCTTTCTATGAACATAGATTTATGATAGATCTGTCTGTGTCTATGATAACCCCACTATGACTCACTCGGTACTCCTCAATAGTCTGTGGAGGTGGGACTCTTTTTATTTCTTGACACCCATTATTTCATCTAGTCATTCAATTTGATAAGTATTTATTGAGCTCCTACAATATGCCAGGCGTTGTGCTAGGCACTAAAGAAAGAACAGAGAACAAACAGACATAGTTCCGACTTTTGTGGAACACTGGGTAAAATGAGAGAGAAGCATGTAACACATACATTTATCAAATGCCCAGTGATAATAAATGCCCTGAATGATAATGAAGCAAAATAAGAGAGTACAGGGATAGGTAGGGGTGATTTATTTAGTATAGACTACTCAGAGATGGCCTCCTCACTAGGTGATATTTAAATAGAAAAGGGACACATCTACCTATCACCTGTCTCAAACTGGGCCCATTGCTTCTCAGATGCTGCAGCAGTGAACTGATTCCATGCAGGGCCCAGTAGTTTCCCTGTCTGAGGCTCAACAGTCAAAGGACTAGAATATCCAGCTCCTCTTCCCACACTCAGCTAAAACATCAAACTGTGGGTCTTGTTTCCTGTGTGACTGCCAATGAGGCTGAATGATGCAATCCAGAAATAAAGAGGATTTCTTTCCCTCTGAATGAATCTCAATCAGAGGGAGAAAGAATGTAGGATTCTAGGAAGATAAACTTTTCTCCCTGTCTCCCTCTGATGGACTGTTCTGGTTCGTGGTTTCTTTCTACAGCTTGTCTGGAACTGACTTGTGTGGCCTATCCTGTGGGGCTTACTGAGAGTTGTGGGTTGGATTATGTTCCCAAAAATGTTATGTTGAAGTTGTAATACCTGTGAATACCTGTGAATGTGACCTTATTTAGAAATGGGGTCTTGGCCGATGTAAACAAATTAAGATGAGTTGATTAGGGTAGACCTTAATCCAGTATGACTGGTAGTATCCTTATAAGAAGAAAAAGCAGGAGAAGCTGGTGATGTGACGACACAGGCAGAGACTGAGGTGATGTATCTACAAGCCATGGAACATGGGATTGTGGGGGTGGGGGGGTGGAAATGGAAGTTAGAAGAGGCAAGAAAGAATCTCCCTTACAGGTTTCAGAGGACCTGTGGCCTTGCCAACAATTTGATTTCAAGCTTCTAGCCTGCAGAAATGTGAGACAATAAATTTCTATTATTCCAAGTGACCCAGTTCTGGGTACTTTGTTACAGAAGCCTTAAGAAACTAATACACTGAGAAATAAGTCAAAAGGCAAGAGAAAAATATCAGATGGTTTCACTTTTAGGAGGAATATAAAGGAACAAAAAAGGGGGTGCTTAAGGAAAAGAACAATAACAATCAAAAAAACACAACAAGAACAAAAAGACAGAGACAAATCAAAGGCACCTTGAGGGGGTTGGAGGAGAGGGGCTGGGATGAAGGCAGAAAGAGCACAAGGGGCTGAGGTGCACCGGTGAAATGGTGGTGGGAACTCCATGGGGACTACAACTGATGTTAAATATATATAAATTAATTAATTTAATAATAATAAAAAAGAAACTAATATACTGAGTGACCATCTGTGTTTGATTGTTACCTTCGAAATAAAGCACTGATAGTCCTTACCTAAGGCTCTGTCTTCCAGAGTACTGAGATTTTGACAACTAGAGACCTAAATAAAGTGAAGGATGATAACTGAGTGTTACATGAGGAAAGAGATTACAAAGAACAGAGTCAATGCAAAGGCCCTGAGGTGGCAGCATGTTTGATATGTTAGAGGAACAGGAAGGAAATCTCATCCCTCTCCCTCTAAGGTTGAATACCAAAGAGTTTCAAGAGATGAAGTCTAAGAGGGAGCCAAACATACCACCCCCGGGGCTTTACAAGCTTCAGAAAGGACGTTGTATTTTTTTTTTGACAATATGTTATTGAGATGTCCATATAATAAAATAGAAGTTTCTACTACATATAGTAGTAAACCAAATCTTTAGACTATGAATTGAAGAAAATTTTAAACATATTTCTATTGTCTGAATGTGTCTTTCCAAAATCCATGTGTTCAAACTCAACTCTCAAGGAGATGGTATCAAGAGATAGGGCCTCTGAGAGGGGTGTTTAGTTCATGAGGGTGTATATTTTAGGGTTTGAGTCTATTGTGAGTGGTATGAGGTCCTTGATCCTTCTGCCATTGGAGAATACCAGAAGTCTACAATCCAGAAGAGGTTTCTCACCCTGCTGGCAACTTTCAGCCTCTAGAAAAGTGAAAATTAAGTTTCTGTTGTTTATAAGTTACCCAGTCTGTGGTATTTTTTTTATTAGTTGCCCAAATGCACCAAGAGACATATGTATAGCCTAGTGGGAACACCATCCAGATAAAAATGTGGACATTTCTATCACCCCAGAGAATTTCCTCTTTCTGTCCTTCATTCATTAGAACTTATGAGTCTTTCCTGAGGTAACCTTACTTTCACTTTTATCCTGTAGACTTGTTTTACCTGCTTTTGACTATCATATAAATGGAACTATATATTACTTTTACTCAAAATAATACTTCCAAGATTCATCCAAGTTGCTATATATGTATTATTCACCATTTTATTGCTGAGTATGTTCCATTACCTGGATGTATCATGATTTTGTTATCCAGTCTTCTGTTAATGAATATTTGGGTTATTTTGCAGTTCAGTCCTATAATGAATAAAGGCACAAACATTTATATACTCTTTTTTATATATACATATATGTATTATATACGGAATCATTTCTCATGGTACAAACATACAAATGTAATTTCTGGGTCAATAGGGGTAGGTCTATGTTATATTCCCACTACCAATAGATGGGAATCCCAGTTACTCCAAATCCTCATCAACACTTGGAATTGTCAGTGTTTTCACATTAGCCTTTCTAGTGGGTGCATAGTGGTATTACATTTTCTTGATAACTAAAGATGACCTTGTTCAAATCCTTTGTCCATGTCCAAATTTTATGTTTTTGGTAAGGCCATCCCACTTCCAAAATTTGAAGTTAATTATCTATTAATTACCTATTGCTGTATAACAAAATACACTAAAACTTGACAGCTAAAATCCGAAGATGCTTACTCTCTCTCATGATTACTGAGAGTCAGGAATCTGAGACAGTTTAGTTGAGTTCTGACTCAGGACTTTCAGCTAGGATTACAGTCACAGCAAGACTGGACTGATATAGAAAATGTGCTTTTTTTCTTTTTTTAAGATTTTATTTATTGATCCATACAAGAGCGGGGGTACAGACTAGAGGCATGGGAGGTAAGAGAGGATTCACCAGAGACAGAGTGGGGAGCAGAACAGGCAGACTGACTGAAGCACACTGCTGAGGGGAGCAGTGGGCGAGGTAAGAGAGGTCTGCTGCGCCATGTGGGTTCCCTCCTTGGCCGGGGATCTAACTCCAGTAGCGGCGGAAGCTCCACAGTGTGGTGCTCAACACTCTGCACCACCAGGGAAGCCCTAGAAAATGTACCTCTAACTTTACTAACATGAACTTCACTTGATTAAATGTATGATTTTTGTTGGGCTAGCGGAATAGGAAGGTTAAAGACTCCTCACACTCACTGACTTCTTGATGCTAGAATCTCAGTTTGAAATAACTCATCTAAAGGAGTGGATAGTGGCAGAGATACCCAAGGTCCCACAACAAAAAAGGAACAAGTGTTCACAATCTAAAAGTCTATGAGTTCAAAGAAATGTAACTGCCCAAAATGGCTCATTTTTACTAAGGTTTAGTTACATGATTAATAGCTTAAAAGGGAGAAATCCTATATTGTGGGGGAAAAAAAGAATGTAAAATAATGACACATCATTAATTTAAAATTATAATTTGAAAGAATAAAGCACAGCCGAGAGTTTCTAGTCCTCCATAAATGGTCATTTGATCTAGCAACCTCACCTATGGAAATCTATACCAAGATTAAAATATAACCCACCTTCTTTAATGCAGAATATAATATATACTCTACAGTATGGAAAAAGCTACACCAAAGATGTCCACTGAAGCATTACTTATTAGAAATATAAATCGTGGAATTTATATTCCACAAATCTAAAGAACTCCTCAAAAGAACACCAAGAAACCATTAAGAATGGCCTTTATGAGTGTTTAAATGTTCTTTGCCTTTTATTTGTTCTGTTTTCATTTGATCAAAGACTGTGCATGACAGTTGTTACACCTCTTTAGTCTCTTTTGATCTAAAACAACCTCTCAACCTTGGTGTTTTTGTGTTTTTGTTTTTGTTTTTTCAATAAATCCTTCCTGGCTTTGACATTTTTTAAAGACTCAAGACCATTTATTTTGCAGAATATCTTTCAATTTGGATGTATCCAACTGTTTCCTCATGATTAGAAATTATCTGAATTTCTTGGCTAATCCATCAGTCTTATTTTATGTTGAAAAATAATGTTCTTTCCCATGTCTTGTGAAGATAGAAAATCTTAAATTCATTAAAAAGATGAAACTGAGATTTTGTGTGCATACAGTATTAGTTGGACTTGGGTGGGTGTATCTGATTTCATCATTTTATCATCTAGAAAACAGTAACTGAGAACATGTAACTTGAGAAATCCAAGTGCTTGAAAGTCACTTTAAGTAAATTCAATTGCCACAACAGAGAGAAGGGCTTTGCCTGCTTTCATTTAGCCACCCAATACTTGTCTATATTGAAGGGATGTTTCCTAATCTTAGTTTCCTTATATTTGTCAGGTCAGATGTAAGTCAAATAGTCAGGTGGTCATAGATTTAAAGATACAAGGTCAAAATCATCTGCTAAAGCATACTCAATTGGCAGCAATATGTATGCCTTCAAAGTTGTTTTTAAAGTTTTATTAAAAATACCTGATTTCTGAAATAAACAAGCAGGATCTAGGCAGAAAGAGATGTGGATTTCATAAAGTTTGTAACAGCTACCAATAAATCACACAATTTATATATCAGTAAGAGCTATGGCAAAGGTATTCCTTAATGATAAGTGTCTGCTACTTGAGACTTACAAATCTGGTTTACATTTCTAGGAACAATCTGCTGAACGCATCCAAGGGCACTGGCTTAATCCCATGAATGATGAAGGTTTTTGGACCCATGCCATCACTCTGAACTCACTTGTCCATGACAGTTATTGCTAATCAATCACAATGTTCTTTTCTACCTCAGAATTTTTGGACAGCACTACAGGCAGACACTAATAATAATTTGGAATCAATATATCAAATGACATCTTTGTAACATTTAATAGAAAAAGGGATATTTTCTAAATCTCATTTACATATTCACTCCTCAACTTCACCTGCGCATGAACGGCAAGGGGCTAGACAGTGTTTCTGATAAATGACCTACAGGATAACTGACAACAGCACTACATAATCAGACCGTGGTGACCAGATGACCCGAACAAGGGAAGGAAAGAAGAATTTAATAGTTGGGGTTGACTGTTTGCTGTTGACAAATTGGTCTCTATCTATATAACCAAGGAAGCACAATAGAAACTTACTTCTCACACATGAAATCCTGAACACTGGTTCCAGGGTGGAAGGTTGGCGTGTGTGGAGTTCTACTCTATGCTGCCACAGGAGGTGCAGGTGACGGATGCACCTGACGGTACCTGACTTCTCAGATCACTTTGAGCATTTACAGGCAGCTGGCATAAAGGAAAGACCACGGGCAGGCTTTTATGGGTCAAGCTTGAAAATGTCTCACAATCTGCCACATTCTGTTGGCTAGAACACAGTTACATGGCCTAACTGTACCTAACTGCAAGTTGGGTTGGGGAGTATAGTGTCTTCCAAAGGCACTTTCCTAGAGAAGGGTGTACGAATGAACGTGTGGTGTTCAGTCAGTTATCTCTACCACAAAGGGAAACTTTTTTTTTTTTTAGATTTATTTATTTATGCATACAAGCACTGGGGTACAGGTCAGAGGTGTGGGGAGGTGAGAGAGTCCACTAGACAGAGCAGGGGGCAGAACAGGCAGATGGACTGAAACACACTGCGGAGGGGAGCAGTGGGCCAGGCAGGAGAGGTATGCTGCACCATGTGGGTCACCTCTGTGGCCAGCAGCAGGGATCGAACTCATGCTGCAGTGGCTGCGGTTTGCTTCATAGTGCGTTGTTTAACCCACTGCACCACCAGGGAAGGCCAGACACAAAGGGGAACTTTTCCTTGAAACTCTATGGCTTTAATAGGACAGGGGAAAGATGATAGCACAGGAGTGTACCTAGCTGCATGCCAAGCATGATATTTGAGCCTTTTCGTATTCCCAACTTATCTATGACTCAGACAATCATTAAGATGAAATTGATGATAGTGAAAATTATTAACCCTGTAATGCAAACTGAAAAAAAGTGTGGAATTTTAGTCTTTAGGATATCTTTTGATATAGTAAGAGTCGCATTTCTACCTAGAAAATGTAGAAAGCAGATAAGAACATTACTCACGTCCTTGAAATTAAAAAAAAATACATATTAAACTCATAGTTTTTCTTGAATCCATCAGGTAGCTGAGGTCATAGGGCAAACAGGTGAAATCTTTGGGCTTTGTGAGTTTCCCACAGCTGCTATACTGTAAGAAAACAGGATGCAAGCTCTTGCTGACCATTGGCAGAAGTGATGTCACTTTCCATAGAGGTAAGAAGAACTCAGCTGAAATTTCTAATGAATTGCAGATGTCTGACTCTGAGCTAATGTGGCAGTACAAAACCCCTGAGAGCCACAGACATAAAAGGTATTCACACTTGTTCACAAGCTCTTCTCCACAGATCTCCATTGTGTGCTAATGAGAAAGATTAGGGTCAGGGCTAAGCATCAGCAGGAGTGCTCCTCCGTGGTGCAGATACAGAGAAGGGGAGTATAGCAGTTGTGGGAAATTCACAAAGCCCTTTTAGATGCTTCCTCAGGAATAAATGCCTCAAACCGCTGGAGGAGGGGCAGACAGGGCAAGGTGAAGACCCAATTTAGCTCAGGAAAGAGCAGAAGAAAAGAAACTTATCATTGTTGCAAGAACAGCCCAGGTTCAGGAATCTATGCAAACACTATTATAAGTCTCTTACCACTGGGCAGATGTAGAAAATGCCACACTAGACTTGTCAGGCAGTTTGACTGCCATGGAAGGAAAAACAGAATAACTTAAGATCTCACCTTTGAGATTGAAGAATACAAGAAGACTGAGGTTGGAACAGGGCAACACAGCATCATGGAGTAACAAGGAATAGCATTCCACTTCTTGGGGATGGGCAAGTGTGGAGAGAGACCCATTTGTGGTTCATATACAGAGGGAGGGCTAAGGGCTGAGGGCAGATTGGTGACACTGAGCAAAACATTCTGGCACCAAGTACAAATGATGTCATAGGACTTTCAAGTCAATGGTCTATTGAAGCTCACCTGCTAACTAGAATAAATCGGTCCCACAGACAAAGCCCAGCAGGAAAGGGATGTTCTTTTCCAGGCAGAAATACCATTTATCTCAGTCCCAAGAGTTTTACACACAATTTATGGTGTTCAGAATACCCCTTGCACTTCTCTAGGGCCATCTCTATTAAAAACTTGCATTATCAACTCAAATGGGATTACTCCAGAAAACTAATGTACTAAAAGTTTGATAAGCTTATCAGCTTAGAATGTATTATGTCATATTTGACTTAAAATGTATTTAGTATCAAAGAAAAATTACTCTGAATGCTATCGAGGCCTAAATTTTCCCAAAATATAGGTTTCCATTGTTCTACAGGCTATATCAAATATTTGATCAATTCAACAGCATGCATATTTTTATGACCTTATAAAAAAGAAACTTGTACCAAAATGAACCTTATCAAAGTATGGTAATATTTGACCTTGCCCTCCTGTCACAAGTTTGGATTTTCCCAATGTAAAATGTTGCTGGGGAGTGAAATTGAAACTGACATCTGTTTATTTCAATAACCCCATATTTCCTTCCATTAGTGTATAATTCTGTCTGTCATAGCTATCCCGTTACCTAAAACTAAAGGTCATCTGCTCTCAAATGTGTATAATTTTATAATGTCATTTTACGGTTACAAATTTTACATTCTTATATGCAAGTTTTTGAGCAAATTATATTCCAGTGACAAATTCTTAGTTTTTGTTACTTTTCCACTATGAACCCTTTCAAAAACTGGCCAGCGATTTTATTTCTCTTCCTCTGAAAAGCAGGACACTCTTTAAATTCATAGTTCAGAGCCCTATTAAACAATACCTCATATATAAGAAATATTTTATAATGTTTCCTTATAACAAATGTTTTATAATGTTATAATGTTGAAATGACCTGTCACATGCATTGCAGATTTTCTAAAACTTAGCTCTCACCCACTAGCCAACAATAAGCTCCAGTAAAGATACCTATCACAAAGCTTGAGTTTGCTTGCACCCTGCGTGAATGGAGGGTGGAACCAGCACTATCAAGAACCACCAAGATAGGGCAAATTTCCTCAGTGGAAAAATAATGGTCTACTTAAAAGTGATAGACTAACAAATAATTTATTTTAAGCAACAAGTTCAATAGTTGGCACTAATAGGCAGTGTAATAACTATCGTTAAATAATCAATTACCCCCAAATTTAGCAGTTTAAACCAACAAGGATCTATGCTCTCATAGTTTCTGAAGGTTAGGATGCTGAGAGCAATGGAACTAGGTGGTTCTGGCTTAGGGCAGCCATCTCAAAGCCCCAGCTTGAACTTGAGGATGGCTTCCAAAGTCATTCATAGGAGAACAGGCTTCATTCAGCAGTACCTGGACTCCTTATAACACTGAGTAGTCAGAGAGAGAGAGAACTGTCTTCTAGGACATAGTCTCAGAAGTGATATCTTATCAATTCTGTAATATTCTACTGACCAACCCTGTACAGTGTGAGAGGGGAGTTATTAGGCAGTGACTAGCAGAAGGTAGACACCATTGGGTACCATCTTGGAGGCTGGCTACCAGAGGCCGGGATTCCTGCATTTTACTTTATTTTATGTTTTGAATTCCTGCATTTGAAATAAATACAACTATTCCAACCTATATTCTGGTTGTAATTTTTTGTAAATGACTATTTCATAGAACTGAGAGGAACAGAAAACATTGATGAAGTTTTGTTTCAACTAAATGAAAACTGTTTCTTAGCTACAGGAAAATATCCTTCTAATTATCTAGACTCAGAATCACAGTTCATTCCATGTCTATTTTTAACTCTGTAATTTAGATTTCTCCACCTAAATGAATAAAGGTCCATTTAATATTATCACAAGTATCAGTAAATCTGAAAGCATACTCTGTGAATATATATGTTAATTTTAGCACTAAGAAATTAAATTGTTTATTGAATCAGAAACTTACATTAACCTAACATAGTTTAGTAAAAAGTGTGTATTTTAGCCATGCATATGGAAATGGCACAGACTGAGAAATTAAGGTGAATGTGTAGGTCAAGTAAACACTTAATGAAAACCATGTTGTTAATGTAGTTCCTTCTTATTAACAAGTGTGCCAACTACACATTCATCTTTCTGCATTTTCTAAATCTCAAGGACAGATTGCAATTTTATTCATCTTGCTAATAGATCGAATTTTTTCTGACACAAAATTAAATGCCTTATAAGTTTGTGTCAATTTTTAAAGAGACTAAAATTCATTATAACATAATTAAATATTCTCTCATGCCTTAAAAATTATTAATCACAATTAGGATACTCTAGATTGTAAAATATATATTTCATCTCTAGATTACTGAAAGGAATGCCCATTTAACAATGAAGTCCAGCCCTTCAATGGATCTCAAAAACAAATCCATTCTTAAGATGATAATGATGCGTCTGAATTTTTCTATTAAATATAATCTTGTTTTTATACTACCTACTGGACAGACAGTTCTCATAGAACAATTTATTTTTTCTTAGAAAATAAACTTTTACTCAAAGATACAAAGGTGTTAAAAGTACAGAGTGGGCCTCCCTGGTGGCGCAGTGGGTTAAGCAACACACTATGAAGCAAACCGCAGCCACTGCAGCACGAGTTCAATCCCTGCTGCCGGCCAGGGAGGGGACCCACATGGTGCAGTAGACCTCTCCTGCTGTGCCCGCTGCTCCCCTCAGCAGTGTACTTCAGTTGATTTGCCTGTTCTGCTCCCCGCTCTCTGTGGTGAATCCTCTCACACCCCGACACCTCTGGCCTGTACCCCAGTGCTTGTGTGCATAAATAAATAAAGCTTTAAATTAAAAAAAATAAAAGTACAGAGTGGTCTTACATCATGTTTTGTTTGCCCTGGGCTGGGCCCTAGCCTGCTGGTTCAGTGTCCAGTCAGAAAGGGCAGTTGTCTCATCATGAGCCAGGCTCTGTAAAGGTCTCTCACCGAGCTGCCTGTGCATGTCCTAGCTTTGTGTCCCTGCACTTTTCAGAAAGTTTAAACTTAAATTGTATTGTGACTTCAGAGGTCTCTACTGTGGTCTTCAGATTGGGGTAGATGTGAGAGTCAAGATGTGAGAGTATGTTAACTTGTTTTACAGGGACCAAGTTCCTAATATTCCATATTATTCTTACTTAACTTGAGCTGCCTGAAGAGACAAGCTCCATCAAGGCATTCACCCAAGTCTCTTTCCCAGCTCCTCACCACCCAGTCACCTACTTCATAAAAGGCAAATGGCTTATTCATTTGGAGTCATGCTGTGGAGTCTGGTCTTGGGTGTTTGTGCCCACAGGGAATTTGCTTTAATCAAAGCTCTAGCCTATGTCTCAGCTGCATGATTTAAAGAAAGAAGAACTAGGGACCTCCCTGGTGGCATAGGGGTTAAATCTCAGCACTATCACCACCAGCCAGGGAGCTGACCTACATGGCACTGTAGACCTCTCCTGCCTTGCCCACAGCTCCCCTCAGCAGTGTATTTCAGTCAGTGGTCCTGTTCTGCTCCCCACTCTCTCTCTCTGCTGAATCCTCTCACCCCCTCCTCCTGCACCTGTGTCCTACACCCCAGTTCTTCTATGCATAAATAAATCTTAAAAAAAGAAAAAAGTGTTAGAAATTCCCACAATTATTTCCATTGATCAGTATTACATTTTCTAGTACAGGAACATAAAGCACAAGTGAGCTAGTGTTTTGTATTTCCTTATACAGTCTTCGTTCAGATTCATACAAATTTATCATAAACTATTTCATGATGATAATTCATTACAGAAAAAAACTAGTCATTTTTTAACTTGGATGCATTTCCTGTTTATTCTTGTTACCCTTTCTACTAGTTCATTCTATTCTATCATGTACTTATTAGCTACATATTAACAGGAATGGCTTATGAACACTACTGCAAATAATATAACTTTCATAAACTCTATATGTAAAAATAGTCAATAATTTGACTTTGCTGTCAATTTCCCGAGAATCAAGAAATAAATTATACATACCTATTATATATGTGTGTGTTGATAAATAAACTAATATAAAAAGGAAAATGTCTCCATTCTCATTAAGAGATATAATTCTAGTGACATTTTAGGTATTATTTTTATTATAAAATTTAATAATGCATTTATGTTGCCATGTTTAATTATGTACTAATAGCTGTGATGCAACAACTTAATCCAGAAGAAAATTTTAAGTTTTATTGATACAGGAAGCATATATTTAAAATTTCAAAAGCACATATTTTTGTTGCATAAAATATACAGTAATTATTTTTTTTAACTTTCAAATTTAAAGAAAAATATTCTGTAGGCAAAGTAAAAAAAGAAATACAGGTTCAAGGAGAAAGAGTGTAAGCACTCCTACTGCCAGAAGAAGCTGTTTGTATATCTTTTAAAGTAATGACTACACTTAAATGACTCAGGTATTTAATTATATCCTATGCAGTAAAGTGATAAACAGTTTCTGCTGTTTATATTTAAATAGGATACATCTTTTGCCACTATTTCAGCTTATGAAGAAAAATTTCAGATGTTAAGATAAAAATGTGTGAGAAGGCACACTGTTTTTCAAAACGATTTTAGGTGGTATATGAGCAAAAGCATAAATAACTGCTCTAATTAAGTAAAACAAATAACTGGCCCCAGTGTTCTGTTCCCAGACATATTCTAAGATAGTCATTTATTTTCATTTCTCCAAATATAAAGTGGACGTTGTAATAACTTTCTTTGTGGTCAGACATGTCTGCAATTCTTACAAGAAAAACCTTCTCTGAAATAGTAAGTCATGTGAAATACTAATAGGTTGGAAATAAAAAATCATCACTTACCTTTTTCTTTTTCTTTTTGTTAAAATTTATTACAGAGGAATCCAAAGATAAATGCCCAGACACCATCCAATTGCTCTAATAAGAGAGATAATTCATGAGCTCAGAGTTTTAACTTTATCCTTTAAAGCTTCTAACTTTATCCTTTAAAACTATTCCCTTTGCTGTTTCAATATGACTATTTTACACATATGACCACTTTTTTAACAACAAAAAACATTCTGAAATTAACAAATAAAACGTAATCTTCTATCATGTCTGGTTCTCCTTTTGAACAAAAAGCTCTTATTAGCCATCTGCAAGTTTATAGTGACACGATTTGCCTTCACCTCAATTTCTAGTCTCATTATTAGTGATACTAACTTGGGGGTTACTTCACTGAGAAAATTAAATACATAGTTTTATTCACACTTTCAACAAACACTTGCTCAGTATTTCCTGCTGACCTAGTCTGTGCTGTTGTGGAGGGAAAGCAGTGTTATCTTACGAGCAAGGGCAAACTGTGGACATGAGACTTAGCATTGGGAGCAGAGGTTATGCTACGTCTAGGAACGCAAAGAGTCTAGAAGAGGATCTGAAAGCTCTGAAAAGAAACTGAAAGATATGTACTTCTTTATATGAATCACCAAAAGCATCTCTCAGTAGCTATTCACATTAAACATTTGTAGGAGTCAATCCAGGCAGTGAGGACGACGGAAACTGAACAAGAAAAGAATAGAGTGAAGTTGGCATACATCAAAAATACAGGTTCGGCTTAAAGACCAATATATTCTCTGTGCTCACATTTACAATGTAGGGGGAAATTTTAGTTATGCACTAAAAAGTTATGCAGTTAAAGTAAAAATTTAGCTATTCTTCCAGCAGTCAACACTTAAAATAATTAACTTCCCTCATTTATCTCTTCCAACTTTGGACTTGGATCAGAAGATTAATATTCCAAACACAGAATTAAATTAAAGTAATTTAATTACATGATGGTGACTGCTTAATGGCATCAGCGTGTCCTCCACAACATAGATATAATGACAAATGTGACTAGGAATTAATACATCTTTAAAGGCATTGCATCTTTCCAGGGTGGTGGTGAAAAGCAGGGCAGACAAAATAACAGACTGAGAACCACCCATGTGTAAGTTAAGTCTCTGGACAATTTCACTAATCTTTGGCACCTCCAGCAGAGGGCAGGCAGGTATAAGGAAAAGAGAGGAAACATGAATAGCTCAAATTCTACAGGCAGTCCATGTTTTGCATGGTAGGGCGGGACCATAAAAATGAACGACATAAACTGAAACAATGCAAAGCAATCTTAACAATTGATGGAAAAGTATGATTGTTTCATAGCCTTATAATTTTGTATTAAAATTTATTATAATTTTATGAGGAAATAAAAAGAATAACATTAGTGTTTTTAGTATATTATTTAAAACATTAGAAGCATGGTGAGAGTGTTTTCATTGTAAAAGAATAAAAAGACAAGCTTTTAAGTACTTTGAACAGTAATTGTAACCTTCTCTTTGTAGCTCTTACAAGAGGAAACCACCATTTTTCTGTGACTTGCCAGCTTCCGGTATGTTTCCCTTTGCACTTGCAGGGTTAAAACCTCCATGGTTCTTTTCATATGAAACTTTATTCTGGCCTCACTTACCCTGGCGTCTTTGTACTATTTGCCATAATTACTGTTCTCATTTATGTTGCCAAGTTTGCCTGCTTAAAAAAAATCAAAATAGATTACGACTTTTATCAAAACAGTTTCTATAGAGACTTCAATGCATACAGAAATATCAGCAAAAAATACAAAAAACAAAAAACAAAAAAACTGGCAGAGGACAAAGTGCTAGGTCTGGAGAGCAGAAATTGAGGGTTGGGTAGTAAGGAAGAACAAGTGGCTCATTTGTGTAGTTTCAAGTCCTAACTTTTTAAATTATGTGCATCTATTACTTTGTTACAAATAAAAATTAAATTTCAAAGAAAAGCAAAACACATTTATTTCCTTGCAGTAGGGCAACAATGTTAAATTGGGTTAAATTGGGTCAATATTTAGGGAGCAGGGGCCTCCCTGGTGGCGCAAGTGTTAAGTTGCAGCACTATGAAGCTATCTTCAATCCCTGGCCAGGGAGGTGACCCACTTGGAGCAGCAGACCTCTCCTGCCTCGCCCTGCTGCTCCCCTCAGCAGTGTGTCTCAGTCCATCTGCCTGCTCTACTCCCCACTCTGTCTCTTGTGAATCCTCTCACTCCCTGCACTTCTGGTCTGAATCCCAGTTTTTGTATGCATAAATAAATAAATCTTTTTTTTAAAAAATTTAGGGAGCATCTATTTTGTGCCCAGTGCTGGCCTGAGTGCCCAGGAAACAAACCTGGAAATACTGAAGTCCTTCCTGAAAACAGACCACAAACCCTGAATCCTGAATTCAGGTTCTCCTGTGGAATGAGAATTAGGTACTGTTTTTTATCTGTTAAAATCAGTGTCAAGAAGCATTCAGACTAGGTCTGTATACAAATTCAAGTGTCTTACAAAAAATAATGAAAGATTTAGTTGACTATTAGCAGAAATTGAGAGATGTGTTTCCAAACCCAAATGTATTTATAGCTCAGTTCCCTGAGAAGCTCTGGGCCTGCTTAGTTGAAATCTGGTAATTATTCTCCTGAGAATGAGTAAATTTCCCGTGCCATTTGTTAAGTTTTTGCTGTGATCATATCATGCTCATTTATATTCTCTCATAGAAAATGGTACATTTATCTTGCCATAAAAATTATTATTATTACTATACTTCCTTATCATTTGAATACCGGCACATTCTGAGGACATGAGCTATATACCATATACATTATATTATTGTGTAATTGCTTCTCAAATATTTTAAATGTTCCTAAACTATTAAAGTTTTCATTCCTCACTGTAGTGGCAGGAAAGGGGTGGCACAGGAGCACAGTTCCGGATGGTTCTGGGCAGACGGGTCAAGGAAAGGGAATCTTGGAGCCCTCGGTGGCTTTTATGCTTTATTTAGTAGAGATGGCCAGGTACATGGCAGGCATGGGCGCCGGGGGACCGGGAGGCTGGCAGGGCTCCCAGCCCCCAGCATATCTCACCCTCTCGACTGCTTTCTTCTCTCTCTGCTGCTGCTCCTTCGTCCTGTCAGTGAGTCGGTCCTTGCAGTTCTGGCGTCCTCATGACACCGCCCATTTAAGCCCATGTCCCAACTCAGTTGCGCCCACTTGCGCATGCCCACCCTGGAATGTTCGCAGCACTGCAGGTGTCCATCATCACAGTGGTGGGAGGGTGGAAAGGCCTGATCATTCTCTGACCCTACACTCACATAAAAGACATACTCTCTAGAGGAGGTTTTAAGTCAAGGTACTCTCCCCAAATCTCAGCCAACTCAAATCTGCTCAGCCCAGCTCCTCTCACCATAGTCTCATTCTAGAATCACCTGGGAGCTTCTAAAAAATCAGTACCTAAGATCCACAGCTATCAGATTCTGATTTACTCGGCCACAGAACAAGCTTCTCAGGCGTGTTGTTTAATATGCCCCCAAAGTGATACTGTTGTGGCGCCAGGGGCTCCAAATCTTATAATCTTATGCGCCCAGCATGGGGCTGAGCTCCACGAAAACAAACCTGAAAAAACTGAAGTTGTTCAGTCAGTGGTTCTGACCTATGTCAGTGGTTCTCAGTGTGATCCCAAACCAGCAGCTTCAACATCACCCAGGAGCTTGCTCCCAGGGCAAATCCTCACATCCACGCTGCCCCCATGAATCCCAAATTCTAAAGCCCAGTCATCTGTTTTTTAACAAGACCTCTAGGTGACTCTAATGCAAACCAACTGTATAACCATTAGACTAAATCTAAAAGCAGCAACTGTCAGGAGAATGGAATTAAGGAATGAAGGAGAACAGAGCAGGTGGCCTTTCTTCCTGGGGCGTGGGATGCTCTAGCAGTTTGGGTGGAAGAGCAAGACTTGCTCATCAAGATGCTTTTTTGGGGGTACTGTTTACCCTGGACTGATCATACTTTGGTGAAATGAGTCAGACTAGTAAAGCAGCCCAAACCTACATTTTATATTTTTGCATGATACAAGGGAGATTCTTAGGGCAGAGAACAGGAAGGAGTAGGAAAATGATCAGAAGTCTGACATACATGAAAAGTGAGAATTCTAAAAGTTTGGTAGTACAAAGTGCTGGAACATCCATGCATACCTGTATTTTGATACAGGCAAACAGAATGCAAAATTAAATCAGCTGATTTGGGGAAATGTTTCACCTAATACTCTAAGGGAGATACTGATGTCTTGTTTTTCTATTATATAAGTTATACAGTTAACTGGGAGTCCCTTGATAGGGTCACTGATCTCACACCTGGACAGTACTTCACATACTGAAATTCTGATCATGTTACATGATTTCCAGCTTCCCACTATAGAACGCTACTCGTTGCCATTTTAAGTCCCTTTGAACAGTATTTTAAATAGTCTTTAGATAATAACACGTGGTAAATGTCCACTAAAATATGAGATACAGGCAATTTGGCTCCTGTAGAGCAGAGCCAGTACTTTGTAAATGGAGAAGTTTCTTCCATATACGGCCTCAGAATAAGGATTGCACATACCTATTGAAAGATTAAGGCCACACTAATTGATTTTTAGTGGATCCACAATCTTGAGGAGAGCCTAATTTAATTGTCGTGGTTAATTAACATTTAACCTTATCTATATCAGAAGACTATTTTAATCAGCAGAGAAATTTGGGGTTGAGCTTAGAATCTAGTGCATCAGGGTCAGCATATCTTAAAGATAAAGACAGTTGCTCAATCCATCCTGATTATATGTTGAGTGCTGTACTTGGTGTAATCAAAACCCAAGAAGAAACATTCCTTTTGAAATATAAGAGACTCATTAAAACTGGGTATTTGCAGGAGAAAATAATGGCAGGAATCTACCTGAATAGTTTGCCTGCAAGTTTAAAACTAAATGCAGTATTTAATCTTCATTTCTTCCTGTGGTGTTTCTCTGGCACTATAGAGAGAGGGCCAATCACAGATCTTGGGGAACTGGACATGAAATTATCTGCTGATTTAATGATTTTGGCTCAGTGGGTTTTCCCAGCTGGAGGTGGCAAATGAGAAAACTAGATTTCCTTAAGGCATGAAATGAGTAGCATTAACACAAAGAAGACTTCTCTGTTCAGGGTAATGTCATTGCCAGGGTAAATTGAGAAATATGCTACTAAACATCTATAATAAATTCATCAGTGTTACAAGTATAGGATAATTCACATTAAGAAATTAAGTAATCACTTTTAGTAAAGAAACTTTAAAAAGCACTAATGGTGTTAAAGATATAGAAATTAATTAGAACGTTATACAAATAGTATACATTTTTGGTTGATTCATGCAATGGCACCACTCTTTTCCTCCCCTTTATACAGACTTACATTGAAGGTAGTTAATACTCTAGAATAATTTCATTCAAGGAAAAAACATATACAAGAGGAAAGTGTCATGAATAAGAAATCATGTGGAGGGTATTGAGAAACTCCATAGGACTCCTATGAAAGGTTTTGATTGGAAGAATTGTTTCTGCAAACAGAAAAGTTATCACCTTTTAAATATTCGTATACAATTTCCTTATTTAAATGTTTATCTTGATCAACTACATCACAATCTCTTACTATCTTCCCAGCTCTTAAAACAATGCCTAGTCCTATAATAAGCACTCAAATATACAGGCTGAATGAATGACAGATGTCAAAGGTGGGGCCCAGTGTTTGTAGGTGCTGATAACTCAACCATCCTGAGAAATGCTACCTCCCAGAGGTATGCCACGTCTCACAAAGGGGATCAGGAAAGGGAACACTTACAGCCTGACACAAGTCTACCCTCATTACAGTAAAAAAAATAATCAAACTTAACGTGCATGTCTCCACTAGTCCAGAAGAGTGACCTTCAGTGGGACTGGGAGACGTTACATAATAGGTGTGGACACCATCCCTGCTTCCAAGCATCACTCAACCTTCTTTTGGTTCCTTCCCCAGTGGCCACCACCTCCTCCCTCAATAATTAAATATTGTTGCTAATCTAAGTGATTCCTACCGCATTCTTAACCAAACAGAATGAAAAACTCTCGAGGTTATTACAATCTGAAACCAACAGACATCCCAAAAACCAGGCAACATGTACGAGCTCGGGATAAGTCAGACTTACTAAGCCTGTTGCCAGGTGAAGGATTCTTGCCTTAATGTTTATTTCCCCTGAATTGCTTCACAGTGCAGGCAATGAGCTACCAGTCACTGAAAAGGAAGAAAAATGCATTGCAATACCTGATTTAATCCTAGGTTTTTCCTTTGTTTAATTGGCCCTAGCCCCTGTGCAGTTGCTCTTGACACCTGCCTGAAGCTCGCCTAAGCAGGGAGAAGCGCCTGCAAACCGTCACAGTCCCCACTGTCGCGTTCCCTTTGGCTGGAGGTCTTTGACAGTTGCCAAATTCACAAATTTATAGTCAGAGTCAGGTCATCAGTGAGCACTTGTTGTTTCCAGAGATAGTCCCTGTAGATATAAAGAGAAAGAAAGAAAGAAAGAAAAGAAAGAAAGAAAGAAAGAAAGAAAGAAAGAAAGAAAGAAAGAAAGAAAGAAAGAAAGAAAGAAAGAAAGAAAGAA
>JAGFMF010011870.1:19732165-19913671 GCA_019455555.1 Galemys pyrenaicus | reverse complement strand
AGAAAGAAAGAAAGAAAGAAAGAAAGAAAGAAAGAAAGAAAGAAAGAAAGAAAGAAAGAAAGAAAGAAAGAAAGAAAGAAAGAAAGAAAGAAAGAAAAGCATAACTCATTTATTCAGCAAGTATTGGGTATTGATTGTGCTTCCACTATGTGCCAAGCGCTGAGCTTAGGGCATTCAATGAACAAAATAGAATGGCCCCTTCCCAGGCCTTGCCATTGAGTGACAGGCACTGGCAAGGAGACAAGCAGCTCCATGTGAGTGATAAAGGCTGCGCCCGAGGATGCTATGAGAGAAGCAGTGGGCTGGAATTTGGTGTAGTAGGGGTGGGGGTAGAGGATGAAGGAAAAGGTCACAAAGTAGCTCTATTAAGAAGGATGGGCCTCACAGAAATACTTTCTGGAGCATTGAGGAAAAATATGCATTAGGTAAAGGAAAGTGTTTCATTGTTTGTTTTGGACAGAGAATTCTTAAATTTTTTGGATAAGATCAGGCTAGGTATGCTGAGTTCAACCTGGTTTCCAACAGGTGTTTTTTATTATTGCTTCTTTTCTCTCCTGTTGCCTCCAGTCCCATTTTTCACTCTCCCCATTTTTTCCTCATAATAATTTCAATTTAGAGGACAAATATGTTGAGAAACAGTGAGCTGCAATTTCAAAAACTATTGGTTCTATTTCTCCTGCAAATACTCCAAAGTTGGTGACTCACTCTCTGGTGGCCTTCACCGATGCAAGTCCTGCTCGTGAGTACAGCCCATAAAGTAATAAAAACGCTTTCTAAAATTTCAATCCTCTTTTTCTCCAAGATTCCAGATTGCTGTGCAAATGATGAAAAAGAAAAGACTCTTTGGGTATGAAAATTTGAGAAAACTACAAAGGAATGGGTGTCAACTTGGTAGTTTAAAAAACTAAGCCATTCATTCCTAAAGGCACACATTACAGGCTGTGATTTCTGAAAGTTTAGTTACTGTCATTTAGGCACCAATGTCTTAAAGAGAGCTTTGCAAGACTGTCCAAAGATCTGCACTGTGAAGTTGAATTTTGTAATAGTTAATAAACATTTCAGGAAAATTTCAGACCTGGCCTCCTGCTGATCAGAAGAATATTTTAGTTCATACCAAAAAACATTAGTCATGATTAATCTAATTTGCTCTATAATTTAATTTTATCAATATAACATTTAGTCACTGTTCCAAATCAAATTACACTAAAAGACATATTAAAAACAAGCAGTTTCCCGTCCTCTCTCCCCACTAACAATCCCACTCTCTGGAGACAACCACTTTCAACTTAATTAGCTGCCTCACCTGGCATTTATCGCTGTATTTAAAATAACATACCTATAATTAGGGTGACTTTATATCCAGTTTGCTCACTAGTTCCAGCTTACACCTGTTGTCTTGGCATAATTATTACCAGTGCTCTCCTTCACTCCCAAAAGTGTTTCTATGTGATAAATTACATGTCTGCCCTACTTACAAAGCATCACGATTTGTTGCTAAAATACAGACACCATAGATTTCGGTTATGGTATCAAACCCTCTTATGCCCTCCATTTTCCCTTTAAGTCATAGTCCCAATTTATTTATATAATTTTAAGTTAAATCCATAATCATAATTTACTTGGTTTTCACCATCTAAATATTAATTACTGCTAAGCTAAATACTTGACTGAAACATCGTTTTTTTCCTTGTATAAACTTTTGTTTTCTTTGGGGTTAACAATTGCCTCCTTTTAAAATTTAATTTTTGTGCTCCTTCATTTTTCCCCAAGTGCTTTAATAATTCTGCGAAACAAAAAAAGCAACACTCTTTCCAAATGCTCCACTGTTCAGATGATTTTTTCCTTGGCAAGACTGTTCCAAGAATCTTCTGTCCTTCTGCTTCCTGTTTAGACCCATTTGCTTTCTGGATCTGCTGCAAAGCTCTTGTCCTGAAAATTATTTAAAACTTTTTTGCTGGGCCTCCCTCGTGGCACAAGGGGTTGAAGGCCACACTGTGAAGCATCTGCAGCCACTGCAGCATGAGTTTGATACTTGGCCAGGGAGGGGACCGGCATGGCACAGCAGACCACTCCTGCCTCGCCCACTGCTCTCCTCAGCAGTGTCCCTCAGTCAATCTGCCTGTTCTGTTCTCCACTTTCTCTGGTGAAACCTTTCATGCCTGCCCTCCCCACGCCCCCCACTGCCTCTGGCCTGTGCCCCACCTCTTGTATGCATAAATAAATAAAATCTTTTAAAAAAATTTTTTTCCTGAGAATTCAAAATCTCATAGAGCTGAACTATAAAGACAGAATAAATACAGTCCAGAATCCAAAGCTATGGGGCCTCCCTGGTGGCGCAGTGGGTTAAGCAATGCACTATGAAGCAAACCGCAGTCACTGCAGCATGAGTTCGATCTCTGCCACAGGGCAGGGAGGGGACCCACATGGCGTGGCAGACCTCTCCTGCCTTACCCGCTGTTCCCCTCAGCAGTGTGTTTCATTCAGTCAGTCTGCCTGTTTTGCTCCTGCTCTGTCTCTAGTGAATCTTCTCACCGCCCTGGACTCTGCCTGTACCCCAGCTCTTGTATGTATAAATAAATAAATCTTTAAAAAAAAAAATCCAAAGCTATGCCTTTCAAATATCATACAAAGTTACTAGAGAACTGGCTTCTGCAAATATAGGAACTATTGAAGCCAGAGAGAAGCATAGCATATTGTCATGCTAATGTTAGTGTAATTAATGTAATGCTAATGCAACTAATAAAATCTCCAAAATATTTGTTCCTACATGAGGATACTACTACTTGCTATGTTTTCCAAAATGACACCACTTATCACATGGGAACAACGCAAAAATATAGGGAGACTTAAGCAGTCTTTTGGGGTCACCTAAAACTGCAAATCCTAACAGCTGTGGAAATATGCCCTGGAATTCAGACCTTGAAGGGAATATTTAAACTCAAAATAAATTTACTTAACAGGGTGTGGAGGAAAGAGGTAAGTCATCTAGAGAAAGATGATTCATGGACAAAAATACAGGCACTGAATACATAAAGATGAGCTATGACTTAGCAAAAGAGTTTGTTCTGATGTAATAATGCTAATTTTAAGCTTCCCATAGCTTGAAAAAGCAGAGGAATGACTGAAGTGAAAGTCTCAGCTGACTCAGAGATAAAGAATGTAAAATCACATGTGTTTGCAAAGGATCCACATTTGTCTTCTTCCCTGTAGATCTGTTTTCATTCCAAGAATAACTTTCTCTTCCCAAATCAGGTAAGCTCTCCTTACCAGTACTCCCATCTCAATCATAGAATAAAATAAGTTACTGACTCTCTGCTACTCTATACATAGAATAATTATTGAGAATACATCTTTCTCCAACTTTACATGAATCTGTTTTACCCTCCACTTGAACATATTTGTGTTTATTATGTTCCTTGTTTCTTATCTTCTCCTATAACTTTCTGAAGACATCTTGAAAGTGACAGTGGAATTTTCTTCTTAGAGAATATTCACTCTTCCTTCTCACCAATAGTAACATTTTACCATAGACACAGACACTGAGACATCTAATTACTCTTTAATATTCATTACTTCTTAATGTGTTCAGATTGGTCTAATTATATCATGAGTACGCATTATATCACCAGTAGCATTTATATAAGTTATGATAATGTAGACATTGCCCACCATGGCAAATTCAAGTCTTTCCTCGCAAGCTCTGAATCAAGGACTATCAATCTATTCCATAACCTTAGAAAGTTTCAGAAGTAAACCTGAAAAAGAATAAGAATATAAAGAAAGACAATTGAGGAAATAAATCTAAATATACTTCACAAATACTTCCATAACAAATTTAATGATGAATGTGATAATGATAAATGATTCTATGAAAATCCTTTGGAATTAGAAAAGTACAGTGGGTTGATAGAGGTGTGAGTGTTGGTAAGGAGAGCTTACCTGATTTTGTTTAGGTTTCTCCATTTTTAAAATATGTTCAAAATACCCAAGAAGGCAGTTCTCTGCCCACCTGTGTCTATACAGGTGTCTCTCTTTCCTTTCTGCCTCTTCCTTAGTAAACTTGCCATATGCTGATGAATGGGAAATAAAATAAAATAAAATACTCAAGAAAATATAATGTATCAAACTTACAGTTTCAGTTCAATTTTTAAAAGTTAAATTTAGCATTAATATTCATATACAGAAGTTCACTTTGTCAAATTTATGAAGTTTTAATTTATTAACTACCTTAGTACTATATGACTGTTCAGAAAGATGTTATTTAAAGTTTTGTAAATTGGACTATAGGCAAAGCACAAATGGTAAACTTTTCCTCACATGGACATCCTCTGGGCATTAAAGAAGTTGTGATAAGGTGTTGTAAAGTGGGAGCCAACCCTGACTGACTCCCAGACCTGCCTATTCCATGAGCATCACACTAGCCAAGCAAGGTACTTTAGTTATGGTGCACATATCACAGAGAACATCTAAAAATCAGTGTCACAGGGAGAGTGATTTATCCACACTGAATCATTACAGTGAGTGGGGAGAGGGTTTTGGAATCTCCACCATAATCGCTATTATTTTTGCAGTGTCCACCTTGTAGAAATGCTCCCTTTGAGCAATCCCAAAAATCCTAGGTGATACTCTATTGACTATAGTTTTTCACTACCAATATGAAAATCTGAGTTCATGGCAATTTATATTGAAATCTACATAAACCTTGCAAATTAAATATTTTTACAGTCTAGGTCTATATTTGGGACTCACAGTAGTTGATCTAGAGCAATAGACAAAACTCACATGGCAGAACTGAATGATTCCTTGGGGTAAACACGAAGAATCCTGTGGCCTCTGAGATACTTTTTGGGGTTTTATGCTTTGCCTGGTGACGTTAGCAGTTGAATGAATCTCTGCCCCAGGAGCTTGAATCATGAAAATTAAAACAATTTTGTTGTATTTCTAGTTTTAGTTTTGAAAGTTAAGCAAGGAAGGAGGTGGTGATATATAGGGACACTTAAAATTGTATCTGCATCTAAAAACAAAAGAAAGAATAGTTTGCCCACAAGTTATAAATGGTTCATAATGTAGTACATCATAATAAATAGTATGTACTCCTGTGAAATAGCTAAATTGTCTCCCTCCACATTTAATAGAGTTTTTTCCCCTAAAAAGAAACTGCAAGTTTTGCTGATGGTATTTGCAGCATTGTTGGAGTAGGTACAGTGGTTGTTCACAATCTATAACTCACCCAGGGAAGGCAGCCAGGAAAGGTGGCACATACACATCCCCCAAACCCAACCTCCAGACTAGTATATACCCAGAAAACAAATATAAAGTAAAAGTGTGGTATCAACCTCTCACCTATTACTTTTTGACTATTTCTCAGTCTGTGATCTTGATTTGTATCTCAAGGTAAATTCTAGAAAAACAGTGTCAGGAGGAGAACATATATAGGAGAGGAGGTTGGAACAGGTGATGGAAAAAATGAGCTAATTGTATGAAGGATGCCAGCATTGCCCTGAGACCCTGAAGACTGACATGTGGCTGATAAACCTGGTCACTCAGTAGGTGCCATTGTCACTAGGAGTTTGATTCAGAGCCAGTTCTTATGCCCGCTAGTCCAATGTGACATTATTAGATTTGTCTTTCCAGCAATTTTCTCCTCATATAGTCCACTTGGTTTTTCACTTCTAGAACCAAATAGCATTAAATTCTGAAATACGACTACTGCCTGCCTCCCATAACGATACTTCCATTTTCATTAATGATAGTTCTAAATCAGTCATTTTGTTTCATCACTTTCTTATATTGAAACAATTTTTTAATCTTACAACATAGAATTTGATTATTTTTCTCTACTCTTCCACTTTTAGTCATAGATGTACATTTGCATATTTTAAGTTTTCACAACAATCTTTCTACTGGCATTTTCCTAGTCATCACTGATTTCATGAAATTTATTGTTTAGTAAGTTCTGCAGAAATAAAGTTAATGGTTACATAATTCTCTTCATGTTGTAAATTGATTTTTATATATGCTTGATATTTGAGGGACAGCTTGACTAGATATAAAATACTTCACACTTCCTTTCAGTTTTTTAAAGTGTTATTCCATCATTGCCTCCTTTTATGTGTTGCTTTTGAAATGTGTGATGCTGGTCTAATTCTTTGTTTTTGAAAGTTATTTGCTATTTTTATCTGGAGCCCTTGTAGGTTTTTGTCTTTGAAATATCACACTTCTCCTAGAACATGTGTTAGAGTTTAGTCATTCTGGGGTGTTTTTTCCTGGTACACAATGGACTCTCTGAATGTGTTTGTATGCCTTTTCCCAGTTTTCCCCAGTTTATAAAGTTATCTTAGATTGTAGTTTTAAATATTAGCTCTGCTTCATTGTTTTCTTTTAGGGACACTGTTACAACACTAAAGTAGTTTCCTTTTTGCTTGTCTTCCATGTCTGCTACTCTCCTGCTTTTTTTTTACTTCTTTATTTATGCCATTTCATTCTCTTCATTGTTTCCCTACCCTTCTTAACATCCCTTATCAAATTTTTGAGTTTATTTTCCTTTGGACAACTTGTAACTTGTTATTTTTTAATTTCTGAGATATTTTGCTTTTTCTTCTATTTCTTTCCTAAGTGTAGTCAGCACTATTGATTTCTTCTGTTTTGCCCATTTCATTTTTAGTTTTTGTATGTCTGACTTAAGATCATTTTTCCTAGCTTCAAATGCTTATATGAAAATATTTAGTTCTGCTTGATGTATCAAGTAAGTTTTCTTTTAAGCTTTGTTCTTCCTGGTTGTTTGATCAGAGAATTTTCTTCTATGATATCTGTCTATATGGACTTAACTTTCTGTTTGTTGCACATTAAAAGATGCCATATTTACACCATTAGAGGAGTACAGAGAAAATGATAAACACTCCTATAGTCACCTTTCTTCAATAGTCTATGAACTTTTCTTCAATTTCTATTTCCCTTGGACAATAATCCACCTATCAGTTATAAATACTCAAGGCTCAATTACTGGCAAAAAACAAGTCATAGACCACTTCTTACGTACTTAATTTAAGTTCACAATGGGAAACATTCAACTTGCTTAGCCAGGCATCAGGTGAGCTGTGATGCTAGCAACAAGGGGGAGGGGCGTCTGCGTGTGTGGCGTGAGCATGCCTGCACAAGTGTAGGTAGGTGCATATGGTGCGCTATCACCTGCAAGGGGGAGGAGGAAGACAAGCAGAGCTAATTCAGGAAGACAGAGGCAGGAAGTAGAAATACTGCAGTAGTAGGTAAATAGAGAGGATAGAAAATCAGAAAACTCAGAGAAAATATCAAGTCTAAATTAAAAATAAAATAGAAAAATGGTGGGGCCTCCCTGGTGGCACAAGGGGTTGAGCACCACACTGTGAAGCTTCTACAGTCACTGCAATGCGAGTTAGATTCCCCCCTCCCCACGGTGGGGACACACAGCACAGCAGGCCTCCCCTGCTTTTCCCACTGTGCCCCTCAGCAGTGTACTTCAGTCAATCTTCCTGTTCTGTTCCCCACTCTGTCTCTGGTGAATCCTTTCATGCCCCCTACCCAGCCTCTGGCTGGTACCCCAGTTCTTGTATGCATAAATAAAAATAAAATCTTAAAAAAAAATAGAAAAATGGTTGGGGTACACAATGTTTTATCTTTTTTGTCTCTGTCCCCCTGGGTGGACTCACATTCCCTAGCAAAATTCCTTACATATAGTGACTGCTCAATTATTATTTTTTTAATGAAGGACAGAATCAATAAGCTTTGATGTGGGGAATAATTGTTTTTCAAATGGACTGCATAACCTTGGACTCTCTAAGTGTTTTATGCTTGACTTCTCCATTTTTTGAATAATACATTGTTCTAGCAGCATACCCAGGATTTGTTTTAACCAAGTGTAGTAAGACACACAAATACAGAAGTAATTTCCATGAAGAAAGAAGTTTTTTATATCGGCAGATCCCTAGAAACAGGAGGTACAGGGGCTACGCTGGGCCATATGGGGGAGCATCAGTTTCCATCAGGAGGTAGAGGCAGTGAAGAGACAATGTGGAAGGAGCCTCTACCATGGTTCCCATGGGGAGGAGTGGAAGCCACAGGGAATGCAGGCTTAAGACTGGCTAGTTTGAATAATTTCAGCAGACTTTGAGGGCACGGGGACAATCCCTAACTATCTGGTAACTGGCCCTGGAGTGATAAGGACAGGGAGCAGTCTGAAGTCTAAGTGCCTGATAAAGACTGTAATGATGGTGGCTCTGGGTTTGTGGGTGTGTGAGTGACGGCAAGCTGTTCATTACCTCTGGGAGTTAGCTAACCCCATAAGGGGCATTTCCTCTAGGGTCAGCAAGGCTGCAGGTAGCCAAGCATCAAATATGGAAGGTAGAAAACATGGTTATTATATACACTATTGCAACTGCTCAGTTTTCAATTCTTGGTAGATACAAGCTAATTATAAGCAAATTCTACACTTTGTAGTGATGTCTACTAAGTACATATGCTAAAATCTACAGAGCATCAGGTACTAATGTAAGTTCTAGTATTGGGCTCTCTGCCTTGTGTGCCCTCAATAAATAAGATTTAATGAATACTAAGGAGGCTTTCAATAAAATATTCAGTGCAACCAATGACAACACAGTTACCCAGGGATGAAACCAGCAATAGACTCTCAGCTTCCTGCCGCCTGCTGCACTGTTACCCAGTAACATCATGCTTTCACCAGAATAGATGTCTAGACAGCTGGTCATGAGAAAGTCAGATCATAAACTTAGGTAAAAGTCATCTGACCTTTAGTCAGAAATCAAGAGTATATTAAAAAAATTACTGACTGGAGAATTCAAGACAAGTTCTAGGAGGAGTTTTTTTTTCCATTGCTGCTCGCTGGACTTGCAACGGCCTACTGAATCCCTTCCAAAGATGAATCCTGGCTAAACTGATTGAAATCTAGACCTCTGGTAGTCTCCTGAGCATCAATAATAACCATAAACCAGCTGTTGTTGGAACAATTAGGAAACCCCCAACACCCTGAGCTGATGGTCTCTTCACTTTCTGCCAATAAAACAAAGTTTAAGAGACCCAAAGAAATCCTCAAGATTATATCCTTTATAGTTACCAGATGTGCCACTTATATCTCTACTTCCTAGAACACAAAACAGTAATTTTCTGTGAGTCATAAACGTTGTCATTCAGGCTGTGATTATTATTTTTCTCAACTAAATAAACTCTATACACCCATCACAATTTTGAATCCAAGTGACCTACTCTTGCTGCTTAGCTACGGATAGAAACTTGAGTATTATTGTGTCTAAAATGTTGTCTTAATAATTATTTTAGCTTCTCCTCTTACTCTTGTCTCATAGGAAATTATGCCCTCATCGGATAGTTGCTTTTATAGGCTATAACCAGATGTCAACCAACCTTGGTGAAAATTGTTTCATTGATTGGCAAACAGGCTAATGCCATTTGTATTTCTAGCAGATGGAAGAAACTTTAAATTATTACCACCATAAGCAGCAGAACTCTAGATTTATAATCTTCTCAACACAGATAATTTTTAAGATTTTCTACAATAAACACAGGGTGGCACCGGCTATCAGCACTCGGCTTTTGGAGTGATGTGGCATTTCCTTAGTGTTGGCAAATGTTAAGCCATAGCTCAAGTACAGTTCCACTATGAATGCTGGTTGATAGTTGCCTTTACTTTAATGAATGAGACTAAAGAAAGACAACGAAAATGTATGTTGTAACTATACTCATTCATCAGTGATATGAACAACTTCTAACTCAAATCCAAATAATACTTTTTGAAAACAAGAATATTTTCTCAATTTTTTTGTGCTATTCACATTGTAATGGCTATGTTCAGGTCTTAGTCTAGTTTAATCAGCGTTATTAACATTTTCTTCAACATTTCCCTCAGTCAACACAATTTTTAAAAATAACTCAAAGTCTTACTTGTAGCATTTAACAGTTTCCATGCTGTGGATAATGGAACCATGGCCAATTTCAAGCTCCCAATGGGACGTAACTGAAGTTGCGTTGTAGAGTCCTGCAGCGCGCCCCCGTGCGGTGGGACTGACTGTGCACAGGTCCGCGATCATTTCAAGAAGGATAATATGTAGGAGGATGATCAAAATGGATAACTCTCAAGTATTTATTACTTTTGTCTTTAATATGACTAGATATCTTTTATGTATTTTATGTAATGTATTATAATGTGGTATAATTTTTACTCATAATTTGTATCTAATTTAAGCTGAAATAATGGCTGTATTGAGCAACCACATTGTAAAATTCCTGAAAATGTAGCCATCCTCGCTCTCTGGAGTCAGTACAAGCCAGCTCCATCACGGTGCTGATTGAAGTCTGCTGGGTAGATCCCACATCAGCAGTTTCCTCGAGCTAAAAGTGTGCAACTATAATAAAAATTCGAGTCAAAACAAGCCAGAGTCATTTCATAAACCAATAAATAGCTAGTGGAAGAAAACAGATTTAATGCTTCTCAAATTTTTTAACTCACAGCATTTCATAGGCAAAGAACGCAAACAAACATAAATGTGAAAACAAAACACACCACTAACCTTGAAACGTTGGTGATAACTGACAACTGAAGGGAGAGTTGAACACAAATCTCATGAGCTACAACTATTTCCTACCAAAAATGTATTTGATGACTTCCAGTCATTCAGTCAAGTTAGAGGTGAAAGATTCCCTAACAAATTTAAAAACAGACCTAAGTGAAACAGATTACACAGCAGAAGAAAGTCTGTCATTTGGGAAATGAAACAAGGCAAGATTAAATTTAGTCTTATTGAAACCTGGCTGTTGGTTTAGTTTGTTTCCTTTTTGGCTCAAGGTAAGATCAGTGACATCAGAATATTTGTACAGAGAAAGCACAAGTGGGTTGAGGGATTGCTTCTCTCAGGGCAAGATTCCTTTTCCTACGTGTTCCCTCTTGACTAAGTCTGGGCAAAAGGGAAGTGTAAGTGATTTTTATTATCTCTAATAAAGATATTAGATCTCTCTAATAAAAATGAACTTATTTTTTAATTTACAAAAACTTTCAAGTAATTCTCATAATAATTCAAAAAGTTTACATGTTTTATCTGCCCTTTTTTTTTTCTTTTTTGGCAGTTGAGGATATTTTGGACTCAGAAATGTGAAGAGACTTGTGTAAGGTCAGACTCTTAGTAAATGTCAGAGCCAGAAATCAAATCTAATTTAATCCATCGCTACAAATCCAAATTCCCCATCATATCACTTCCCAGAATGAGCAGGAACTTATCCTATAACTGAGAAAACACTGGTTAGCCTTTTGTCACCTTTTTATGAGAAGATTAAGCAAAATAAAATATAAACTTGGCTGTGCAAATGGAAGCTGTAAAGGAGGGAAATGAGCTGTTCCTGTTAGTGGCAACAGCAAATAACAAAAGGAAACCACTGCAAGTGAATCAACTGCCTAAGGAGCTTTGCATGCAATAAAATGCTTCCAAAAACAGAATACTAAAGGCACAAACCCATGGGCTCTGTGTAGACCAGAAATAGTAGGAGAATGTCCTCAGGCTGTGAGATCTCCTGGGACTATGGCAGGTGGGGCAGTGGGTAGCAGGGATATTGCAAAGGGGGATCAGGGGCCACAGAAGTTCCAGAGAGGATCCAGATTCCAGGAAATTCCAAGAGGAAACTTTGGGAGTTCCTCTATATGTTTCATTTGGGCTATGTAGGTCTTGTATTTTTTTTACTGAATAATAAAGTCAGAAGGCAAGAGAAAAATATCTGAGAGCATATTAGAAATGCAAGCTCTTCCTCCCCTTTGCCTTAAATAGAAGTAGAATTCCTGGAGTTGGAACCCAGGCACCAGCATTTTAATATTTTTTATGGGTCCCTTATGCACACTCAAGTGTAAGAAGCACCACAAGTATACTCTACTGGAGTTGGTCACAACTACAAGTAGGGGGCCTCCCCGGTGGTGCAGGGGTTAAGTCTTAGCACTTTGAAGCTATCCGCAGCAGCAGCAGCCACTGCAGCACCAATTCAATCCCAGGCCAGGGAGTGACCCACCTGGTGCAGCAGACCTCTTTTCTCTCACCCGCTGAGCAGTGTATCTCAGTAGATCTGCCTGTTCTGCTTCCCACTCTGTCTCTGGGGATCCTCTCACCCCTCATCCCCACAATCTGGCCTACACCCTAGTTCTTGTATGCATAAATAAATCTTTGAAAAAGTTACTTTTATATGTGATATATAACTAACCATACACATTATTTTATTACTGCATGGTCAAACTGATTTATTTAATCATTTAGCCAACACACACCCATTCTGCCTGTGATTTTACAAAATCTGGGGAAATAAGGATGATCAAGAGTCGGCTCGAGGTAGAGAAAACGGCAGTGATGCGCTCCAGTCCCAGCTGCAACAACAGCTTCCTTTGCCTTGCTCTCTGGGCAGTCTAAGCTGTTCTTGGCTAGCATATATGCCCATCGAGCCTTCTCCAGCGGGACATCACACTGCCTGGAGATGATGTAGGCGCTCATTAAGAACTCAGTAAACACTTTAAAATATTGATCTTAATTTTAGTTCTTATTTTGTGCTGTGTGCAGTGCTAAGCTTTGAAATGTTTGTTGACTGTAATCAGTGCTGTGCTGGCAATGCCTCTGGGCGGGAAGGACCTGATTTGTAGTGTTTGCTGATCTTTGTGGCAGAGAGAGTCCCAGCACAATTAGTTTTAAGCTACCCTATGGTTTAACAACTGACTTGCAAAACTCCTGAAAATTTAACAGTTGACTCAGTGGAGGCAGGATAAGCTGACTCCAGCACACCACTGAATATAATCATCACCTCAAACCTACATAGTAGTATTAGCATTGCATCATATTAGATCTCCATTTTGCAGATAAAAACAAAAGCATAAGGAAGTAGCTTGTTCAAGGTCACAGAGTAAATGGTAAAGCCAGGATGCAAACCTGGGGCTCTGTGAGGCTCAAGCTGGTATTACACGGAACTGTCTGATGTTATATTCCACTAACAGATGTGGGCTAACATGAACAGTTATTAAAACCCCCACTTAAATCTTTCCAGATAAACCAAATCATTCTTCCCACTGAAACCTGAAGTCGTTGCTCCCCTGGCTATGAGACCCAAAATCTTTTTCTTCTTAGGTTCAAGTTGTATTTATCTTCAATAAATCCATTGTTTAAAGAGTTTGATTTTCATTTGAAACTTTGCTACTTATCCATAGAGGTGATATTTCCCTAAGAACTAATAGTAACAACAGTTACCAGTTGTTGAATGCTTAAGGGTGCTAGGCACTGCAGCTCTACCTGTCTCATCTAATCCTTGCTTCCACTCTGTGAGAGGCACCATTATTATCCCATGTTAATGTGGGAAATTAACGCACAGAGGACTTTTTTTTAACTTCCCAAGATCACTTAGCTAATAACTATCAAATCCAGGATTTAAGCCACAGGTGTAAGGTTTTTAAGCCTTAACTCTTAACCAGTATTATATTCTACTCACTCACTAAATACTACACTCCAAAGTGCTGACTGATTTTTTAAGCCAGCAGCACAACTCCCTTGGGCTATGTTCCTTGAAGATCTTTCCTGGTATGTTTAAAAAGTCTTTCCTCCTTCCTATCCATAGCTAACTCCTTTTGACAGACCCGTAGCCCGGACTTTCCACAGTCATCTTGCTCTAAACTCCTCCTGCCATTCTTCATAGATGGTGCTCAGAGAAGTCAGTAATGGAGGCTGAAGGTTCACATTTCCTATGATAGGGGAGGAGGGTTACAAACCACCTGCACACTTGAGGGGCCTGGAGCAAGAATGCTAATGGAGGCCCACGGGCTATTTGTCTATGTATTTAGAATTATACATCGAGCTAGTGAACTGTGAAGCGCTGTTCTTCCTAGAGCCCAAAGAGTTTAGGTTTTAATTGAGAAAGATCAAAACCCTACATGTTTTGAGTAGTGGGGAACTACCTTCTAATTCAAGGGCTCCCTTCTTTTCTTCCCACCCCCCAGCTCAGTGTCCCCTGGCTGAGTCACATACCCAGGCTAGATGCCCATCTGTTGCGAAAAGCTCCCCTAAGCCAGTACTTGGCTCCAGGAGTTCTCACTGGAGCTGTGGCCAACTCCCAGGAAGGCGAAGCAAAGAAGGATGCGTAGGCCTCAGATGACAGTTCAGGGTTCAAGGGCAGGCTATTCCAGGCCCATAGACTAGAAGGGAGGCCCTGAGGCAGGAGAACACAAGCCCTCCACAGTGGAGGACTCAGGTGAAAACCCCTCGTATACAGATCTAGGATTGGTACCAATGGGGGGAGCCCTAGATTTTGTTCCTCTTTGGGTACAACTTATTTTTTGAGCAGTTTTATTGAACTGGTCAACTCAATTGCCTTGGTCACTATGTATAGACAAGAGAAGGGAGGAGCTTTATTGTCTCTTGGCCCAAGACAGAGTCTTGATCTCCTCCTTCTTAGCTTGGAGCTGCCAAGCTTGGTGCTTCATTGGTCTCAAATCTGCAGGCCTCAACCGAGTCAGCCAGGAGCTCCTTGCAAAGCTTTTCTGCCTCCAGCTTGTGGATGTGTTCACTGGGAAACTGCTGGGTTTTTTAACATGTTCCCCTTCACTTTCAGCTGCAGGCTGTGAGACATGCGACCATCAGTCTTCTCAGACTCACTGGAGCCCTGAGCAGCCAGCCCGGAGCAGCCAGCTCTCACCTTCCTCCTCCAGGCTACCTTCTCAGGCATTCCCGCACTGGCAGCGCGCTTCGCTCACCTGTGCCCACATGCCCGCCCCTATGACAGCCAAGACATTTTTCCAGCAGGGAGCCCAGGAGCGGACAGTCACAGGCTTCCAGGTGACCAGCCCACCTGATCAGTTCCAGTATCTGCTGATGGGAGTGGACTCACTGGGGTCCAAGCAGACCTTCTTCTTGCCACAGCAGAGGGCCCTGGAGGTGTCCCTTCTAAACCCTCAACTGAAGCACCAAAAGTAGGGAGCCCTGGGCTCACCTTTGACCCTCTGGGAATGATTCCAGTATTTCACAAAGGGATGAAGCAAGGTGAGGCAGCAATCTGATATTTATAAAATTGCCAGCATTATGAAATAGAGCTTCACGCCAGTGGCTAAAAGTTACCTTTTCAGACCCTGATGTCAACAAGATCAAAGTGGTAGTTAATGCTATTTATTCTAATTTGGCTGATTGTGTATAATGAGCATTATGATATGTAGGGTCAGAATGATCAGGTTTTTCCACCCTCCCACCACTGTGATGATGGACACCTGCGGTGCTGTGAGCATTCCAGGGTGGGCATGCACAGTGGGTGCACCTGAGTTGGACACAGGCTTAAATGGGCAGTGTCATAAAGATGCCAGAACCAACAGGACTAACCAACGCAAGCAGCAGCGACAAAGCAGCCGAAAGGGTGAGATGCACCAGGGGCTGGGGAGGCCTGCCAGCTTCCCACCCTCCCTGGCACCCATGCCTGCCATGTACCTGGCCACCGCTGACAATAAAAGCATGAAAAGTCACCGAGGGCTCCAAGACTCTCCTTCCCTGACCCGTCTGCCCAGAACCATCCCGAACCTGCCCAGTGTGCTGCCCTTTCCTGCCGTAATTCAAAAGGAATGTGAAACTCTTCCTTGCTTTCTTACAATTTGATTTAATGCTGCCTTCTTCTTGAATATGTAAATACTTTTCTTGAATATGTAAATTTGAATAATTTATTTTAGTTTACTTGAGTATAAAAGTCGATGCTTTCCTAAGATTAAAGGTTCAACACTGAAATCTTCTAAATCTCGGCAGCAATACAATGTAATAAATGCAATACCGCGACACAGAGGGTTGGGAGTCCAGAGCTGGACACATGTGAGGCTGGGACCCACTGAAGACTGGTCCCCACCAAGCCCCCAGGCCCAGCTGATGCTGCTCTGTGGCTGGAATGTTCTCCTTCATCACACTCCCTGCAGCCATCTCAAAAATGCAGTAGAATGCTGGACCAGCCCCGGCATTTCCGACCCTGTAAATCTGGGGTGGAGCTTGCACTTCTGCACTCTGACAAGTTTCTAACAAGTGCGGGTGCTATTGGCCTTGAGACCCCATCTCTGCACTCAGGCTTTTACAGACCCCCGTACTCTAGTCACAGCTGGGCGCTACTCAGCCTGCTCCCTCCCACCTTCTTAATTACATAATTAGTACCCATCATCACACTGCTAACCTTACAGGAGATTCAAATCAACAAGTAAGCAATTTGCACACCAAAAAAGAAAAATTACCAACAATATACAGTTTTTTAAGTTAATGATGCGTTCCAAAGGTCTTAATAATAGTGGCATCGGGGTCTCCCTGGTGGCACAAGGGGTTGAGCACCACCCTGTGGGCCGCCCTCCGCCACCACTGCAGCGCCGGAGTTCGATCCCTGGCCAGGAAGGGAACCCACATGGCGCAGCAGACATCTCCTGCCTCGCCCGCTGCTCCCCTCAGCAGTGTGTTTCAGTCAATCTGCCTGTTCTGCTCCCCACTCTTCTCTGGTGAATCCTCTCACTTCCCCCCTCCCCTGAACCTTTGGCATGTACCCCAGTTCTTGTATGCATAAATAAAATCTTTTAAAATAGTAATAATAATAATAACGGCATCTTCACATTTTTTTTTGCTACAAACAAGACCTCGGGCTCTCCATTCAGCCTGTATGCTTCCCTGACAGCAGTGCCACTGGCAGATAGGAACCAATCTCCAAATATACTGACTCCCATAATTAGCCTAAATAACCCGACCACCTCTAGCTTTCTTCTGGGTTGTTACTTGTGATGCTACCTAAACCCTTCCTGTTTCTATTCTTAGCAAAATATTACCTCTAACAAAACAAGCTACAACTCCATGTATCAACAGAGGACCAGCACCTTACGTATTGTAAACAGAAAGCCAAATACTGCAAGCACAGACCATGGTGTTTAAGCAAAGCGCCCCAAACGAATCGAGGGAGCCCCTGTGAGTTTTGCATTTGGGATGTGACCTCTTTACCTTGGACTTGTGGTCTCCTGCACGCCAAAGCCTCAGGTGTACGGGGATCTCGTGCTCACAGGGCACCACACACGATACAAGTTGGGCTGTAAGGAGTAGCACATGTGCACAGTGTGGCTATTTCAGAGATAAAATTTTAAACTTTCAAGACAGCGATAGCAGAGCGTTAAATCAAGCGCTGAGCTGTGTTCCGGTCACGTGCTCAGGAAGTGGGTCCTGGCCCTTCCTGTGTGGGTGAGCCGCCTTCACACGGCCCATCTCTGTCCGCTGTACCTTTTGTGTTCGTGCAGCTCCTTGTCCTCTGTTTGCTGTGTATTTTTCACCCAATCCCACTTCAAGTTACATATGGTAGTTGATGGAGGCTGCGAATAGAAAATATGGGATGAAAGTGTCTCAAGACCAGAAACTGGAGCTGGGGGTAGAAATGATTAATATCATCATTAAACCTGATTTAGAAATGAAAAATCCTTAAGCCCAGGCATGGGAACATGAATTGTCAGTCATTACAAAGCACTGCTGTTGAAAAAGTAGGCACAGAGAAGAGGTGGGGATGTGGAGATTGAGGGCCTTTACAGAGAATCACCTGTTCTTACAAATTAACACCATAATCATGGAAGTGATTAACTGAACAATAGATTAAAATTTCACAAAGGAATGAGCCCTCTCCCTTAACCCTCCCCTCCCCAAAGTAACACTATATCAGAACAATTCCTGCCCTGGCAAAAGGCAGCTCTCATCCCAAGTTTGCCCATCTATGTCTCTGCCAGTGTCTCTTTAAACCTTTTCCTTACAAAAGCTGCAGCAGCTCTCTGCCCACCTGTCTATGCAGGTGCCTCTTTTTTCCCTTTCTCCCTTTCCTAATAAATCTGTCCTTGTAAAATGAAGCCTTAGCCTGTTTGAGTCTATGCAAGTTCTTTTCCTTAGTAAACTCACAGTGTGCCACTGAAAGAGGAATTCTGCAGAAACTTTTCTCAAAAGAGACCTAAGGAGCCTGCTCACCAAACCCCAAAATCTCATCAGAACCCTATCACTGGTTCTTGGCCCTTTTTTCTATATTTCTTTTAATTTCTCCTAATACTAGCTGACTGATTCAGCATTTCTACTAAGCTACTGAGAGACTCAGATGGTCTTTTTTGGGGAATGGGGGTGATGGAGAAGATTTTTGTGCCAGACCTTAATACCTGGACTGAGGTAGAGAGGGTTGAGTGAAAGGGAGGAGAGGAAGATGAGAGAAACAAAGGCAAGAAATAGAATTCAGGAATAGTTATTTGTAGTCAACCTACAAATGATAACTTCAGAAAATAACTGCAATGGGTAATGGAAATAGAAAAAGAGCTTTATTGACATATTACAGCTAAAAAAAATCAAATGGTTGCTCAAAATTTTATTAATAAGATTTAAGCTTGAATATTTTCTAATATCATGCTAATAATATATTACGCTGAGTTCTTTTGAGGGTAGAAGCCATTATGCAGATTTCTGCTATATGAATAATTCCATCAAAGAAATAATTTTTTCTACATGTGAATATTTCTGCTGGATTCAGCTAATCATTTTCAAAATGAGTTTTTTTCCTCTCACTGATTTCATTGGTGGGAGGATTTTCTGTCTTTGGAAATAGTGAGAATAAAAACAAAAAAGGTGGCAAGTAAAGGTTGGCTCTCATTAATTTTGTTATTCATTTGTTAATTTTTATTTTTGGTTTGCAATAATGAGTAAAATCTCCCAAGGCAAATGATACCTGATTATGAAATACCATTTATTCATGAACTCATTTTTTTTTAAAAAATAAAAATCCCATGTCTGTTCATGGTAGAATCCCATTTGTGTTTCATTCTTGGGACCATGCTTGGGAAGATCAGTTGGCCACCAGTTCCTTGCATACAGTTAACACTCATGAATAAAGAAATAAACCCATATATTTGACCAATTAATTTATGACAAAAGAGCCAAGAATATACAAACGGGGGAAAGGACACTCTCTTCAGTAAATGGTGTTGGCAAAACTGGAATGCCACAGGTAAAAGAATGAAAATGAATTGCTGTCTTAGACCAAACACAAAAATAACTCAAAATGGGTCAAAGGTTTGAACACAAGACTAGAAATCATAAAACTTCTACAAGAAAACATAGCCAGTAAGCTCCTTGACATTAATCTAGGCAATGATTTTTTTTTAATTTGATACCAGAAGCAAAAACAACAAAAGCAAAAACTGACAAGTGGGATTACATCAAACTAAAAATTTTCTGGCAAATCAAACAAATTTACAGGAAAAGATAGGATAGGATGAGATGGGTTGGATGGAATGGAATGGAATATAAATAAAATAGAGGGGCCTCTCTGGTGGCACAAGGGGTTAAGCACCGCACTATGAAGCTATTCACAGCCACTGCAGCATGAGTTCGATCCCCGGCCAGGGAGGTGACCCACATGGCGCAGCAGACCTCTCCTGCCTTGTCCACTGCTCCCCTCAGAGTGTATTTCAGTCTATCCACCTATTCTGTTCCCCCCCTCTGTCTCTGGTAAATCCTCTCAACCACGTACCTCTGGCCTGTACCTCAGTTATTGTATGCATAAATAAATAAATCTTAAAAAAAAGAAAGAAATTAGGATAGAATGGAATAGAATAGAATACCCCAATATTAGGCACATGTATGTATGAGAACTTGTTATTTGATAGAGGTGACCCTACAAATCATCAGGAAATGGCAGGATTAATAGATAGAAAATGGTGAATGTCTGGAGAGAATTTAAGTTGATCACTTGGGAGGAGATATTTGCAATGCTAAAAATTTATAGATGATAAATATTTAACAGGGCTGTCAAATAGAACTTTCTGTGCTGATGGAATTGTGCTCTCTCTAATGTTGGTAGCCACTACCAACACAAGGTGTTGAACACCTGAAATGGGGCTAATAAATTGAGAACTGAATTTTAATTTTATTAATTTTAAATAGCTACATGTGGCTAATGGCTACATTTTTGGACAGTGCAGAACTAAAGTAGTCATAGAATTCTGGCAAATCAACAAGAAAAATACAAGATTGTACTATAGAAAAGTATAAACAGGTTGACAGAACAGGAAGCCCAAACAGCTAGCAGTTACACAAATACTTCTAAAGTCACAAGAAATTAGAAAAATGCAAATTAAAATCTATACTATTGCTAAAAGTTAGAACGCTACAAACTCCAAATTCTGGTGAGAATGTGGGGGAAACAACTTAATTTACTGATGTCCAAAGGAGGGTAGAGCAAAATCTGACCTGATGGTTCTGGATTTCTTAATCACGGCCTATGATTTTCTTGATTCTGCACGTATTTCATTGGTAAGTGTATTTATTTTATGAGCCAAATAGAAGTAGGTTTTGTCTTCTGTTGCCTCTTCTATGTCAGTGATTTCTTTAAACACAAGCATGCTTATAATTCATTATTTGTAAGCGTGGTTGTAATCACATGGCTTCTATGAACTATCACCTGCTATTGCTTTTGCACAACAGACTATTTTGTGTTCCACTCCAGTTTTTCTGTAAAGACCATAATGCTTGGTGAATCCATATTGCAGAAAATATCTGACTATTGAATTGAAACTGAAAGAACTGGAGAATAAAGGGACTAAGAAGAACAGAAGTAGTGACAATTCACAGGTGGTGGTGGTAGCTTCTCTGGGTGCAGGTTTAGATACTATTCTGTCAAACTCGGTTCTCAGCCAAGTGTATCAGTTAATCCTCTGTACCTGAAATGATTTGCATAATCATGTGTCTGGGCCTAGGATTTGATTCCTATGGCAACTTTGAAGCTTTTTCAGATTCCCCGTCTCTCATCTCCGTTTTAGGATTTTGCTAGAATGAATTTGCAGGTTCTTTTTCCCCCCCTTTATTAAGAAACTGATCTTGTAAATCTTTTATAAGTTAAAAAGTGTTCAGAGTTGCAAAACAAAGGGATTGGACACTTGTATTTTATCATATCTTCTTTGTAATTTAGTTTACCTTTGAGGTTTTAAAAAATTATCTCTTAAATAATTGATGGCCTCCCTGAAAACAGCATATAGCACTTCAATTTCAAAACTTTACCTACAAAATAATGGAAATTAGTGTCTATTAGTGCCAACAAAAGCAGATACGTTAGCTCATTCTTTACTAAGCTCTTCTGCAAGAGAAGCATGCCTTTTGAATATTGGCAATAATTATATATTAGTAGAAATTTTAGGTATGAATTCATTGCCCCCATTATAACCAAGTATTACCTTCCCTCCAAAAAGAAAAATGAAAATGAAATTTAGCATAGATCTGACTTAGGCAATGGAAAACTGTTAAGTACTTACATTTAAGGAAATAGTCTTAGCAGTTTAATCAAACCCAATATTAAAATCTTTAATTCCTTAACAGACACAATTATTTTGCATCTCCTAAACCAGCAAAAGAAAAAAAATGTTGGAGAGAATCAAATGCTTCACTGAAATATGAATGATTTCAGGAAATGTTTTTACCACCTTTCTGGGTTGAATTGCATCCAAAGATTGAAGAGTCATTTGGAGATTATATGTTTTCACTTCTATCTAAGAAGGCTATAGAGTCCTTGCAATTGTAAACCTCACAATAATTCTTCCATGACTTAAATTTTCTGAAAAATAGGCTTTTAACCATATGCTCATACCTCCATGATTTTTCATTCAGCAAACGCTCTATCATCTTGACTAAGATGAACATATTAGTTATTTGGTGGCTTCAAATAGCAACAATCTTTTATGGTCTCTCATGGTTTTGAAAGGTCAGGAATTCAGACAAGGTATAGTCTGAAGCATGATGGTTACATCTGGGGCCTCAGAGGAAAGACATCAGGCCTCGGGAGTGGAGGATTATGAAGACTTGTTTACTCGTGTGTCTGGAAGTTGATGTCAGTTGTGCCCTCGGTTCCTCTCCATGTAGGCTGATTTGAACTTGCTCGCAGCATAGAAGCTGGATTTCAAAGCAAGTGTCCTGAGAGTAGCAGAAGTTATCCTTTTCATGGCTTAGTCTCTGAAGCATAAGTCCCCTCAGTTCCCACCAACGAAGGCCGTCACAGGCTCTGCCTGAGTTCAAGGACAGACTACCTAGAGCCCATGTCTTGGGAGGGGAGAGTTGATAGACACATCTTACAAAGACCATGCGCGATCATTTTTTGAAAATCCAACCATGACAGCTCATTTTCACTTGGAAGAGAAGCTCAAATCCCAGAACATCTTTGATACTCTACATTAAGCTTTCTTACCTAGTGTGCCTGAATGGGTAGCTCTTCCAAAATAAGTAAATGAAATGAGTGCCTAAACCCTCAGCTTTCTAAAAGTCATCAATGAAAAGCTCTCTTCTTACTCAGGTTTCTAGCTTTCTGAAAGTAATTATCAAAAAAATGTAATGTAAGTAATGTAGAAGTCAGTTATGTAAACTACCATGGCTAATTAATTAGGGCTTTTTGGATTACAATGGACAGAATTGGGGCCAAGCCAGCTTAAATGATAAGAAATTAATGTCTCATGAAACTGAAAAGTCCAGGGCTTCAGATGGATTCAGTCATAGCTGGATTCAGGGTCTCAGAAGATGTCGTTAGACCTGTCTCTTCCCATTTCTTGGCTCTTCGGCTTTCTGCATTGCCAGGGAGCCTCCTCCTTGTGGTGACAAAGATGGGTCTCAGCAGCTCCAGAGAGTGACAGCTTAGTGTTTGTAATCTCAGGAGACAAGTTCCCCCTAAATATCCCCTTAGTATCTCTCACAGTCTCTGAAAGCGGATTCTGGACTTGTTTAGATCAGATGAAGGGAGTCGCTGTGCAAATCACTCTCCTGGTGTAAATAGGAGATACACAAGACTACAGAGAGATATCAAGAGAGTATTTATTCCAGAAATTGGCCTGTGCAGTTATGAAAGCTGAGACATCCCATGAGTTGCCACCTGCACACTGGGAATCAGCAAAGTTGGTGGTATAATTAAATCCAAGTCCAAAGTCCAGCGTATTGGGGGCGGAGGGAGGCACAAAGTATTTAAGCCCCAGCCTGAGTACAAATGTCCAAAATCCAGGAACACTGGTGTGTATGGAGAGGGGAAGATGAATGTCTCAGCTTAGTAAGGGCAACTTTGCCCTTTTCTACATCTTTGATATATTTGGACCTCAACAGATTGGTTGATACCCACCTGCATTGATGAGGGCAATTTCTCTTTACTCAGTTGACCAATTGATATGCCAGTCTCTTCTAAAGACAGCCTCACAGACACACTCAGAAACAATATTTTATCAGTTATCTAGGCATCACTTAGCTCAGTCAAGTTGACACATTAAATTAACCATCACAAGGTGGATGGGGAACATTGATCAGCCTCAATCACACCCAGTGACAGGGCACAAGAGGTCTTATGAATGGCAGCTCCATCCAGTGTGGGAGGAGAACTTCCTGAGTGGAACAGCAAGTCTGTTACCAGAAGGCAGGGGTAAGCAGATGAGCTACAAAAAGTCATCACCAAAGTTAATCCCTTTTCAAATTTTTGCCTAGAACCTTGGTGTTGCCAAAAGGGAGAAAATCCACTTGTTGACTACATGCCCCCAAACAGATGAATGGATCAAAAAGATATGTATATACACACAATGGAATACTACTCAGTGATCAAAAAGATAAACATGTGCCATTTGCCACAACACAGATGCAGCTGAAAGGGATCATGCTATGTGAAATAAGTCAGAAGAAAAAAGAGAAATATCGGATGGTTTCACTTAAAGGGGGAAGAGAGGAAAACAGAACAAAGGACTGGAGGAAGACCAAACCAGCAAGTTGACCATAGTTCTGAGGCATCATCCAGAAGTGGAGGGGGAGGGAGAAGAGTCAAGACAGGGAAAGGAAGAGCACAAGGGACTATGGCGATGGTGCATAGGTGATACGGTGGTGGGAGTACGGAGACTGTACCCCAGGGAAGAAATCAAGTATTGTACAAAATGAACAAGATAAAAGAAAATAAAAATACATTAAAAAAAAAAAGAAAGCCCATCTGCTGAATCATATGTTAGGAGTGGCCGTAAACAACCTCTTGTGCTTCTGATGCTATCAAGCAGGGCAACAAACCTAGAATGTCCTCTTTTTTCATATCCGTATATTCATTGGTGTTTTAGCTTTGAAATAGCATAGCTTACCTTCAGTCTTCAGCATTCACTGAGGTTTATAGGTCTCCTGTGGAAAGCTAAGTTTAGTGTAAAACCTACTCCGCATTAAATCACAAAGGAACAAAGAATCACGGTCTACCTTATCCGGCTAGAATCCTGTGATTTATGAGTCCAAGCTTAGGTGTTATATGACTACATATCATAACTTTCATTAGTGCTTCCATTAATATTGCCAGTCATGAGTCATAAAATCGACTCTGAGTGTATCGACAGGCTTTTATAAAACTTTCTAAAGCACTAGTTTTTCTGCAAATGATATACAACGTTTTTATTAAAAAGTGACAATTCACTTGGTTTGGGTTTAGACTCACATTTTCTTAGACTTCTAGCTGCTCAGAACTGCAGGAGCTCTGAGAAGTCGTTGACTCTCTGTATATCTGCATGCAAGCAATCTGTAATTTAGCGAATGAATAAACTTCCTTTGTACCATCATGCTGCCAGTAAACATGCCAATTTTTTGTTGGTGGTGGTTTTTTGCTTCTGACACAAAGTCAAATAAATTACCAGAAATTTGCCCTAGTTTTCCCCTCCCTTTGAGTCCTGCAGAATCAGCTCCCATGTGGCAGGTGCTCTGCTTCTCCTGTTTGTTACTGTGGATTCCTTGGGACTTCTCTCTTCCAAGCTGCAAGTCCTTACTTCTGTCCAGCTTCCTTCTTGCACCGTTGTTCCAACAGGCACTGCTCTGTTGACCATTGGCCTGGTTATATGCTTGTTCTCCTTGGGGTGTGTGGTTCAAATCAACCAGTCCCTTTGTTTTCTGGTCACCATTTTTGCATCTTATTTATAGTGATATTATCAGGAGACAATCAAATTATTTGCTGGAGTTCAGATGCCTTATATCAAGCTCTTTGTCTGGCAAAAAAACCCAAAAACTATCAAAAAAGAATATGAGGTGAGTTTTGTCTGGAATTTTTCCTATGCGGGACATGATGGTTACTGGTCTCTAGTTTGATGTCTTTCTTCCTGTTTTAAAAAATGGAGACTTTCTCCTGACTTCAATCATCTCACCTTTTTTACTTCTCTTGGAACCATCAAAAACGATCACAAAGTATCACTGATCTCATCTTTAGGTTGTGTTGAGATCCTTGGAAGGAACTGTGGCAGGATGATAGTTTGAGATGTTACTTAAGATTTCTTTTTTCTGAGATTCTTTTACCCTTTGCCCTTTATTCATTTAGCCAATGCATTTGGAGAAAGGTTGCATCAGAGAAAGGTTGTTATAGCAGAAAAGCAAGACAAGGCTTTTTACAAGGTGTAAGCTTGTCACTTTGGACATAAAAACACAACTCTAGTCATAAAAATGAGAGGGGAGCATCGTGTTATCTGCAGTCATAGTGCTTTTCCCATCTGGTCACATACGTTGCTTCCCTTCACCTCCATCTGTGATCTATTGAGCTACATAAATTTGTTTTAGGCTGTTGAGTGAGAGAGGAGAAACATTTAGTACATTTGGCAGTCTGAGAACAGAAGACAATGTGGACTTTCCCAGGGAACAAGGCAAGGCTTGAGGGTTTCTCATGCCCAGAAGGAGCAACACATAAGGAGGTGCCTAAATGATATGTACACGACCCAGGGCAACCTCACAAATCCCTTATTTCCCCAGTGCCACTTGGGGGATGGCAGAATGAGTTCCCCTAACCTAAGAGTAGTACAGAAATGGTGAAAGTTGTGCTAAAATGGGGGCTTGAAACAAACTAATGAAACTAGGAAGGGAAAGAATCCTACATTACTAGTAGTTAACACTGTAGGGCTTCACTCAGATTTCCTTCACAGAGTCAATTGCTCTAGCCCACCGCTGCTGGAAATACTAGGTGCAGACTAACCGCTCCATCCAAGCTGATGTCCCTCCAAGTCAGTGAGATTTGTCCGTGTATTTTTTTCTTCCGCAAAGTGCGTGTTCATAGCTGTATATCCACGGCTGTCAGTTCGCCTCTTACATTGCAAATACTCTATAAATATTTGTTAAATAAATGAATGAGTCCACCTAGAGCAAAGTAAGATAGACTTGTTACTAAGAAAGAAGACTAACACAGAATTCCACAGCCCTACTTCATAACATTGTAAATCAATAACTTTTCATTTACTTAACCAATTTAGTGGTACTGATGGATAACAGAAATGATTCTTTTACAAATTGATTTTTTATTTTAAAAAGTGTTCCTATCATTAGCTTAAAGATGTTTTTGCATAAAGTATTAGTGATCTTTAGGGAAAGAGTACCCTGCTTCTATTCTTTCATTTTAATTCAATAGAGAAGTTCTCAATTTTGTTCTGGTGACTGAACAACGCAAATAGTGCTGCTGTTTTCAGCTTATTAAGCATTTTCAGAAAAAAGAAAAAATATTCACTCCACTTAATTACAGCAAACAAATTAGCACTATTCTTCTAACTATTCTACTCTATGTATGTAACAAAGCCACATCTTCAAAATTACATCCAAGAAAAAAAAAACTACTAAACCTGTCACTGTTGTGTAATTAAACCTGCAAACAAGTAAAAGGCACCAAACTCATGAAAAATTAATAGACGAAAACAATATTGAGAACATTCTGCCTAACCATCACTTTAATGTTTATGCCATTTTCTAAACCATCTAAATATTTCTGAATTAGAAATATAATAGGTTATTCTCTCAGGCGACTGGGAAGATGGTGGACATGCAGACTGAACATGCCTGCCAAAAGCAAAGCACCATTTTCAAAATAAGAGGGTCCCACTTGGGGAAATGAGCAAGAAGCTGCCCCTACACTACTAGAACATCGATCTGGGCTTCAAGACGTTCAGGGAATCCCCTTAAGGCACTTATTTTGACAAGTGTCCCCATCTCGGTCAAGTCTCCACCTGAGGATGGAGCCTGTCTGTCAGGGAGACCAGCAGGATGAAGATGCAGAGGACAGCTTCTGTCCGCAGAGACTGCTCTGCCACACCCGCTCTGAGCAGCGCCACTCGATCACGTGCCTGAGAGCAGACACCTGGTCCTGTGGGCGGGTGCCCGCTGCTGAGCAAGACTGTGCTTCAAGCTCATCAAGGCTGCAGGCACCTGGAAAGAATTCCAGAAGTTCTGAGCGTGGACGCCTGCCCACTTGCCCAAACAAGATGAAACTATTTCCAGTCAGAAAAGTAAAAGAAATTGGTTATCATTGGTGTCCCACAGAAGCGTGATTTTAGAGCCACCCTTCTCAGGGGAATCCAGAGGTAAAGAAGTCATTGGCAGAGGAAAAAAAAAACGTCAAATAGGGATGTGACTTCTGTAATTCTGTAAGTCTTCGTTACTTATTTAGAGGTCTTAGAGGGCCCATGTCGCAAAAGGTAAGAAAAAGAGAGAGGGAGGGAGGGAGGGAGGGAGAAACTTAGAGAGCAACTGGCTGACGAGCGCCCCTGTTGGTGCGTCTAGGTTCTGCTTCAGTTGTTAAGCTAAAACCACCGCTTTCCCACGGTAGCTAGCTCCCTGGGAATGACTTGCAGGGTGACAGTGCAGACTATGTGTGCTCTGGGTAGGGGTGGAGGGGTGAGGAAGTGGGGAGGTGAGGGAAGAAGAGGGGAATAGAAGTCCTTCATGAGAGCTCTGCTCCTGAATTCCTCACTATATTGGCCAAGACGGTCGGAGCTGCATAACTGAGACTCTTAATGACCAGTAATGCTTCCTTTCCAATTCACCTCTAATTTTTGGTCTAGTTATTCCCCATTAAACAGTTTGCCCTAATTTTCTCTCAGCTTCTGCCTCCGAGAGTACCCAACTGACACAGCTTTTCTGTACCAAGGACTTTAGTATAGACTCTAACTGGTAGCATTTGTTTTCACTGACATGTACGTATGTGGGGTTGAGGTCCACGAAGGGGAAAACTACTAGTAAATTTTTTAATTGAAACTTGGATTTTTAAAGTAGTGATTGGACTTGGGAAAGCATTAAAATTATCACCCATGGGGGTAGGGGATGGATCTGAGATTGGGTTTAAGAAATTTATTCATAGTTTGAAAGCACTTTACATTTAAAATATCTGCAACGTGTGGCGGTAATCATAGAAATCCACGACATCATTTGTTTATAATAATGATACTAATGGCTATCACTTATTGAGTACTTACTATATGGCAGGAAATGTGCTAAACATTTTACATACATTATCCCATTTAGTTTCAGAGGGTGATGTCTAAACAATATTAATTGATGAATTAGTTAACTGCTCTAAAGAGTGTCAGCTTTAGCCAGGAAGTACATTAGCGCTGGATCTGGTAATTGCTATCCTGGCTATATAATGAATGTATTCATTCAGATGTTAATACATAATGATGGATCTTGGGAATAGAAATGTTATGGCACTTACTATGTTAGTCCAATAAAATGCATATCATAGAAATAATTATGAACTTTCCAACAACATTATATATTTAGAAAAATACTATTTGTTCTATAAGAAAAAAAATTTTTTCATCGTTCAATTTCCTTTAATGACCCCACCTTCCTGAAAGGCAGGTGCATGCAACTAGGTGACAGCAAGATATGTCCACTTGAAGATCTTGCCCTGATTGAAGCCTTAAAAGGATAACCCATGGATAGAGAAGAAAAGGAGAAGGCCTAGACTGAGAGAGGAGGAAAAGGCAACTGCTCCGCTGCTGAGTCAGAGATGGGCGCATGTGGGCAGGCGCCAAGTGCTAAACCAAGGTCAAGGACACCTTTGGTCATCTGCCCAAGAGTACCTTTGTGTTGGGTGAGTTCAAGCACAAATACTGGGGCTGGTTAATGGCAGCAGAGAAACCAGCAGCTGGCATTGAGGAAGGCGTGGTGCAGAGAAACTCCAGCCAGTGTCATCCATTCCCCCACCAGAATAGTTCTCCTCTTCAAGTACATGTCCAACGGGCCCAAGATTCAGCTCACCTCCTCCTTTGCATTCTCTGTGGTCTACTTGTTATGGTGCATGATGCCCAAGTTGAGAAAGACTCAGGTACTGGCTAGGGGCACTATGCCACTATAGCAAAGCTCACCCACTGCACCATCTGCACGCTGTCTTCTGGAGTCCTTCCCCACAGCTCCTCACATAGTAGACATTGGCATTGCTCTCAAATACACTGAGCCCATCACCACCCCCAACTCCTTGAATCTTGCCAACAGGAAATTTACAGAAAAATTCAGGTTTGGCCAAACGGACGTGGATGGTGCTGAGAGCACGTAGACCTGAACCCCACTGAATTTAGTAGCAAAGAAGATCTTGAAGGCCCTCCAGTTTCCAGGATTTCCAGAGCCACCAGTGATTCCTCAAAGACAGGGGGTGGGGTTTGTGGCCCTCTAACAGAGGAGAGAAGGAAGAAAAATGATTTTTTGTTATTTTTTAGAACAAATTTTTAAAAACTTAAATTTTAAACCATCCTTATTTACATATTTACAGGATAGGACTTCTCCCCACAGGTGCAGTCACCATGACTTTTCCACCATTAAATTGTGGCCTGAAAAGTTATGATACAGTAAAATTTTTTTATATGTTCCACTTCCATTTGTGTATTTCTTTTAAAATTTGACCCCTTAATTCCCAAATGGTATTAGAAAAGCATTCTTCTTACATGGGAATATCAAGGATGGGAAAAGTTGCCCCAGAACACAGTCAATACTATTATCTCTCATCGCAGGAGCCCATGGCTATTTTGAATGGAGTTGGATTTTGTGAAATGTTTTTTTCTATATTAGTTGATACTAGCATGTAGCTTTTCTTCTTTGCCCTGCTTGTTTTGTGGGTAAGATCAATTGATCGTTTTTGTAACCAGTTAGAAGTATGGACTAAATCTCATTTGGTCACAGTATATACATGTTGGATTCAATTTGTTAATATTTTGAGGATTTTTGCACCTAAGTTCTTAAAAGATGTTGGTCTATTTGTCCCTTTTTTGTAATGTCTGTCTGCTTCTGGTATCAGAGTAATAGTACTAGCCTTATAAGTTGCGATATGTTTCTTCCTCTTCTATTTTCTGGAACAGATTGTGTAAAAACTGATATTAAATCTATTCGGTAGAATTATCCAGTGAATTCATTTGGGCCTGTAGATTCTTTTGGAGGAACATTTACATTGCAATTTTAATTTCTTTAATAATTAAATTAAAGAGCAATATAGATGATCTGTTTATCCAGGTTGGGTTTCATTATTTTGTGATTTTCTTCCTGGCTATTTGAAGGAAGAAGGAGAAAACATTAATGTGATCAGTTATAATCTGAACATCTTACCAGTGATATGAGAAGTTTATAGGATATAGTTTATATTCTGGTTTTATTATGAACTTGTCCATCATTAATCTAAACGATATCCATATTAATCTAATGATATCCACTATCAAGTTCACTGGTTTTCGCTTCTTCTACTCTGAGTCTCTGCTTTTACTGGCTCTACTTTTAAATTACTAAAAGATAATTATTCCATTTTTATGTTAGCAAAACCCCAAGATCTTTACACTATTTGTTGGAATCAAGTCATAGAGTCTAGAAAATAAAATCTTCTTCTGCTATTTAAATAATAGTTTAAAATTTGCTCTTTTATATCTATAAAGCTCAGAAAGACAGAAATGAAGCATTTCCAATAGAGGAGATTTAATGTAGGAAGTTGAGTAATAGGTGGTAGAAAACTGAAAGAACAAAATGGCTATTGTGATTAATAACTGCAATAAAGTCATTTCTCAGCCCAGCCCCAGACTGGAAAACAGAGAAGGACACAGCTTTATAAAATAAGGAGCACATGGTTCTGGGCCCCCCAAGGTGTTGTTTAGCTGGTACTGGCAGGGCTGAGAACACAGCATGGGGATCAATGCCTCAGCAGCCTTTATGTCAAGTGCTAACTACAGAACAAGAATGCCATCTAATCTGAACCCATTTCAGAGAAGACAAACCAAGAGCCATAGTGTTAGACTTACACCTGAAATAGTGTAGAATTCACAACAAAGATAGAGATGGACAAGAGATCATTCAACTAGGAGGCTACAAATTGAAAGTGAATGTCTCTAGTAACACGTCCTCAGCACCAGGAAAATAATGATTTAGCGCAGGGACTAGTATATTTGTGAAATGGATCATTCAGTCTATTTTGGGGACGTTATAAACAACAGCATGATCATACCTTCCAATGAGAATGAGCAATTAAGAAAATACATCTGCCCATTTTATAAACCTAGTACCCAGGGATGCTTCCTTTTACTTCTTTGGGTTATTTGGAAGAATGTCTTCTGCATGGTCTTTATTTTACAGACTGCAGTAGATAATTTAGTGCTTGTGACAGTAATACTGCAAATTGCAGTTCATCAAATTCATTTCACTTAGAATGCTCTTGAGAAAAATTAATCAAGAGAAAAATTGTTATTTCCTTTATAGTAAATAACATTTCAGATTGTATTTAATATGATTCTTAACAGGGAAAATGGTAGTTTACTTTGAGGCTTCCTTTTACCTTGCTAAATTAAAGGTACTTACCAGAGTACCATAGTGTTCCCCTCCTTCTGATAGAAACCAGAATATTTTCAACTTGAATGTTTTCAGTTTTCACTTAAGAATCATTTTCTGGAAGCTCTGAGAGTATCTGTCATGGTGTTTCACATGACACCACTGTAACTACTTCTTGGAATTGAAATCAAGTCTGCAACTGGAAATTAAAAGTGCAGTTAGGCTGCTATCTTTCAAGATAGCTCAAAAACACCTATTAACTTTATCCCTTTAGAAAACATAGATCTGAAACAAGAGTTTAGTGTATTGTCTATATAATATGCCCCAATTATTTTCCATCATTTGAGACTTACATGTTTTTTTCATTGTAGAAATTTAAAACAGCTCAATTTAATGTAGTTTATGAAAATATCTCATTATATGTGAGCCTCCAAATTTTCTAATTAAAAACAGAATTAACTGAGTGATTATTAAATGATACAGGGGAAAAGGAAATTTAACTCTCACCTAGAAAAGCCATTTGCGTATGATGCTTGGCTCTTTGGTTCCAGTGCCTATCATAATGCCTACTATATACAGTTGGCAGTCAAAATATATGTTCAAGAAAATAATGAAGGAATCAAACACATACATGTATACAAACATATACACGTATATGTGATATAAAGTCTCCTCATGCTTATCTGTAAATTTAGCACATCATCATCAAAATTACCACAGGGTTTTTCCAGATATTAATTATAATTTTTGCCACTTTACCAGTCAAATTATAAACCAACTCTCCCTCTCAGCATTCACCCACTTACAGGAAAATTTATGCTAAGTTATTGCAATTACCTGCCAAGTTATACCAAAACATGAATGAATTGTCCTATTCACAGGTACAAGAGTTCTTTTCAACTGAACTGATGTGCTCAGTATATACATCCTGGAGAATCCAAGGACAACATCTAAGTTTAAAACCATGGCAAGGGCCTCCCTGGTGGCGCAGTGGGTTAAGCAACGCACTATGAAGCAAACAGCAGCCACCGCACGAGTTCGATCCCTGCTGCCTGCCAGGGAGGGGACCCACATGGTGCAGCATACCTCTCCTGCTGTGCCCGCTGCTCCCCTCAGCAGTGTACTTCTGTTGATCTGCCTGCTCTGCTTCCTGCTCTCTGTGGTGAATCCTCTCACCCCCCACACCTCTGGCCTGTACCCCAGCTCTTGTATGCATAAATAAATAAATCTTTAAAAAAATAAATAAATAAAACCATGGCAAGAATAATAAGGATTTCTATAGAGATAAATTTTAAAATGTCCTGATCCTGTAAATTATTTCCTTAAAAAACTTTATTATAGATGTCAGTATTTCAATTCAAAACTATGAAATTTTTGAGACTATTCTATGTGACAACTGCCAAGTTTATATCTAGATTTTCAGAAAATTAGATGAATATTCAAATAGATTTATCTAACTGCAATAAAACTGTATTTTTTTTCTCAAAAATCTGTAATTTACAAAGTAAGAGATAGCTGTCACTATTCCTCAGTGTAAAGAATAACTTTGCCTGGACTAGAAAAATAACATGTTTTGCAGCAAAAACTGGCAATCTTGTCTTTTGCTGTTAAAAACCTATGGTTAGCAATTGCTAAAGAAATATAAAGACTCAGAAAAAATTGGGTGGTATGGTATGTCTAATTCTTTCCAAACATGTAAACATAACCCAAAAGTGCAGTAGTTTTTAAGTGCCAGATCAGAGCAAGCCAGCAGTGTGTTATCCTTCGACTTACATAAACTCCTTGACACTGTACTAATTACAGTATTTCTTCATGTGCATTGGACTTGACTGTAAGAAAATTGGGGCCAGAAGTAATCGTGTATGATGAAAAGTTCCTCTAGCAAAAGCCATGTTTGCAAATGAGCTAATTGAACCCTAATTATCCAGCTGTTAAACTTTACATTTATGTCACAGCAATGGAAGACATACACTGCAACTGCTTGACTGATTTTGGCTTCCTTTCTAATTAACTATTCTCAAGACTACAAAGGGACCATAACACTAATAGTCTATTTCCCTGGTTCTATAACTATGGAGTTCTATTAAGGAATGATTTGACTTTATTAATGAAGGAACGTTATTGTCATATCCCATTAATCAGGAATAGGATAGGAATCTATTTTTGACTAGAGGAGTTTAGTTCTGACTTTCAAATGGTAAAAGCAGAGAGTAATGCTGGTTAAATTAAGACCTTTACTATAATTATTCATACTGTGAAAAATTATTCAAAGAACACATTAGATAAACCTTTTAAAATGACATGACAGATCTTTATTTATGCAATAAGTCAGTTACCTTTTATGTTTGGAAAATGAAAATCTAGGCTAACTCCAACCATACAGCTCTACCTCTTGCTTCCTCCATTAAATATACACATTAGACATCTAGGTTCCAAATACTTCCTCTTCTACTAAAGATAGTGAAATTCAGTAAAAGTCACCTAGCTACAATTTTTCAATGTTTATAAAATGTTCACCCTTGATGGTGGAAAAGACATTTAAAAGACATAATCAAATTTTTAGAAGCCTGTTGACCCAATTTATTTTCAAAATAAAAAATGGATCCAAATTTTCATACACAAAAGATTTTATAAAATACGGTTGACTTGCACTTCAATATTTTCATGTAAAAAAACACACAGTGCAAGAAAGTGATTGCAATGAACTATGAAGACACCCAAAGTTAGCCAGTATTTTAAGTACAGGTCAGAATATTTTTGTAATTCTTCCTTTAAAATGTTGGCATATACACTAAATGCCCAGGTTTTTTTTTAAAAAAAAAAATCACTTAGTATCCATTTACTCTTCAGTGAATTTTTATATCTATACCACATCATATTAAATGCTGGTGGATAAAATAGTATAAGAATCTAAAAACTTTTTCAGGTAGCACAATGATTTAAAAACAACTAGGAAAAAGCTTCCCCCAAATATTTTCATATGTAATTTTCTGTCCATTACCACAATAACAAAGTAAAAATGCTTTAAAAGCAGTTAAAGGAAAATATTTCACTTTTCTTTTGAAAACACCATTTCTTAAACAGAGGGAAGAATTTTAATTTGGGGTTGGGGATAGGAGGGTGTTTCATATGTAAAAATATCAAGTTAATGTCAGTTGTACAAATGTCTTATTTAAGAAAGAAACTGAATACTTTGATTCAAAGGATTCTAAAATAATTCATCATTACAAGAAAAGTGTAATTTAAAGCTAAAAACTAATGCACTGAACTAATAGAAATCATCTATTAGCATATCCTATTTTTTTTTCTCACAGAATCCATAATTAAGGAATGACAGGCTAAGTAAAAGATCTCAACATTTGGTCAGATTAGCCGAGACGCTCAGGGCAAACCCCACACCCAGAGTTACAGATCATCACCTCTTCCATGAGGGTACTGGGAGAAACGCCCTGTAACATCCTTCCAATTGACCAATTTATACAGAACTGTTAAGTTTACGTAATCCTTTCAAGAATGAGGTGCTTCAACTCAAAGTATTTTCTATATAAATAAATACCCCCATTTAAGCAGTAAAGCTGTTTTTTAAACATTTAAAATGTTACTTTTCAATGTGTTTCGCTGTCATTTTTAAAGATGAGGTATAGTCATAACTAAACAACACAGTCTCCTGATTTCATGGTTCTCCTGGACAAGTGGTAGCTGACAAGCGGGATCCATCGGCAGACACGACCTGGGCCCTGGCTGGCGCCAATTCTGTGCAACTTTGGACCATACTCTGAGTCTCAAAACAAGGATGATTATCACCAGGCTCTTTATGGCTCAATAACTGTCTATTTGAAAGCCTAACAAAGTATTTGTAAACCACAAATTGCCACATGAATGCAAAGGATTGCTGTGATAAGCCCAAAATGATATTTGGGTTTAGAAATATTTAGTCAAAATAAAGTCTATATATCTTTTTGTAAGACATACATAGTTGACAAGACTTGTACATTTATGGTTCTGATCCTTTGGTTATCTGACTCTTCTCCCAGTCTTTCTCATGCTTCTATAATTGTACCAGTCCTGTAATTCAGTTTGTCTCTCCTTGAGTTTAAACTTCTAACTTTTCAATAGATGAAGCCAAAACTTAAAACTTTATTACTTTAGCTAATGTGGTATCATCATTTATTCACTTTAAAAGAGTAGTTCCCTACTTAGGTGAGGCATCAGACTCACCTAGGAAGCATTTTAAAAATTGAGATTTTGAACTCCAGCAACAGATTTCATATCAACCTGATTCGAAATGTCCACAGTAGGCCCCAAAAAACCCGTTTCTCAAAAGTCCTCTCAGGTAATCACAACACTGGATAGTTCAGTTTTGGGTACTCACTGCTTTGTCCTAAATTTCTCTAGAATTTTAGCAGCTGCCAGTATGTTATAGTATAAAAAGCTCCCCTTGTGTTAGACACAAGCACATTCAAAGTAGAATCCCCACGATCATGACTTAGATCCACAGAAGATGAGTTATTACAATTCCTTTGCAATAGAATTTTAAAACGATCAGTTATTTTCATAGCTAAGACAATGCATGCAGATGCTGAAAAGTAGCTGGTTCTACACGTTCTGCTTGACCTATAAATGTTAGTCACTTGTATACCTGAAGACCATCTTATTATAGTTGTCCCAACTAGATAAAGGATGGCAGAACTCCTCCATAAAACAGAAAGATAGGATAACGAGCTAATCAGTATTATTAAGAAAATGTTTCTAGCAGACACAAAAGTATTTTAAAAAACAACGTAACTTCCTGTAGAAACTCAAACACACCCACACTTTTGAAGTCTACCATAAAAAGGAACTCTGACCGAAACCGCAGTTGTTTAAAAATATGTTCAACTAATGTGAAAATATAAGTACAATTTCATCCTTTAGGAAGCCTAACAGGCATAAATGCTTGTCAAATAGTTAACTGTGAAAATAACACATGAAATATTTTGGTATAGTTCTGAACACCGTCCTTTTCAAATTTAATGCAAAAGCCACATTTGGGTTTTCCAGGTGTCAAGTGTATCTAGGCACTGCGGAACGTCGTCATGTCCTTTGGTTCTCTGCTGGGGACACACCAGTCATCAGCCTCGTGGTTGGTGTTGTAATGCTTCCAGGCGGCTTTGTTGTACACTGGGAGTCTTTCTATGGATTCTGTCGACAGAGCCTGAAAGATAAAAACAGGGCCTACGTCTGGCATATTTTAAAGAATCCATTATTTGAGAAAATACACAACAGCAAAAAGGCTACGACTACAAATCAAACAATACTTTATTGAATTTGTATTTACTGATCACACCATTTACATACATTTTAAAGCAGCACACATATTTGTAATGTACTGACTAGTCTAAGGCACTGCTTGGTGTGCATGTTAAGTTTGTTGCTTGCTTTTCCCTCATCCTGGAAGTGGCTGGATCGAAACTTTGCATAGATACAATAGACACCTTTTATAAAACATGGCCCAGAACAAAAGTTTGCTCACTAAAAACATTAGTTAAATATAAAAGCATAAAAATCAACATATGTACTTAATATTGTAATCACACAATCATTTAATGCAGTTTATTTTAATTATTAGAGTACTGTTTTTTTCCAATACAGTCACTTTTAAAAATTCATCCTAACATTATTATCAATCAGTATAAAACTATCACCATGTCTAAAGGCATCCTGCTTTTTGCATGAACAATTCTTATCTGGGTTTAATCCTGTTTTTCTTCTTGCTATTAAAATAACCTATTTCAGATACAGCATATATATTTACTATCTCACACATAATTTCATTTTCCAAGGTATCAGCATTAATTCATTGTTCTACTTCAGCTTCCTGTAAATCACTGGAACCTGAGATAAACTGTGTTCCTTCTTATCTCCTTCAAGTTAGGATATTTCAATAGACTTTCAACCTGAAGTGCTAGGCATTCCTCAAGATATAGAAATATTGAATTAGAAAGTCCAGTAACACTAAGAAAGCTCTTTGATGTTGATTTTAATGATTATGTAAGACCGCTTGTCTTCTATTTTTTTCCAAAATGGAACTAAAAACCTGGCACTTACATACTCTCTTAAACATGCCAAAATTGCCAGAATCCCTTGACCTATAAGGAATAAACAGGCTGGATCAAAAATATTATTTTTGGTGATAAAATATTGGCTTTGTATCACCCCTTTAAAGTTCTTAACAATTTAAAAGACTTTAAGAAAAAAAAAAAAAAAAAAGAACTGTTCTCTTGAAAGAATCCAACCTTTACAGACAAACCTACTTTTCTGATAGTGTTGAGCATTTCCTACAAAACAGGTGCCATCTAGTGGCAGAACAAGAAACTAACGTCACTAAATAAATAACAACCATTCACTGTTCAACCAATCCAATGGGTTCATGGAGGTCAAGAGGTTTCCATTCCTGTAAAATATACTGATCCCTCCATATACACATGCACCATCCAGGACAGTGGACTATGCTTCTGCTCCCACCAGGCAAGCCTATGCTCACCAGAGACAGGTATGCTTTGCAGCTTTAAAGGAAAAATCCTGAAGGATAATGTGCTTGCTCATGTCTTTGCTTAAAAGAAACCAAAACGATGCATAGAGTGTCTATAAGAAAAACAAGTGAAACTTCAATCTGCAGACCCATATGCAAAGAAAAGGCGTTGGGAGTATATAAAAAGACAGGTAGACCAATAGCCATTCATGTGTTTCATGTTAAAATTAAATTTGTAAGATATATAACTTTATGGTTCCTGACTTTAACCCAGTTTTCTTCTATTAACAACCATAGTCTTGATCATTACAGATAAGAGACTTCTTTCCCCAAAATCAAGGAAATAATTTATAAAAGTATATGAGCTCTGGGCCAGGTAGCACAGTGGGTTGAGCACCACACTGTGAAGCATCTGCGGCACAGCAGCACGAGTTTGATCCCCAGCAAGGGAGGGGACCCATGTGGTGCAGCACACCTCTCCTGCCTTGCCTGCTGCTCCCCTCAGCAGTGTATTTCAGTCACTCTTCCTGTTCTGCTCCCCACTCTGTCTCTGGTGAATCCTCTTACCTCCCATGACTCTGGCCTGTACCCCAGCTCTTGTATGCATAAATAAATAAATCTTTAAAAGTATATATATATACATGAGTTCTTACATAAAAAACCATAATGTTCTGATATCTTAATAATATGAGGTAGAGTTAAATTTCATTGAGTTGAATACTGGTATTATTTTCTTATAATACAAAGATCTATTATTAAATCAAGTTATTACCTTAATATAGATAACGGCATCTGTCCCGTAACCCTCCAGCGAATAGAGCTTTAGGTCTCCTTGGAAGTATTGTGCATAAAGGCGTGATATGGGCAATCCATAACCAAAACCAGCCTGTTTGATGACAAAAGTGAATTCTATTCAGAGAGTCACCCGGTGAGATACTTATCTAGTTAAAGTGTTACAGAGTATCCTATGGCTATCAGAACCTGCACCTAAGAGATCTGTTAATACTTACATGTGATAATGATCAAGTCAAAGCTTAGTTGAGTACTACATTGGATGACTCCCTTCTGGTCATTTCAAACTCTCACTTTTCTTTGTTCTGTAAAGTGACTAGTGGGGTTTGGGAAAAATCCTATCACCTTTTTTCATTGGCCTTAAGGATCCCAGTACTGATTTTAGGTATTATATTAAATAGGTTCTCACTTCTAGGAGCAAGATTAAAATATAGCCTTGTTACAGTACCACATTTATCTCATGACTTCATATCATAAAAATTCCCAGCCTGTCCTTAACCTGTAGAGATCCATAACAGTCTACTTTCTTAATTCTCACTGACAGGTCATTTCCCTGCTTGAAAATCTTCAAAGCACAAGCCTCCACCACCATCCATCACCTTACAGATAAAAATCCAGACTTCTGAAAGGAGCTTTCAAGAATGATAAGATCAGGTCTCGCCTCCCACTTTCCAGTTTAGCAGAACCAAACCTCCTGCTTTTAAGTTCTTCAAACATATCATTAGTATTTCTTACTTCTAGATCATTATTGATCCTGTTTCTGGTATATGAAATAACCTTTACCTGGATAGATCCTACCATGTAAAAACGGTTTTTCATCACTAAGTGAGAAGAATTCAGTGACATTGCCCATAATACTTTAGAGCTTATGTGAAGTCAGCAATCAGCATGCTACTACCAATCCAGGCTCCAATTGTATCTGCTTCCACCATTTATTACTTGACTTTTCTAACCATTTTCTGTTTGCCCCTCCAAATAAACTATCCATTCCCCATATTTCTCCTTGGCCTGAGAGGTGAACCTGAATTGATGTCAGTGCATTTCTGTGCCCTCTGCTTCCAATGAGTTCAGTCAAAGACTGGTTCTCTTGAGAGTAAGCAAGAAGAACTTTTCCTTTTTTCTAGGTCCCACTAATTTCTCCTTTTCCTTATCCATTCGATTCAGGTTGCTGACAGACTTACTGCTGTCCTGGATCCCCACACTATCTCTACCTTTATCTCTATAATTCATCTCTTTGTAAATAAGTCTTCCTTGAACTATCTCCTGCCTTTGGGGACCGTAACTGATATATTAGTTAGTTCCAGAAATCACCCCAACAAAGTTGCATGAGCAGGTGGTTCAGTATCCCATAATGCCTAATTTACTTAAACACAGTCTCTCCCTCAGTCACACCCGTGGCCTCAAGGGTTCACCTATGGAGTCCTCTATAAATACTGAACAGAAAAGGAAAATAACATGGTCTCATCCAGTGATGGACTTACACAGTTTGCTGGTACCAGATAAAAGACAACTCCCCTTTCACTCTACCCTCTCTCAAGTGTTGATGGAGTAGAAGCAAATCCTAACACCTACAAGGTGGAAGGCAAACATTGGGAAACAGACTGGCTGACTGAAAGCATAAAACTGGATACTGAGGAGGAGGTCCATTAAGAGAGAAACAGGAAGAGTCCTCAATGAGTGGGCTTCAAGTTTGAAGTTATTCTGTCCATGTAGATGCCACCAGAAGGCATCCATGAGGAGGCAGCTCGCAGTGCTGAGTGGACAAGATGCCATGCTTGTGGCACTAGGCAGTCTTTCTCCAGCTGCCCCACTTTTTGCTTTCTGGGCCACTTACAAACTGATCATGACATCAGCAAGGACAGTGTGTCAGTGCTTAGTAACAATCTTGCACTCACTAAGTCTATGTAGGTGTATAGGGAAGACCATGTCATGTCAAGGCTTGCATTTTCTTAAAAATTCCTATAATTCTTGCATCCTAAACCACAAATACTTATATGGCATTTACTATGTGTCAGGTACTATAAAGAGCATTTCTACATATATTAACTCAATCTCCACAATAATTTTGTGAAATCGCCACAATTGTTAACGCTGGGGAAACTGTTATTTATACTTAAAAGTCAATATTTTTCCCAAGGCTACAGTTTGGATGCACTCAGGAATGGAACCGATCAGTTTGTCCAGAGTCTGAACTAGTACCTATGTCACTTTCCACAAAAATTCTACAATATCTATTTTGTATAAAAGCAGTCAAATCTGGATCTCCCTGGTGGCGCAAGGGGTTGAGCGCTGCACTGTGGAGCTTCTGCAGCCACTGAAGAGCAAGTTCTATCCCTGGCCAGGGAGGTGACCCACATGGCACAGCAGACCTCTCCTGCCTCGCCCGCTGCTCCCCTCAGAAGTGTATTTCAGTCAATCTGCCTGTTCTGCTCCCCACTCTGTCTCTGGTGAATCCTCTCACCGCCCCCGCACCCCACCCCCCCACCCCACCTCTGGCCTATACCCAGCTCTTGTATGTATAAATCAACAAAATATTTTTTTTAAAAAGCAGCCTATTCTTTCTCACCCCCTTACTTTTTAGAATACTATCAGAATCTAAGTGGATGCTCATGGTTATTATTTGGCCTGGTCTGCTCCTTGGCTACCGATCTTTATTCTGAGAGCAGCGTATCTCAACTTGAGCAGCACATTACTAGGACAATCCTTTTAAGCTGTGTAACAATTGCAGCTATAGAACAAGTACTCTGTAACAGGTAAAGCTACTAGACTGAAGGCCTTCTAGGAACTTCCTCAGTCTACACCAGAACCATCTTGTACTGTGTCTCATTATGCAATAACATTAGTTTAGTGTACATCCCAGAGAAGTGTCAAAGCTTAGAAAACAGAGTTCTTCCAGAATTACAGCTCAGAGATTTGGCAAAGTGCTTTGCTGGGAGTTGGGAGACAGGATAGAGTCAATTCGAAAACTAATCTTATTAAACTTGAAAACAGAGAACTAAGGGCAATAAAAAAGTACTTCAAAAAATAATTTGAGTCATCTTATTGTTGAAGAAACTGATTAGAACTTGAGTCTTATTTCTGAGTCTAGAATATGTGATCTTTCCAACTATAAGTACTCGAGGAAAACAACCAACGCTTAAGTTTAAATTAGTGTTGACGAAATACTGTTAAAACTGGAACTTTAGTTTTCATATAAGAAACAACACATCAAAATGTGGTTTACCACGTGATAATTACTGACACATTGCTATCAAGTGTGGTGATAAGAACTCTAAATCAATATTTGGTCTTGTGACCTATTTAATTAATTTTTTACAAAATCACAGCTGTCCAAGGTTGTTTAAATTTAGAGGAAAGTATTTTCCTCCAATATCTTCCAATAACTTAACTGATTTATTTGGTAAATGATTTAGTTTTTGGCATTTCACAAAGACACTTCATCATTTCTTGATCACATACCAGGGGTGCTGCTCGGGACGTCTCAACGCGAGGCCGAGGTGCAGTTGAATACATGTAGTTGAAGAGTCGGTCAATTTTCCTCAAAGGAACACCACCTCCTCGGTCACTCATCTAAGATGAGAAAGGCTCAGGCTGAATGGTCACTCATCTAAGATGAGAAAGGCTCAGTAGCAACACACATTGCCAGTATCACAAAAAAAAACCCACAATTGTTAAGACTATATACATTATCCACTGATATTTATCCTAATTGTCATAAAAATATGCAGTTTGGCTGAGACTATCCACCACATGTGAATAATTAAAACTAGATTACAACCTAAATAAGGGACTATTTAAGTGAATTAATGTATATTCTATAGTAGAATACAATTAAGTCTTGGCATGAGACTAAATACTTGGCATGTATTGGCATGAGCGATAACCCCAAAATATTGCTATGTAGCAAAAAGTAATGAAGAAGCATTTATAATATTCTAGTTTATAAGAATTATATAAGTCTATGATGATTCATAATATCATTTTCTATGGAATTATGAGTAATAACTCAAATTTTTAGTTTTTGAATTTCTATTACTACTTATTACTTTTATTAGGGAAAGAAACAGGGTGGTACCCCTGTGGTACAGGGGTTAAAATCTCAGTGTTGTCAAGCTATCACCAACCACTGCAGCTTGAGTTTGATCGCTGGCCAGGGAGCTAACCCTCCCCTCTCGTGTCTCACCTGATGCTCCCCTCAGCAGTGTACTTCAGTAGATCCAACTGTTCTGCTCCCCATTCTGTCCTGGTGAATCCTCTCACCTCACCGCTCCACCCCCCACCTCCATCTCTGGCCTACCCCATACTTCTTATATGCATAAATTAATAAATCATTTTTTTAAAAAAGGAAAGAAACCGTATAATTTGCATTTTCAGGAAGGAAGAAGCAGAACCACTTCATCATGTTTTATAATCTTATCTATAAACAAATGCCCAATAAAGACTTCCAGACAACTTTCCAATGTGCTTATATACACTTCATGTTGTTCTTACATCACTTTCCAACTCAGATTTTATGGTTGGCTGAAATAGTCATTTATTCGCAGATTATCTTCATTTTGTTTTCCTTCACAGTTAACATGGGCTTATTTTCCTAATCATTGTCACAAAGTCTACACTGATGTCACTAGTTATCACATTAACATAGCTGTCATAGAAAAACAAATTTGCCTTTAATATACGTTATGTAGATACACAAATAAATTAGTCCTCACCAATATGTAACAAAGAGTCAATAGGCTAGATGACTTATAGTGACTTTTCATGAAGACTAAAAATCTTTATAGTAAGCATAGACATTACTTTCATAATGGAAATTACAGATATTTTAATTTTTAAAATAAAAACCCACTCAATACCATTTGAAGACTTGCCTCTGATATGTCTACAATTAGATAATTACAGCATGAAAATATACAAGGACTTTATTAAGAACTTTTATGTAGCATTATACTTGAACTTGTTCTTGGCTATGAACTCAAAGTCATGTTAAAAGATGTAATATTAGCAAGATGAATAAAGAATTCTGGGTATGCTCTGAAATTCGTCAATTTGTTAATTATCCTTTAATTCTCTGCTGCACATTTTCTGGTAAATGAGCAAGAAGTGTGGGTGTTCTGTAACTATTAAGCAAGTAAACAACATACTAGAATATTAAAATGAAAAGTCAGACTTGATAGATATTTCCAGATTTTCCTTAACCTTTTGACCAGAAAGACTATAGCAATCCAGCAGGAATTAAACAAGAAGTGATTTCTAGCCACAGGCAAAGATGAGACACAGAGAGTTGCTGAGCAGAAAGGGCAGAGGTGACCTGGAGAAAGCTTCATCTTATTAGAGGTGAAGGGGTAAGCAAAGTCACAGGATTATAGTTCAAAAATCACAAAGCTATCTTTCTTTGCTCTGCAATCCAAAACATAATAAATGGACATCAGCAGATGTTCTTTAGAGTAGCCAAAAGCATTTAAGAGAGTTCTAACAGATAATATGATAGAGGATCTGAGTTCCTTATGAAAAGTGAAGGATAGAAGAACAGGAGGAACAGACATTGGTCTGCATGTATTTAAGACAAAAAGAATGATTCCCTGAAGACAAAATGTTGGGAGACATGAAAATGAGCAAAAACAAATATATCTCTGATTGAGATAATATGAAGGAAAAAAGTCTAAAGTCTTGGGGATAGAACCTATGCCAAGGAAAAGGAAAAGGATCAGGAAGACAGGGAGAGGGAGGCTGGGGGGGGGTGGGCAGACGATTCACACCAACAGGCAGATTGAGGAAAAGAAATTTGTATTTATTTTTAAAGTTTTCCCTTTAGTGCAAGAAATGACCACTTCTCCATACCACTGAACCAAGAGTTGTCATCCCTAACTTCCTGTTCCCCATAACACTGAACTCTCTGGGCTAATTTATGTGAAAGGAACCACTAACTTGATGACAGCTCTGAAGCCAGGAAATTTACTAGCCCTGAACTCACCCAGAGCCCCTGAAGTCTTTTACCCAACAGTTTTTCACTGTCAAGTCTACGAAATCAACAGCAGTAAATGAACCAAGACAACTGCATTTGAACTTAAATGACATGTGTCTAAAACACTTGTTATTTACTGAACAAAAACCAAACACTAAAGCTGAAAGAGTAGTTAGAATTGCAAGACAAAAAAAAAAAAAATACGTTTTCCACATGATTCTTAACAGAGGACTAAAAGGTAGAAAATGATTTGAACAAGCTAGAAGAATGATTTGAACAAGTTAAAACAATAAGGGGGGAAAAAAATCCGCAGGCCTCAATCCAAAAGTCTAAGGTAAGTGAGGAGGTGAAACCTCTACTGGCAAAAATTAAAGCAAGCATTTACGTGCAAAGAGGTAATAAGAACAAATGCAAAAAAAAAAAAAAAAGAACAGATGCAGCCATTGACCTGGGAGGTGAGGAAAAAGAGCAATAGGCCAAAACCAGGCAGGGCTTGTACTGGCTTTCAGAATACTGTTCAAGATACTTCTGAGCCTTTATTTCTTTTTTAAATAGCTTTATTAAAATATAATTCACATACCAAACAATTCACTCATTTAAAGTGTACAACTCATTCACAGATATGTGCAACTATCACCACAGTGAATTTTAGAATAATTCTATTACCTCAAAAAGAAACCCTAGACTTGGGCCTCCCTTGTGGCGCAGGGGGTTGAGCGCCCACACTGTGGGGCTTCCACAGCCCCTGCAGCGCAAGTTCAATCCCCGGCCTGGCAGGGGGCCCCACGTGGCCAGCAGACCTCTCCTGCTTTGCCCACTGCTCCCCTTAGCAGTGTATGTCAGTCGATCTGCCCGTTCTGTTCCCCACTCTGTCTCTGGTGAATGCTTTCACCCCCCGCACCTCTGGCCTGTACCCCAGTTCTTATGTACCATAATTAAATAAAATCTTAAAAAAGAAAAGAAACCCTAGACTCTTTAGTGATAACATTCCTCAAGCAAAAATGAGGGTACCTCTTGCGTATATATTTGCCTATTTTGGACATTTCATATAAATGAAATCATGTAATATTTGACCTTTTGTTGTTGGTTTCTTTCACTTAGCATGTCTTCAATGTTGTAGCAGCCACATTGTAGTGTGCATCAATACTTTATTTCTTTTAAGAATATTATTCCATTGTATGGTAATACCACAAATTTGTTGCTCCAGTAACTAGTTAATGAACATTTAAGGTTTTTCTACCTTTTGGCTCCTGTGAATAATGTTGTCATGGACATTTATGTAGTGCTTGCAAGTTTGTTTTCAATCCTTTGGGCTACACGTCTAGGAGCAGAATTGCTGGGATAACATAAACCTTTCCTGACATCAAGCAAAGTTCTTAAGCAAAGCATGTGTGCCAGCACCAAACATATCTCTGCTGAGTGTCTAAGAGCTCGGCGAATTCTGACCCACACAGGGAAGGGTAACCTCAAGTACTGGAGAGCAGTTGCAGGCAGCGTGCTAGAGCACATGAAACAGACACTGAAAAGATCAAGCTGCAGGACAATGGATGCACCAATGCTGAGGATGTGTGAGATGTATTTTAAATCAAGTAAACCTTAATGGGCAAATAGCTGACACATAACCAAAAAGTAGGCACACAATCGTTTCTGGGCTGAAAAAAAGAACACATTCACATTACTTTTTCAGCAAACAGACGTACTGCTATACACTTATTTGGGTCTCATTCTTTTAAATGAACAGTCAAGAAAGAAAAACAAAAAAAAATTCGGAGGAAACTGTGCAAAGTATTTAACTTTTTAAAAAATATCATTAAAAAAAATCATTAATCTTTTCAGAGTGCTAAAGTTATTAAAGAATACAATGAAAAAGAATACAAAAATTAAAATATCTTAGAAATTTACAATAAGATAATGAAAATAAAAGTTCAATATAGTGGCTGGGAATTTGAAAGTCAAGAAAATCTCAGCGTATAATAAAAAGTTAAAGAAATAAAAAAGAAAAAAAGGAGAAAAAAGGCAAGAAAAATCAGAGTATCATTCAAGAAACCCAATATTGTCCCCATGATGACTCCTCAGAAGAGAAATAGTAGAAAGAGAGAATCAAGGAACTACTGGAAATTCTAAAGCACTTGGCCCAGTGAATAAGAAAAGATCTAGACCAAGTTATATCATTAAGAAACTTCAGAACTAAAGGTTATAGAAGATTCAGTTAATACAGAAAACTCACTGCATATGAGGAGCAGCACTTAGAATAAGCAAAAGTCTTCTCAAAAGGAACAGCAGGAGTGATGCCAACAAAAACAGTGCAGAAAGGAGCTCTAAAAAGTTTCTCCTCCATCAAAGCACCAAGAAAAAAGCAAACATTTTCCAAATCAACTTTGATGAGAACTGTAAATTACCCAAAGGCTTACATTGATCTCCAGAGCATTTTGCAAGAAAAACAAGAGTGTTTTATGATGTTTTAATGAGGCTTATTCCCACCACCCCCATGATCACACCCATCAATTACAGGCAATCAGAATGAATGCAGCAGTTTAGCAGCCACAGGAAAGGCAGTCTTCTTTTTTTCAACCTGATTCTGAGCTCCCCAATGCAAATTCATGCACACACCCAACCCCCTACCCATACGCTCAACTCCCTGTCCTCAGAAACACTTGTCAAAACTATTTGAGGTAACTGATTAATCTGAGGTCTGCCTGAGGCAGTGCACAACAGTTAAGGCAAATAATTCATGAATCAAAAAGCTGAACAGGAAAAGTTAAGGAATGAGATGTCCACAAAGACTTAGAAAGCTTAAGGAGTTACATCCTGATAGTCCAGCAGGTCATGCTCTGCCTTGGGTTAGGTTCATGCTTACGAAAGACTTGAGAAGGGCCTAAGCTTTCACCTCTGACTGACCTTATAATGTTATACAAGCAGGACCTAGAGTTTAAGTTAAGTCAGAATTATCAACTGCCTGGCTGAGTGTTGAAGGCGTATCCCAGTATATAAAGAGTCCCTGGACAAAGACTGGGACACAGCATTTTAGGAAATCTCAATCCAATCATTTGTTGTCCAGTAAGCTAATCCAGGAGACACTTGATTGCTACACAGTACAAAAAAATATAGACTTTACAGCATTAATTTTAAAAAGTCACTACACAAATAGCAAAAAGCAACCTTGAAGAGAGAAAAAGGATCTGATTTTCAGAATTGTCACATTACATTATTTTAAATGTCCAATTTTCAAAAGACATTATAAGATGCAATGAAACATGCAAACAAACAAAAAAACCAAATTTGGCTCATATACAGAGAAAAAAGAAACAATAGAGACTACATCTGAAGAAACTCAGGCTTACTAACCAAAGGCTTCATTCAAATCAGCTTTTAAAATATGTTCAGAGAACTAAAGTATGAGGACTATGCCTCACCAAATAGACTTGCAACTTAAAAAAAGGAGAAATGAGAGAATCAAGTAGAAAGTCTACAGTTGAGAAGTATAGTAACTGAAATGACAAATTTACTAAAAGGGCTCAACAGCAGTTTTGAACATGTAGAAGAAAGAATCAGCAACACAGATGACACATCAATTGAAATTACAACCAAAAGAGGAAAAAGAATGAAAAATTAACAGAGCACTAGACACCCATGAGATTTCATCAAGAGTGCCAACATGTGCATAAAGGGAGTCCCAGAAGAAGAGTGAAAAGGGCAGAAAAAGTCTCTGAAGACTTCCTAACCTTGATGAAAACGATGAAGCCCATAAAACTCCAAGTATAATAAACTTAAAGACAGCCATACCTGGGTAGATCAAAATCATCCTGTCAGAAGTTGAAGAAAGAAGCTTTAAGATAGCAAGAAAAGTGACTCATCACATCCACATAACATTAACAGCTGACTTCTCTTCAGAAACCACTGAAGACGGAAGGCAGCAGAATTAACAAAGTGCTCAAAGAAAAGCACTATCCGCTAAACATTCTATATCCAACAAACTTATTCTTCATAAATGAAGGAGGAATTAAGTTATTCTGAGATAAGCAAAGCCAGAAAGAGTTCACCACTGGTATACCTCCCCTATAAAAAAAATACCAAAAAGAAATCCTTTAAAACTGAAATGAGAGACTACTAGAAGGAAACTAAATCCACATGAAGAAATGAAGAGTACCAGTTAAGACTACCAACCAGCTAACTATGTAAGTTAGTATAAGCATATTTTTTGCATGTAACTTTTTTCTTCTATTTTATTTAAAAGACAATTGTACAGAACAATACTCATACATCTCTGTAGCTGGGCACAGATATAAAGATGTAGTTATATGAACATAACAGCACAAAGGATAGGGAGGAGAGGAAAGGGAATGGAAGTATATAAGAACAAATTCTGTGTACAGTATTGAAATTTAAGTTGACCTTATTTGAACTAGGTGTTTGTAAATAAATAAAAAAGTTAATTGCAATCTCAGGAAAACTACTAAGAAAAAAAACCTCAAAGAAGTAGAGTAAAACAAGAAGGAAATTAAAATGATACATGAGAAAATGGTATTTTAACAAGAAGGTAGCAATAATAGAGAAATAATGAATCCAACAAAACACAATATATGGAAAACAAATGGTAAGACTGCAAGCATAAGTCCTATATTAGCTGTAATTACATTAACTAATTGGCCTGAACACTCCCTAAAAGATGGACATTGGCAGGATGGATAATATAACATGATCTAACCATACGCTGTCTAAAAGAGACACACTTAGAATCAAAGACACAAAAAGAGTGAAATAAAGTTTGGAAAAGAACACATCAAAAAAAGCAGAAGCTAAAGAGAACAGGGTTGGCAATACTCATTATCATTCAAAATAAACTTTAAGACAAACATTGTTGTAAAAGACAAGGAAAGGTATTTCACAAAAATATAAATGGTCAATACATCAAGAAGACAGCCAAAAACAATGGAGAAAGAATTAAATAGTAAATTCACAACCTTGTGAAAATACTAAAAAATTACTGAACTATACATACTAAAAAATTACTGAAATTTACATTAAAAAAAAAAGGAACAGTAAATACCTTCAACATTTCACAAGATGATTCTTTTCAATCTAGAATTCCATGGACTAAGTTAAATATAGGGGAAATGATAAGTGAGGAGGGGGTTGGAGAGGGAAGATGCTTTGAGAGCACTAACTCCTCAGCTAACATAACAAAAAACTAATACTTGTTGTTTAAAATTTTAAATTTAGGGCCTCCTTGGTGGCGCAAGGGGCTGAGTTGCAGCGCTGTGAAGCTATCCACAGCTGCTGCAGCACGAGTTCAATACCCGGCCTGGGAGCTGACCCACATGGGACAGTAGAGCTGACCCACATGGCACAGCAGATCTCTCCTGTCTCCCCCACTGCTCCCCTCAGCAGTGTACCTCAGTCAATCTGCCTGTTCTGTTCCCCACTATGCCTCTGGTGAATCCCCTCATCCTCCACACCTCTGGCCTGTACCCCAGTCCTTATATACATAAATAAGTAAATCTTTTAAAGTAAATAAATTTTAAATTTAGAAAACAGCAATTAGTTTGTAAAAATATAGTGGTAAATACAAGAAGAAACAACCAAAACACTACTGAGAATAGTGACCCAGAAATCAGAAGATTTCTTTCCCCAGGAATTGACATACTTGATCCTATACTCTGCATTAGTTAACTTAATACAAAGTTCATAATTATTCATACAGAAAAAACACCATACTCAAGAAATGGGCTTTCTGAAGAGTATTTTGGAAGTCCTGGCATTGGGGTCAGAGGAGCTGATTCAAACCCTGTGTCATCATAAGCTAGCCACATTGTCTATTTTGCTATCTGTAAATTTAAGGAAAAAATTACCTGTATTCTTTACTAAAGAGCTATTAGGAGAATCAAAGGAAACAAGTAGATTGAAAAGCATTGCTTAAGGGCCTCCCCTGGTGGCGCAGTGGGTTAAGCAACGCACTACGAAGCAAATCGCAGCCACTGCAGCACGAGTTCGATCCCTGCTGCCGGCGGGGGGGACCCACATGGTACAGCAGACCTCTCCTGCTGTGCCCGCTGCTCCCCTCAGCAGTGTACTTCTGTTGATCTGCCTGTTCTGCTCCCCGCTCTCTGTGGTGAATCCTCTCACCCCCCTACACCTCTGGCCTGTACCCCAGTGCTTGTATGCATAAATAAATAAATCTTAAAAAAAAAAAAAAAAGCATTGCTTAAAACTGAAAACTGAAGCGCTATCTAAATAACATGGCAAATACGCAAATACTTTAGATTTACTTATCAAAACAAATATTCATGATTTCTGTTAAAGTGTCTCCAAATTTATTTTTAACTTGAATCATTTGGATGAGGACAGAATAGAAACAGACTCAAGAGATAAGTCTATAAATAATCTTCCAAATAAATGAAGCAATATGCTTATTATTATAAGTAATATGCTTATTATTATTAGACAGAAGATTTATTTCCCCTAGGAATAAATTATGTCTTCTAGAAATTATGTATATTCCTAGATAGCAATTTAAAAAGAAAAAAAGGCTTTACCTTTACAGTCAAATCCTCATTACCTAGTGTGATGTGGACTTGAATAGGTGGGTAAACTCCTTTGTCAGCATGGTGTTCCATTGTCGCTCTCATTGCATTCTGAAATACATCAGGGTTACATGAAAAACAGCATTAAAAATGGAAAGAAACTTAATTATAATTTAACACATGTACTACGTGAAATTGAAAAAAAATAATTCAGTGGAAATATACTAAAGAATCATAATTCTTATAACCATATTTAAAGAATTGCCTTTTTAAAAATTATTAAGTCATTTTGGAGCACTTGGGAGATATTCTGATTTAAAGACATCAAGTAAATTGTTCATATTTTCCAAAATCAGACTTCTTAGCACATTTAACTAATCAACATTAAAGCAGAAAATTTTACCCAAATATTTTTATAGTCAAAAATGGGCAAATCTCACTTTTGAAAACAGCTCAGCCTCTATTTTTAAAAAACATTTTAACAGTTATACATTGTTTTAAAAAAATTATAACACTACTATTAACTGCAATAGTCCTATGATGAGGAAACAAATCCAATTTATCATTAGTTTGAAATTAAGAATACTTACATTGTAAAACTATTTTGATCAGTCTCTAAAGGCTACAGAGCACACAATGCCTTATGTCATAAGCACTTAACCATAATATTTTATATTAGGGTTAGATCAGTTAAAAGGGCACAAAATGGGACTGAATTTGGAAATAGGGGTGTGAGGCTCAGGCACACCAATCAGCAGCATTAAGTGTCCCTGAGAAGGAGAGTCTATCATCTGTACCAAAGGTCATTTAAGAATAGGTTCCAGATGGAAGTCACTGGTATTGACTTTATGTAAAATCTGTTATGTAATATGGTAATGATTCTCTTATTAAGCATCATGGAGCACAAGATCTTTATGTGACTGAAATTGCAAGGAAAAAAACAGTTTTAATCCTTTAAGTGCTCATGGCTTATTTACTTAACTACTTAGATTTTTGTAAGGTATTATATATTTTCATGCTGTCTTAGAACAAAAGAGCATTCTTGAACCCTCTTGTTCTAACAAATTCAGTTTTTCTGTATTTCAATGGGTTTTTCTTTCTCATTATCAAGCTGAAAGCCACGTCTTTCTTTTTGCTCACAGCTGGCTGAAAATGTAACTGAAGAGAGTTTTCAGGTTTAATTTAGGGCAGTTATTTTCAGTCACAGGGTTGTATACCACTCCTCATCCCTCACTTTTCGGTCTACCAGCAAGTGCTATTGGTATGTCACTGGGGAAAAAAGTACTAGCATAATTTTTACTTAGTTTTCAAATTATGTTACAAAGAGCAAATATTACAGCAGAAGCTCTGTAAGTCCATATGAGTGGCTATGTACATATTAAAAAAAAAGCACGTAATAGCAGGACTCAGGTCCCTTAAGGAGGGAAAGTTGATAATCACTTTTCTGAATGTTTTGTTTTGTAAAAATAGAAATATAACTTTCCTGAGCACTCTACATGTGCTTCTGTTGCATGGGACAGTTAGTACGATATTCCCAACCTTCTTAGTAACCTGGAGACTATTACTCTCACTTTACAGAAGAGGGAACGGAGACTCCCAAACATTGAGTGGCTTCCACAAAGTCATTCACATACTAAGTGCTAGAACTAGAATTCAAATCCAGCCTTTTCTGACACCAAAGTCTGAGCTTACCACTACATGGAGGTATGAGTCAATCTAGACAAAAGGCTGGTTTTAGCAACATGACAACACTCTTAACATGGAATAACATCTTTTAATGAAACTGAGGAAAACCCAGTAGAAAACTTTCAATGCAGATTCCTAACGCCAGGAAGGAACTGATAAGTTTATGTTATACTATTTTACAAACCTTGAAAAGTTCAAACACCATGTGATAGAGATGGGATGGTACATAAACCACTTGTATTGGTTGTCCTGGTGATTTTGCTACAGAGCAGAAGAAAAAAAATATAAAAGTACAGAGAGAAGTACTTAAAGCATTTTTGATAAACTGTTGAGTGATGAAAAGAAAACATTTAGTATGGATAACAGTATTATTTGGGGGAAGACACCCACATCAGCTTTTCACTGTACCACTCCACGCTCACACAGACTTGTAACTGCCAGTGACCAGTGTATGTCCTGTAGTCACTCCTGAGAGCAATTCCTGCATAGCGATCTAACCACTCATCTTTCCATTCTTCTCCATGATAGTGAGTCTTTTTAAAGAACATGCAACCTTAAGGGCAGAATTTTACTTTCAAAGAAAAAATAAGATTCTACAAAATTCATAGCCTAATTCAGATGGGTGCATTTATTTAAAAGTCATTTTAAAAAATGTTCCACATCACGGGGCCTCTTTGGTGGTACAGTAGGTTAAAGCAAGGCACTATGAGGCAAACCTCAGCCACTGCAGCACGAGTTCAATGCCTGCCTCTCGCCAGGGAGGTAACCCACATGGCACAGCAGACCTCTCCTGCCTTGCCCACTGCTCCCCTCAGCAGTGTGTTTCCACCCATCTGCCTGTTCTGCTCCCCACTGTCTCTGGTGGATCCTCTCACCCCCCACATCTTAATCTGTACCCCAGTTCTTGTATGCATAAATAAATAAACCTTAAAAAAAAAGTTCCACATCACACTAATAAGGAAATAAATCCTATTTCTGTTCTATTTCAGGCATTTCTACAAATAAATCTGATATTAAAATTAAGATAGCAACAATTTATCAAGGGACATTAATTCTACATTTGAATATTTCATAGCTTAGTTAGAGGTAGGGAGTACAGTATGTGAAACAGAAGCTTCAGGAGAGCAAAGAAGACACCCAAACAGAGAATTCTAATTTGGCGAATAAAAATAGGGCTCTCCTCTGAATAAACTGCCCCTTAGGAACAGCGATGCTACACCTGGAAATTGCTCCTAGCAGTTCAAGTTCCAAAACTTGAATATTACTTACTGAACAGCATCATATGGACCAAACAAGTTAATATGACTTTAGAAAAACACCCAGCAATTCTACTTTCAATTGGGTAACTCCTTCCACTGCTTTCTCACTGGAAGATTTAGAACACAGCTTAGTAAAAATATCTATTTAGTTTCACTCTTCTTAGCATATGATCTTAACTTTGTAAATATTTTTTCCTGTATTAAACTATTCTACCCCTAAGAAAAACACTTAACAGTCTTGTAAGGTACATACATAAACCTTTTTGTCTAAAGGCACTACTCAGGGTGAAAAGAAAATCATCAGTGATAAACAGACTCTCAAATAGATGAGCATCTTCTTTACTCTTTTATACCCTCAATCTTTTTACTTACTTAATAAAAGGGATTTACAACTCAGGAAGCAGAATTCTCAAAAATTCAAACCTTATCACAGAAAGAGCATATAAAACTCAAATGTAATTTTCATGGCATCATTTTTTTCTGTGACTAAACAGAAAATCAAAAATAAGAATCCATCCTATCAATACAAAATAAGAAAAATGAGGAGGTCAAAGCCAAAATGTTTTTGAGAAAGAATACAACTACACACACACACACACACACACACACACACTTTAACATGACTGCTTTCTTTCAACTCTCATTGCAAAAAAGAGGCTGATAAGAAGTCCTTTTATATTAAAACAAATCTAACAACAACAACAAAAAACAACAACACACAGAGAAAACTAAAGGAAATGGGCAATCATAATCAAAAACAACCAAACAATCAAATAACAAATCAACAAGATCAAAAGATTAAAGATAAACCCAAGGGACCATGGGGGGGGATGGAGGGAGGGGAGGGCAAAGACGGTGATGAGATGTAAAGAGCACAAGGGACTGAGGTGACGGTGCACGGGTGAAATGGTGGTGGGAACCCACTGGGGAAAACAAACGATGTCAAATGCAATTAAATATAATAAAAAAAAAACGAATCTAAATTTGTCTTATCATTTCTGCTTAGACAGTCATGACACCAATTATTGAGGAAAAGAGAACATCAGGCTTACCATTTAGTTCTTCAAGTTCTAGTTCAGGAGAGTTAATATAATATAAATCACACAAACGCCTTGCATTTTCATAGCCATCTAGCATGAATCAAAACCAAAAAAAGCATTAAATAGGTTTACTTCTTTTATATGCATTAAGATGGTAACAAATCAAATTTTGAAATTCTAAAGGAGAAAATTTACTTTAATAATCTTAGTTTGGGCAAGGTCTTTTTAAGTGTAATATGACAAAGCTGATTATCTATAAGGGAAAACTGATAGATATAATTACAAAACAAAAACACATATAAAAAAAGACACCATAAACAAAATAAAAAAAAAAAACAGCCAGGTTATAGAAAATATTTACAGTGCAAATAACAAAACTTTAGAGTTGGAGAAAGATTAGGAAGAGACTCATTTTTTGATATCTTTCCAGATGTATCAAAATTTAAAATGTATTTTAAGTGTTCTTAATTCTAGACATCTTGTATTTTAAAATACTAGAAAAGTCAACACTATCTAATAATGTTAAATACAGTATTGCTGGTAACAAACAAATTTTAAAAATTTTAAATTTAGAAAGCTACATGCACTGAACATGACATAGTGTCTGTAAACTTGCAGAAAAATATGCATAGAGTATCCCATTTTCCAAAATCAAAACACAATGTTAGACCAACAATTATGTATGTGTATGAAAATATGTGGTATAAACAAGCAAAAGTGTGAAATGCAAATCTAACTACAATGAATTACAGTTCTTAATGAAAGGAATTAGAAAGGAGGGAGAGGGAACTTCAATTTTTTTTTTTAAGTGAAACAGATACCTTCAAATATCACCAAGCATTGTATCAAAAAATATTCATCCTATACATAATGCACAATTAACATTATAAGGTTATTTTCAAACCCACACATTTGTCCCTACCATTTTATCTCATGTTCAGTTTTATTGATAGCAAGAAGTTACACTAACAATTTTTCTGTTTGCATACTTTCTAAAAGGAGAAAAGTAAATATTTACCTTTAATAACTTCAACTACATTACAGTTTGGATTTATGCTTCCGATGTGTTTTCGGTGAGATAGGCTGCCTTTGCCTTTTCCACCAAACAATAAGGCTACCAAGAAATAAAAAATAAAAAACAAACAAAGTAACTAAAATACTTTATGCTCTTTTCCAGATCTTAATACTGTTTCTCTAAATAGTACAGTAGAATATTTTCCTTAAACATACACATGATGTTAAATATAAACATTCAATAAAAATACTTCCCTTTTATGGCAGTTTCTGTACTTTATACACACACAAAAAAAGAAAAATTAAAAACTCTCCTTAGAAGGAAGTTTTCTAAGCACATTTAAATTATACCAAAACATTTTACTTAGTTTCTTCTTTGACTTCTGGACACTTACAGTGCTGATTGAGTAACATTCTAATTGAAATGCGACTCATATAGAAACGATCCAAAAAGTACTGAACATTCTGGCTGGTGACAGGATCTACCCCAAAGCTCTCCTTATATTCAATCACGCCCTGGGCCATCGTGGGAATAACATCATTATGCCGGTTCCTGATCCGTATTACAGTATCTGTAAAGCTAAACAAACCCATCTGTCAAACAGTTAAATATTTTGTTAATACCAAAATCTAAGTTTAATCAATTACTTTAAGAAGCCCTTAATTCAGCAAAACATAAATCAGTGTGAGCTTTCCTACACTTATTTAAATGTATTTCAGCTCACAAAATATGTCAAATCCATGGAGGTATACAGATTTCCAAAATTTTTAAAACTTTTGAAATTTAATTGTTTTCTTGGCTGCAACAAAACAATCCAAAAATGTTAAGAGACTTCTTTAACCATTAGCAACTAAGATCATCTGAGCACTCATTACAAACATGGTATTTCCAGGGATATTCAGAAAAAGTGGTAACAAAGCACTTGCTTCTAGAAAATATGTTCATTAAGGAATGAAGATGAATGAGTCCTTAATGCCTGTCTGGTTTAGAACTGTTTCCTAGGGTTCAAAAATAGACCCACTTAGAACAGAGAGTAGAAATGAATTGTATTTCATTCATCTAATGAGTTTTATAAAAATGGGACAGAAAAAGGAGACATGCGTAAAAGAAAAAAATTCAAATAATCTATAATTTATTTTTGTCATTGAGAAGACATTATCACAGGGTTAACTTACAGAACTGAGACAAGAGGAAAATAGTCTTAATTATGAAGTAACAAAATCCATCTTGTAACATACGCACCAGAATTAACACTTCTGAGTGTTTTCCCATTCAAAGTCATCACCTGGAGTACTATTAACTTATTCCAATGATACTTAAACTCAAAACATTTTTGTAATTCCTAGTTTGTAATCTGCTTCAAAACCAAACTGCTAATCCAAAATACAAACAACATAGCTCCTCAAAAGTAACAAACAATTCATCATTCTAATCACTCTTTACTCATTTATTTCATCTCTTATTAAAACCAAAAATAGTTTTATCCTGCTTGACTGCTCGGCTTACATCTTAGATTGGGCTCTGTGTGATTAACCATTTTCAAAAAGTTGTATAATATAATGTTTACTTTCAAGTCAGAGCAGTGGGTCCAAATTCTGGTCTGAAGATCTGCTGGCAAAGTGACCTTAATGCAAACTTAAGTTCTTTGTACACAGATAGCATTCTCCCAATGTAATTGTTTTAAAAATTAAATGACAGCATTTGCATAACATGTGCTCCATACCCTAACACAGATTCTTGATGTTACAGACACACATAAATTCTTGATGTTATTATTTTCAGACCAAAATCATGTTTAAAATATGCATGGGTGAAATGGTGGTGGGAACCCCCTGGGGACTACAAACGATGTCAAATACAATTAAATATAATAAAAAAATACAAAACAAAAAAAAAATAAAGGTTAAAAAAATAAATAAAATATGAAGTACTGTCATTACCTTTAAAGAGAGTGAGAAAGAATGCATAATAAACTGAGAACAAGCAAAGAGGTGGTGTTTAAGTTTTGAGCAAAAGTCATTGAAATAAGCAAGTAACTGCTGAGGCAACTACTTGAGATTATTAATTCTTGGATGTTGGCTAACATCATCATCTTACTTTATCTTACAGACCACAGGTTATAAACTAAAGACCCACAGACTTGTTTCTATAGGCCTTCAGTGCTTTTAAACTTTTCAGTTAGTTGCAAATCTTTCAAAATTAAGAGATCTTACATAAAGATTTTTGTTTTTCTTTAAACCCCCCCTTCTCCCCTGCCCCAGACATTCTAGATAGAGTTTCTGTAGGGCAGTGACCAGCTGAAGCCCAAAGCAGTTGTCCTTTAGAAGCATGTATTCTCCAGGTGAATGGCCCTCACTAGTCCCCCATGGTCCAAGTGGCTCTGAACTGCATCTGGTTTTCCATTCATCATCATATGAACTGTCTTTTCTTAGAGTAGTTCAGAGGAATGCAACATATTTCTTATGCCCAGCCTTGCCCGTATGAGGTGCTATAAACATATTACCCAAATGTTGCTGAGTACTGGGAAAATAAAGATTAACCAATTTCTCTGTGACCCAATGTATGACTTTTGAGGGACATAAAAACTGTGTTCCAAACAGGTCCAAAATAGCATACTTACTCATAAATAGTTTTAGCAACTTCAGCACTTTTATCCTTAAAATCAAGAAGTTCTTCAAGGCTCTGGATATACCTAAAAAGTAAATCAATAGGGTAAATGTATTCTTTATTTGCCAAAAGTTTAATATCTTGAGCATGTTCAAAAGGCATTTTTAACATGTTTAATTTAGAAGAGTGCTGCCAATTATGGTTAAGGTAGGATTTTTATAATCATTCCCATTCAAGCTAAATGCCTGGTAAAAAGTTGTAGAAGCATAGGTTATATTTGGTTTAAAATTTTTAAGATTTTCTACTTCCTTATTCTAAAAGTTCTATATAAAATAGATTTAAATTTTCTTAAATTCATCAATGTACATTGCAATATAAATAATGATTGTCATGAGAACTGAATCTGTCACCAATAATTATGTGCAAAGACTTTTAATTTATCTTAGGCTCAGGAAAAAATGCAGAGGGCAGGCTACCTGGATCTAAGAATCCAATTAAATGTCTGTGCTTTCAAAACTGTAATTTTAGAAGTTTATAACTAAAACCCATAATCTAATGCATAGTTCCCTCAAACAGAACTGAGCAAAAACACTAAAGCCATGAAAATGTATATTTTTAATTTATGTAACAATTCAAAATAGCAAATTACTAGTTAAAGACAGAGGAAAATAAAGAGGGTCACATGACTTTCTCAAGGTCATGCCACCAAACACAATACAGCGCAAGACCAGAACTAACAATGATACAATTCAATAACGTTTAATAAAGTAGTATCAGTTTTGGTTTGTCTGCCGCATTTGATTTACAACTGCCCTCATTTAGCAGTCAGCAGGGGCAATGAAAGTGTTCAAAAAACTTTAAGTGTATATGGTGGTTTAGAAAGCTGTTCCTGATAAGCAGTATGCCTCACTGCGTTCTAAAACAATCCAAAGTCAAGTGATTCTGATATCGACTGCTTTGCTTTAACCCTTAATTTTCTCTTCATTGGCAAGAAAACAATGCTCTTTATTCAGGAGATATTTGAGTATCGACAAAGTATCAGGCACATGCAATTTCAATATGCAGCATATTCTATTTTTAATTAAGAATCTAAAAACATAAGAATAAGCTTTCATAGAAAATGATAAAATTCTCTCTTATAGCCTATCATAGTTCCTCTTTCTTACTTATGCCTCTTTCTTAACTTATAATTGTTCCATACTTGAACTAGATAGCATATCACATAAGCAGCAACATATACTCCTATTGGTTATTTTTTTTTATTATCTTTAGATTAGCTTTCTAACATCTATAATATCTGCAGCAGGAAAGCTAGCACTTCCATGAATCATAATGGGGAAATGTCTTACAGCTAAATGTTTCCCATTTAAGACTTAGCTGTGTCCAGCTCTTCTGTCTGAAATGTATAGTGTTTACAAGAACAACACTTAAACTAATAAGAGTAACAAGAAAAGCTGTACATAGGTGGCCACACAAGTGTGCACACCCATAATACCTATACTGTCATTTTTGGGGAAAGAGTATAGGTTTTTTATGATTCCAAAATTATTTTGAATTGGTATTAAATTATTGGCTAAATTATTTTGAAATGGTAGGATAAAGACTTTTAACTCTGTTTATAGATAGTTCAAAAAAACAAATTTCAGCTCTAAATACACAAACACACTTTAATAGATTTCATTAATCTAACCATAGCAGAAGTAGCACAAACGAATCTAGTTTTGAATCCTAGCTCCACCGTAAGTGGTACTACCTTCGGCAAAGAACATAACCTGAAGATGCTTGTTTCCTCCTCTGTAAAATGGAGAAGAATATGTAGTAGCCAAGGGTTGCTGAAGGGGTTAAAGATAATGAATATAAATCCCTAACCATGAATAAAAGGTAGATATTTTTATTACAACACAACACCCCTGCATATTTAATAATAATCTTCAACTTAATGTCTGTATTTCTATGCAACTGTTTTTGGGGTGTTTTTTTTTTCCCAAACCAAAGAGTGGTAGTGTCCAGACATACTCTTCAAAGGGAGGAAGAAAACTACTGCTACCTTAGGATTTTATTGAAGAGTAAAAAAGTATTTGCTTTAATTTGAGTAAAGTACACAAGTGTATTGACATTGTAAACACAAGACAGAAATCTTACCAGCCTTGTACCAACTGAACTGATGGAGTTCTCAGAAGATTATCTGGAAGAAGACTTATTTCTTTCATTATATTTGCCAATCTAACAGGCAACTCTTGCCGCAGAAACATAAATGAGGTCTTTTCACAAGCATTCACTGATCCTGAAACCAAACATGACGGGAACAACGGTAAGTAAAAGTCATAAAGCAACAGAAGCCAAGAGGCTGGAAAAAGTACAGGCGCTATTATTTGACAAGGTCACCATAATGACAGGGTAAGGAAGAGGCAAAACATGAGATAACCCAGTAGTCAGAGTAGTGAGGTATCCCAAATGACTTTCTAATTCCTGACATTCCAATGGCTTTGCACAGCACTGAAGACATTTTCCAGGCTCCACTACTTGTATCTTTATTGTGATCTCCCATCTTAGAACTAAGGCAACCTTAACAAGTCTGAGCAAGGTGCATAAAGCAATTAACAACAGGACCTGCAAAGCCTATAACCTGTTGCTATCATTTAAAAAATCTGTTTCCCAATAAGTAAATACCTGTCTAAGAAACAAATTTTGACATGTTCATGGGGAATTCATTTATTGTGTACAGAATCATTACACAAATTACCATAACAAGAAGCAAAGGTAACAAGAAGCAAAAAATACCAATGCCTGTTCAGCAACCATCTTCAGGTTTCTCCCCCAGCAAATCCCATTTAATTGTCTGATTCCTGGAAAGCAGCCTGCTTCTTTCTCCCCTCCTATACCAGGCTGCTCAGCAGAACAGTTGAAGAGTGTCCTTTGGCAAGTAGTTCCATTTAAGTTAAACTGAAAGTTGTGTTACTTCAGTAATGCATCTTAAACACACTAACTTAACCTACCGTTTTATCAAGAGACAACCCCATGCAAAAGCTAAACTGTCAATAGCAAGAATTGCAGTAAAAATATTTTTTGTTAAAAGTTTAATGGCATATTTGTGAATGAGGAGAAATTCACCCCTTAATCAGACTAGAGGCATTTTTTTTTTTTTAGACTAGAGGCATTTTAAAGTAAAAACCACGGGCTTTGGGCCAAAAGTAATTGCCACGGTAAACCACAATTTTAAGATAAAGGTGCCAAGGATGCTATCTTTCAGCTCCAAAAGTGATCCCTCGGTGACTTCAAAACACAATGCAGATGATAATTTTTTTCTGCTCCAATTTTACTTTATTAGAGTTTTCCCCTTCCTCCTCAGCGCCTCCATATGAACAAAGTTAAATGCCTAACTTTTGCAAACCCTCTGCCATCTGCTGCTTCCTTTGTAGAGAAAACCAGAAAGCACCTATCAGAGGAAAAGGAAAGTGGACAGACTGTTGCTACCACAGGGGTGAAATATGGTAAATGTCACAGCATCTTTTACTCGTGCACTTTACACAGGCTCAAGACTGCTGATGACGAACTGTTAGGAGAAACACTGGCGAGGAAAACCTTTCCTGAAAACACTGGGTCAGTTACATGTGATGCTTCCCTTAACATCACATCAATTTTATGCAATTATCATATGCAAAACTGTGCATTTATCATCACGCCACAGAATCCCAACACGACCCCCGGAGGTGTCCACACACTCGCCTCTCACCGAGGCTCAGTGGCTCAGGCGCCGGGCCGCGAGCGCCGACCTGCACACGTGCGATGAAGGGCGGACGGTCGTTCGGCCCGCCGCCCTCGAGGTTTGTTTTCAACAATACCCAGTAAGAGGGCACACGCTCCCAGTTATTTACCCGACCGCCCGCGCCAGCGCCCGGGCACAGGGATCTATCGATGACCGAGGAAGGAAGCAGCCGCGGCGCTGGGGACGTTGAGGAGGGGGGTGCACCCCAGGCGAGAGGGGGCCGGCCAGGGCCGGGGTCCCAGGGGTCCGCGGCCGCAGCTCCCCGCCCCGGGCCGACCACAAAGGCCCAAGGCCACGGCCGCACTCACCGAAGTCCAGGAACTGCTTCATGGAGAGCGGGGACGGCGAGAAGCGCGCGTAGAAGTCCACTTGGCCCGGAACGCCCCGTTCGGGCGCCGGCCCGGAGCCCGCGTCCGAGGTGAGGCTGCGGCTGGCGCTGGGGCGGGCGGCGCGCAGCCCGGGGCCCTGGCCGGCCGACGCGGCTACGCGCAGCAGCCGCGCCAGCCTCATGCCGAGCCCGGCTGGAGGAGCCGGAGCCCCGGCGCCAGGTCTCAGCTCCGCGCCTCGGCCCGGCTGTACGTGAGAGACGTGGCGGGCCGCGGGGGCGGGGAGCGGCTGTCACCGCCGCGGCCGCCGCCCCCTCGCCGAAGCCCGGCCCCCTGCACCGCCCGGCGGGACCCAGGGAGGGAGGAGGCGGGGCCGGAGGGGGGCGGGGCGCTCCGAGCCCGAGTCCGGCCCCGCGCGGCTGCCCCGCAGGGCGGGGCGGGGCCCAGGGGAGAGGGGCGGGGCCCAGGGGCAGGGGCGGGGCCCAGGGAGAGGGACGGGGCCCAAGGCCGAGGGGCGGGGCGGGTCCCGTGACTGGAAAACGCCGCTGCGCTTGGGCTCGGGGAGGCCAAGGTGCCTCCGCAGTCCCGGGCAGAACTCCACCGTCCGGATGAAAGCCAGTGGGGGCCAGCGGGTGCCGCGGAGTCCAGTGACTTGCTGGCGGTAGGGTGTGCTCCTTCCCCACGCCCTTTTGGAAAATACCCACCTTTCTGATTCCTCTGTCCTTAAAGCTCTATCCGTGGGACCCCAGGACGGGGCGATCCTCCCTCCGAGAAGTCCTGTTTCGAGCGCGTTTTGGACACTCCTCTGATGCCAGCCCTGCATTTTCCAGGACACTGCGACCTGGGAGTTCCAGGAGCCGACCGTTGCGAAGGGTGGTACATAAACACGAAGGCGACCACAGGCGAGCGTGGCCCTAAATAATGTCAGCGAAGACTGTTATAGCAGGGAGACTTCCCACCTGAAGCATTATCTGCAGGCATTCTTGGCGTGGTGGGCGGACTTAAAGGGCCCCTCCACTCCCGCCGCCCTTCTCTTTAACTACTTTATTAGCGTCACGATTTGGCTTCTCCACCCTTTCCGGGTTTCTAAATAGTAATATAAAACTAAGCAACGTCTACTATTGGTTTGATGCCATAGACAGAACTCCAGAGCTGCAGAAGCTGTGTCTACAGTAAAAATCCCCCATGACCCTTTCTTTCCAATACCACTTACCCCGTGTTTACTCTCAGTGCTTTGTTATGTCTTAGATGTAACAGAATTAGTTTTTCATTGGTGTGAAGTTTTACAGTTACTGGTATAGAGTTTCAATTCATTTGTCTAGGGTGGTCAGGTCTCAGGTTGAATTTTAAAAATCATCTATATGAAAAATGAGATGAGGGGTATTTTTAGTCCCACAAGTTTCGCTTGAGGAGGAACAGTGATCACCTATGAACAGGTGTAGGTGGTTGGTGGAAGCAATCCATGAACATGTTCTCCAACAGTGGTGCCTTTAACAACTTTTTCAGGTCTCTGTTGACTTGGCAGTTATTGAGACTTTGCTACACATAACTTAGAGGAAGCCGTATGAACATAAAACCAAGAGATGTAGAGAAAGAGGGTGGTATCTCTTTTTATATTTTCTGCTCTGCCAGCTGTACTCCATACCCTCCCAATCTGGCCTGCCTTCTTCCATTCTATGAACATTTGCAGAATATCTGGTATAAGTATCAGGAAATACTCCAGGTTATTGGGAATAAAGCCACAGGCATTTCAGATAGGCTCCCTTTCAGCTATTCCTGGTCATACAAAGTAAGCTTCCAAAATGGCAGAAGAGTTTTATACCAGTAACTAACAAATGGAAAATCCTTTATGGTCATTTGACCATAAAATGGGCAGCCTTAGAGGAGGAGAGGGTTCTTGTCAATGATGACTAATCTGACTTTGGACAACTTTTCAAGGACGATGCCAGGAAGACTAAAGGGAGGAGGGTCATGCAATGAAAAGAGTCTAGGCTCTGGCTTCAAATCCTGGCTCTGTTGTGTACTGCCTATGTGACCTTGAGAAGTTACTTAACTTCTCTGAGCCTCAGACTCCATACCTAGTAAAGAGGGATAATGTCTCTCTACTGTGTGACTGTGATAGGCTAGTATAACTTCGTGTTAGCACAGTTCCTGGGGCGTACTAGACACTCAATAAAAGACTTCTATATTTTTATTTATTTTTTTAAAGATTATTTATTTATGGTACAAGCACTGGGGTACAGGCCAGAGGTGTGGGGGTAGTGAGAGAATCCACCAGAGAGGATGCAGAACAGGCAGATGGGTGGAAACACACTGCTGAGGGGATCAGCGGGCGAGGCAGGAGAGGTCTGCTGCACCATGTGGGTCCCCCCCCTGGCCGGCAGCAGGGATCAAACTCGTGCTGCAGTGGCTGTGGTTTGCTTCATAGTGTGTTGCTTAACCCACTGCGCCAACAGGGCGGGCCTGACTTCTATGTTTTTAATTGTTACTGCTATTTAGGAACATATTTCCATATTAGAATTTTATTAGAATCACTCATGTTTTGTCTGAAGACAAATTTGCCAAAAGCTTTATTTTTAAAATATTCTCAGGCCTCCCTGGTGGCACAAGGGGTTAAGATGCAGCACTGTGAAGCTGTTGTAGCCACTGCAGCATGAATTTGATCCCCGGCCAGGGAGGTGACCCACATGGCACAGCAGACCAGTCTCCTTGCTGCTCCCCTCAGCAGTGTAACTCAGTGGATCCACCTGTTCTGTTTCCCACTCTGTCTCTGGTGAATCCTCTCACACTCCCCCCTCCCCCATCTCCGGCCTATACCCCAGCTCTTGTATGCGTAAATAAATAAATCTTTTTTAAAAAAACCCTAGTTATGCCATATACCATTTCACAGGTGAAAAAATTAAACCACTAGGGGTTAGTAAACTTGCCAATACCACACAAGTAGGAAGCGGCAGGGCAGCAACTTGAACAAAGACTGACTCTAAAGACCTTTGCTGCCTAAAGTGTAAAAAGCCATGCAGCACTGCAGCATCTGGGACTCGTGAGCACTGTAGTCTCCCACGTGCTGTCACAGACTGATTGAGAACCTCAGCTCAGCAAGACCCCCAGGTGATTCTTGCGCACATGGAAGTGTGAGGAAGGCTGTTTTTTTACGGCTCTGTTGAGTAAAACTTCCTTCCCTCTAGGGGCTTTCTCTGGCAGTTGTCCTAGAACTTCATCAGCAAGTTCATGTCACCTTGGAATGAAATAGACCCCAGGTTTCTTAGGGGAAAAAAATCTTTTTTTGGTACTTTTATTAATGAGTTTTTCAGTCAATACACTGTGACATATCGGAGGGAGAAATGGGCGATTAGAACAGTTTCCCAGTGGCAAGCTCTGGTGTGATGTGCACAATGTAACTCACGTTCAAGATGCCCCGTGAGCATTTCCTCTTCTGCAGAGCAGCAGGATAACAAGCAACAAAACTGCAGCTTGCCTTACCCCCAAAGAAAACTAAAAAATGATAGTGTATGAAGAACTAAGGGTTCAAAAAATAAGCTGTTCATTTTATACTCTTCCACTTGAGAAAAATATCAAGGTCAATCAGAGCATACCGATTCCAGGGTCTCTCACTTGACTTTCTGTGCGTGTCCTGATCCTAACCAAATCTGCATTATGATCATCGCATTAACGTCTGAGACGGAGTTTAACACTGAAGCAAGGACAGACTCACAGAGAATGACCTATGCTGATAGGTCATTTAGGCTTGCAAAGTGTAGCCCTGAGACCCACTAATAAATGATGGGTGTGACAGACACTGAGTGAGGGGACGAAAGGTCCAGTAACAACTAAAATAAACTCTTTCCCCAGCTGTAAAATGAGGAAGTAAAACTGGATTTCCATGCAGCCTTCCTATTTTAACACTTTTCTGGCTCTGCATAATAAACAAGTGTAATTATAAAAATTATATATATAATTCTTTATATTTTATAATTATATAAATATATATAAAACACTTAGAGCAGTTCCTAACTATCTCATTTACCTCTTACAAGAACCTAGAAGATGGGGACCAGTATTGTTCTCATCTTACAAATGAAGAAACTGGGGTGTAGACATGTAAGTCACTCAACAGGGTTGTGTTCTAAGAGGTAAAGCCTGGGGCCTCTCTGGTGGCAGAGGGGGTTGAGGCACAGCGCTGTGAGGCTGTCTGTAGTCACTGTGCATAGGTTCAATCCCTGGTCAGGGAGGTGACCCACATGGCATAGCAGACCTCTCCTTTCTTGCCCGCTGCTCTCCTTGGCAGTGTGCTTCAGTAGATCTGCCTGTTCTGCTCCCCACTCTCTCTCTAGTAAATCCTCTCCTTCCCCCAGCCTGTACCCTAGTTCTTGTATGCATAAATAAATAAATAAATCTTTTTAAAAAAAAAAAAAAGGTAAGGCCAATTCACATCCAGGTAGTCTGATCTAAGTCTCCTTCTTACACACTCCACTCATTTGCCTTCTTTATGGCAAATATGCCCCTAGCTTCTCAGCCCTTTACTGAAAGCTCCTGAAGGGTAGTCCCAAGATGTCCGCAACGGCTGTTTTCAACATGCCTCCCTGCCATGTGGCGCTAAGGTCAGTCGAGGGTCTGTGGAAAAACTGTCACATTGTCTTAACCACCTAGAATGACTACCCAGACTTAGGGTCATTTCCAGAAAGAAACCTTTTATCAGAGAAACCTATCTCACAGCAGACATCTAGTTACAGAACATCTGGTTTTGTCATCTGAGTCCACCCTCCCTCTCCCTGATACCCCAGCCTGTATCCCATTCATTAGCTCAAGAACAAAAACCTTGGTCTGCCCCATCTACTGTAGAATTTGTAACCATGTAAATTCTCCTTATGTAATTAAAGCTGTTCTTTTTCTCCTAATCTGATATTGTTTGTTCAACCAGCCCAAGAACCCAGGGGATGAGAAATTTCCCTTTGGCCTCTGCAATCACTAGCAGAAATGAGGCCTTTCCGTACACAGTTCCCTAGGCAGTGACCTCTAAGGCAGTTCTCAACTTCGACTGCAACTTCAGTCACTTGGGGAGCCTTAAACAGCACCGATGGCTGAACCCACCCTCGGATTCTGATAGTCTGGGCATTGGGATTAAAAGAGTTTCTTAGGAATTCAAATGGCAGCCTAGATGGAGAATGACCAGTCCACACTTCCTGGGAATGATGTTGGTTCCAGGTATGTTATCGTTAAAAAAAAAAAAGAGAGACTTGTGCACACAAGAACTGGCGTGCAGGCCAGAGATGCAGGGGGTGAGAGGATTCACCAGAGACAGAGTGGGGAGAACAACAGGTGGATCTACTGAAATCCACTGCTGAGGGGAGCGCTGTGCTATCTGGGTTAGCTCCCTGGCTGGGGATCAAACTCGTGCTTCAGTGGCTGGCAATAACTTGATAATGCTGAGACTTTAACCCTTGCACCATCAGGGAGGCCCCATGTTAACTATTATATGAATGCAAGACTGAATTCTGCTACTTATATAAAGTGAATTCATGTATGTGTATTGTATTGTTTTAGATATTAAGCTTCTTCCAAAATTTCAGAGCCAGTGTCTTTCTTGTATGTGTATTTTCAGAACACAACATCCCTAGACAATGGAGAAAAAAAAAATTTAAGACCTGACTATCTTCATCTCACAAGGACAGGATCGTAATAGTCACTGAAATTTATATATTGATTATTGGTGCAATGAATATTTACCTGCTGGACTTTGAGATATCAAAAGGACACTGTCTCTGTAATTTGAGACTTTCTGTGAATGTTCGAGAAGGATGAATGGTGTAAGCAATTTTACCTGACCTCTGCTAACACATGCGTGTCTCTGTCCATTTTCATGACCCTGGCACAGGCAGCCTGGGAGATGGCTCCAGGGGTAAGGGCAAAAACATAGAGGCACATAAGCTTTGCTGACTGCTACAAAAATTGCACTTGACACCACTTGAGTATAATCATCAACCATTACCTGGCTAGTTTTCCCTTGTGGCACCTGGTGTCGGACCAGTTTATTCACTGTCGTTTGCTTTCCAGTTCACTTATCCTTAGAGGATTTAAATATGAATCCTTTTACAACTCTCCTCCTATAGATAGGTCTCTCGATAACACTTCTGCAGACCTGGCCTCAGTCTCTAGCCCAGAGCACTCCCACATTAACAGCTGCATCAGATGTATTTCAGTGTGCAAAACCTGTTTAAGATACAAGAAAGAAAATACTTGGCAATATTCCTGACCATAATCAGGAACTACTAGATGAACAGATGTCAACTAGTTTCTTAGCAATAACTACTCTTTTGATATCATTCTGAAGCTCACTTTCTACTTTTCTTTGACCCTTGCCCTCTGCTCATTTCAGGGCGTTGGAAGGTGATAGTGGTTGGCCCCTATCTTTTGGTCTCAAGGAACTGCCTTTAATCATTTACTTTATGCTACCCTACTCTTTCAACATTTCTGTTTTTTCAGTGCTGACAATCTGCTTAGGTAGAACCTGGACACAGCATTCACTTTCTCCTCTGTTAAAAGCAGATAAGCTAATGATCCCAGTTAGCTTCATTATCTTTCCACATAGTCCTTTTGTGGGTTGGTATACTAGAGATCAGTTTCTCTTAGGATGTTTTCACCTAGGATAAAAAGGTTTGCGCCTGTCCTTATTTCCCTAGTCTGGGCAGTTTAATGCAGTCCCCACTGGCATATACTCCACATTGTAGAATGTTCTCTAACACAAGGGCATGACATAAGCCATGACTGTGATGATGACCCACTGTGAGATCTGTGGCAAGTAAACTGCAACAGGTAAGCATCAGTGTTTGCAAATGATCCAAGGACATCTCTGTCATACTACTACCTTCAATCGTAGGCACTCCTGCAAGACTTTTTGAGAAAGAGAATCACAGGAACTATAGAGGGCACTTCCATCACCTGCAGCCCAGGCCATTTATGCCACAGTCTTAGCCGAACCACAATAACTGACACTTTTACTGGATATGGTGACTACATGCCTGCAGAGATTTGACCTGGTATATCCACGAAGGCTTTGAAAGGTGCACAGCCATTGGCCCTTCGTTAAAAATTGCCCACCACATATTTCTTGGGGGTGGTTACAACTATCTGATCTTTAAAGACATAAGAAGGTTAAGACAATATTAAATCAAGTATAACAGAAAGCTATTACCTAATAGACAATACACATTAGTCTGGAAAATGTATTCAAGTAGGGAGGCTGCACTAGCTGGACACTCTATACATGCTTTATTTCATTAAATTGTAACAATTCTGCTAGCAATGTTTCATGAAATTACTTAAATCTAAACAAAATCCTCTGGTGAAGAAAATATTTCCTGATCAGCCAATTTCCTGATCAGTCCTGGCAATCAATATGACATGTCCCAGCTGGTCTGCTACATGCAAAGTGTGTTCTAGGACAGCAACTTGGCAGAACAGCTTTCATTCACATATAGTACCACTGCTAAATGATACCCCGTCCACACGGAAACAAACCTTAAAAGCAGACAGATTAATGCAGACAACTCTCAACTTGATGGTATCTTGAACAAACCACTTAAGGTCATTTCCTTCTGACCATTGACTGAAGGGCCAAAGGGAGGAAAAAACCCTCATCACATGGACATTGCATTTTGGAGGCTGCTAATATCTTTGGCTGATCTGAGATTATACTGGATACTAACAATAAATAAAAACATTGAACACACTAACTTGGCTCGATGAAATAAAAAGGCAACTCAAGTTACCATTTATAATTTTAGAGTTTGCTTCACAAAGAAAATGCTGTTTTACTAAGCAATGAACACTTTCATAAAAAATTTATTTCACACTTTTATACAAATATCCACAGGTATTTTCTAATCATGAAATAATTTTACAATGCTAGTCAGTATAAAAATGTATCAAATGCAAACAGACCAGTGATTTGACTTGAGATGACATTTTAAACAATTATAAATTTAACCACCACTACATTCTTGTTTCCTGTTGTTAAACCACCCTTCCACCCCCGCCCCACCCTCCCCTTTTAGGACATTCATTTTTATAATACAGGTCTATAAACACTTTTAAAATATCAGCTTCTTGGCAACCTGTAAAGCCAGTGCATTGGGTTCCAAGTTACCTAAGCAAGAAACTGAGATTTTAAACATGGTTATTCTGAGAAATTCTGTAAACAAAATATCATTTGTAAAATTATTTTTGTGAATGAAAATTCAAAGTACAACTACAATAATGTCCTTAGAATCTTAAGAACATAAGATTTCTGTACAGAAAAAAATTAAAACTCCAAGCAACAATGGCACATAGAGCTGTATTTTGTTCCTTTAAAGATCAAGACACTACTTACACTAAATCCAAACAAATTAGCACCTGTTTGCTGCTGCTTCCCACATAACTTAACATCGTGAAGCACAATTGGCAATTTGGCTCTCATATCTGTTCAGTCTCTATTGACTATATAAAAATCATATCTTTCTCCTTCCCTCCCCCTCCATTTTTACAATTGAAAAAAAAAATTGTCAAGTTTTTGTTAGAGTGGTCCCAAAGGAATTCTGGGAATACAGACGGGGTGGGGGTCAGGGGGAACAAAGCAAAAAATAGAACACTGACACTGATTAAATGGTACCAATAATATAAAAAAACTTAAAAGCCAAGACATTCTATCTGACTTTTGGGATCAGACAGTCAGTAGTCTCACACTGGATGGGTTAGGAGCCACCAGAGGCACTCACCACTTCTTTCAAGTCCTGAAAATACAGTATCTGCAGCAGTGGCCACACTGTACTAACGTTCAATAAACAAATCCCTTGATTCCAAGATTTCCTTAAGTTACAGCATGAGAGTCAGAAATATCAAGAGTTTTAAACTCTAAAATATCCAATGTCTGGTAAGACTTAGATATCTTATGGTTAATCCTATTTCTTAAAGCTTCTGAGTTTGGAGGGAGGAGTGAAGGCTCTCATGAAGGGAGATGTTCTAATAACTTAAATGTCTCTGTAAATGCTGACAACTCTCTGGTACATTTAGAAAGAACTGTTTTCTTTTTGCAGTAAATAATTTAGGTCAAACCAATGACCTCTCAGGTTCTAATTCTGATGGTTTAGTCCAACCTGAAGGGGGCAAAGGAAAATCTTTGGCCTGTTAGTCAACAACAAAATGGTTTGTAAAAAAGGAAAAATAAATACCATGTACAAATAAGTATAACTAGCATTGAAGTCTGTTGCGCCTGTGTTTTAGTGAAAGGGAGAATGAAACCTGTGTGTGTTTGGTGTGAGCAAGTATTCACACATTTAGGAAGTGGAGAAAACGGCACGATGGCAGCCGCACCTTCTATTGCACATTTATTCTAAGATAGCACTTGCAAATGACACACAGCTGCCCCGATGGCACAGTCTGGCGAGGTGCACAGTTACCCGGCAGGTGCTCCAGTCCTATGGAAAGGAGGTTTGCAGAGGCAGTGACAAGGTTAGCACGGCCACTCTGTTAGCGCAGTGATTGTGGGCGCCTTCTTCCAGCTACTACCAGGAGGATGTCACATAAGCACAACTGGGCAGGCCGTTCCCCAGCCACACCAAAGTGTGTCAGCCACACCAAAAACAAAGGCAACCCGGCAAGTTAAATTAAGGCAGTTAAAGAAAAATCCATTCCAACAGTCTTAAATTTGGTTGTGCAAAACAAGGAGCCTTAGGCTAAGTAACAATGTCCACAGATAAAACTGTAGGTTCGTGCTGTGTGTAGTCTGTCCGAAATCAATATTCAGGTACTGAGTGGGTTGATAAATCCATTTGAATTTCTGAGTTGGGGAAAAAAAGGGCTGTTTGGGTATTATATAGTTTTTTGTTTTTTGGCTCCCCTAGGAATAGCTTTCGTTTTCATTCCACTTTGTGATCCATTGTTTTTTTTCAAGGTTATCATTATACTTTTCATCTTTGATCTCTCGCTCTTCTTTTCGGATCCTGACAGCATGGTACTTGGGAACGCTATCATCGTACCTATAGCGTTTAAAGAATCCACACTGGAGACAAGGGAAGAAAAACAGAAACAAATTAAATCATGTCCAAAAAAGCAAGTGCACATAATGGGACTGTCTAAGCTTTCTGCTCAGCTATACCTACCCATGGACTAAGGAAAAAAGACATGGTTTTCCTAGAAGAAAGAACTAAGAGGTCGAAAAGAAGTGACACAGCAAGTGGGGGTTAAGGGCAAAAGAAGAACAGCCATAAAACCAGAAGAAAAGTCTGTTTTCATGTTTATGCATTTTACACCAATGTGAACTACATCTTTACTACGAACAAGATTATATGAAACCATGCTTCCATTTTTAGTAGTCACAAGATTATGGGATTTAAAAGATCAAATTTTCTGATGATTAGACTACTTTAAAGAACACTTTAAAGCTCATAAACCAAAGATTATTTCATGCTCCTCTTTCACTAAGAAAATGGAAACCAGGTCCCAGGTACTTTACAAAATACTATTAAGATTTGACGGTGTTCAAATGGTCAATTTAAGAATCTTCTCTCCTCTGAGTCTCCAGCACATATATCTTTCATGAGCTAGAAGGTAATTTACAGTACCTGGACTTGCTGCTGTGCTTCCAAACTAAGCTGTTTCACTAGTGAATCATGGAGTAACTGTGTCCTACGATAAACTCAATCACGTACTGAACAGAACTGAGGAAAGCATCACTAGGTTATTTCAGAGCGCCCTCTCGTTTTCTGTTTGGCAGAAAGACGTTACATTGAAATTGTTGGTGCATATATATTTTATTTTAGAAAATGTTTAATCCAACCCAAAGTAGATTTTTATTGAGAATGTATCTGGAAGTTTTAAAATCAGATTGAATTATTTTAATGAATCAAATATAAATGCCTTTTTAGAAAAAGGGTATCTTTTCAATTTAAAGATGCTGATAGAAGGGTGAGGAAGACACTTAAAATGGTAGATTAATGTGATTATTATGTGACATTAACAGGGACAGAAAACCTTTATGTTGAACAATGTTGTGTCATTAAAAGGTTGGGGGCACAATAAACTTATGTGCATGGTCATTAGGGATGATGGACAACAGAACCCGCTGGGAACCAACAGGAATGACAGAAATGATGGACAAAGAAGTTTTATTCTGAGACCATTTCTACCTGGACTCATTTATTATTCTGCACCAAAAAAGGCAAAATACCATTTATTACAAAATGTTGGCTCTTGCCTTATTTAAACAAAGAAGGGAGTCATGGGTGATATTGAAACTGAAATGGAAATGTTGGGATTTATCATGACAGTGCCATGAAGGGGATTAAAGGAGTAATCCTCTCATGCCCACAGAGTGGAAAAAGGAATTGCTGCCAAATTCCTGTTTCCATAGATCTACAAATAAGAGAAGCAAAACATGAACTTAAATCAACTGAGACTCAAGGTTGAACAAAATTTCTAGCACATGAAACAAGGTCAAACTCTATTACAACATACTGAAATTAAAACTGCACAGAATGTTTCCATACTAGAAATTTGTATATTGAGGTGGTTTTGGTAAAGAACCATTTTCTGAAATTGCCCATAACGTCCATCATGCCAATAGTCATGTTTTGTTGTAATGGTCTTTGACCCTGGAGTAAAGATGCAGGAAAAGGAAGTTGCATGCTTAGCTAGCATAAGACAATTTCTGAGCAACAATAAAAGCATTTCAAGACTTTCCCCATCACTGTATAGCAAGGAGATAAAAGATGACCATGAGAAAGCCTCCTTATCAAGAGAAATGTTTCAACATGCAATTGGTTAAATAGGCAGTCAACACAAGCTCCTATCTGTGGGAAATTCCAAAATGGACAAGAAATCTGGAATGATTTCTCATGCATCTTTGAAATTCCAAGTGGGATTCTATACAGTGGTTTATTCTATACAGGGTATACACAGAATGTAATTTTCTTCATAGCTGTGGGTGATATTTAACAACACAAGATAACTCACCTTTAACAAAAGATTCCTTGTGCATTAAAAACACACACACACACAACTGAGCTTTCAAGTGAAATAAAATAAAATCCAAGCAAGGCAAGCCAGTGTGGACATTTGGAAACATCTGTTAATGGGACACACACAGCAAGCGGTTGCTCTGAACGTTAGCCACCACAACCATAGCAGGTCCCACAGCTAGCAATTAAAAAACATTGATCAATTACCAATTACAGAAGTAGATCAATACTATGCATCAGAAGTAAGCCTCTCTTTATCAGACGGCTGAGCATGGATCTCAGCCTTGTGATATGTGGCATCATAATGATCTTTCTTATTTCTCTTGAAGAAACCACACTACAAGGAAGCAAGGTATTTAGTCAGTTTTACAGTTTTGTGTATAAGAACTAAACAAAAGAAAATCTCAGATTTTAACCTGTTTTCTATTTATAGCCTGTTTGTAAAGAGACCACTATGGAGCAAGCGAAAATGAGCAGTCACTATACCATGTTCACTATTACGAGCAATCAACCCACTTCTGTAATACCTGGGATCTCTGCTCAATATTTATATGGATAACTGTCAACTAACTGATTTTTCTAACAACTGATGAGGACAAAAATCATCCCCAAAATATACACATCTGATTATAGCTTTAGGCGATTTCTTCTTACAGGAGAATAGACTCTACAATAGGCAAAAGATTGACTTCCACAGTTTATTAAGACAAAGGTTAAAGAACAGTCTCCAAATCCAAATAAAACAGATAATAAATTTTTCTGTCTTTTACAGGAAATTTTAAGGAACAAATGCCATTTGCTTGAGGTCTTTGGAGATTTGTGGGGTAAATCGCAACACAAATTCAAACACAGCATCATGACAGGATGATTGCTGTCATTTTCCCAAACTCTGAACCACCATCTAGCTCTTAAGTGATAGGAACCTATGCCCCTCAGGTTAGGTCACTCTAAATGAGTATAAAAGTATAATTCCATTTCCACTATAATTTCCTTCAACTTTTTCTATTTACTTGTATCTAGTTCATAAGACCATAGAACTGTCCTTTGAAATATAATAAATCTCTGCCACCCAGGAAATTCTGCTTCCTACTCTAGTGATTCCAAAAGGCAAAAGTCCAGATCTGCTTGGTACAGTATAGAAGCCACTGACATCAAGTTAATTTTAATTTAAAATTTAATACTTGAGTTGTACTAGCCTTATTCAAGAGCTCAGTAACCACGTTAGTCACTATTTATACTGGACAATGAAGCTTAAAAACATTTCCAATATTACAAACATTATATTGGGTAGAGAAGTCTAAAAGTTGATTGAGATTAACTTAATGTTTACTTGTGACTCAAACAATTGAGGAAAAAAATACAAGTTGACACACTCAGTCAACTTCTAATAACACAGTCTAGTAAATAGGGTAGGAGAAGGAAGGAACCAGTAACCCAGAATCCTGGTCCTGCCTGCAGCTTGGTAACATTCTTAACATTCCCCTGGGCATGAGCAGCAAAGCAAAGGTGGGGTCTGGAGAACTTTCCTCTTTTACTTAAAATTAAAATCCTATACAGAATTTCAACATACAAAGTAGAGAAGAAACTGCCTGGATAGTTTTGATACCTACATAGATGTACAACAATATAGTTAAAGGCCACTCAACTAAGAGTCCTTTCTCAGCCTAACATTATTCTATGGTTTTAACACCAAAAAGAGGCTGAGTTTTAGAAAGGAGACTATTAGTGGAAAAAAAAAAAAGTAATTCAACATGGGAGTTATAGAAGTTGTCTTCTATTGTTTTAGAGAGTATACTAGTGAGTCTGGATGTTGTAGAGTTCCCAATAGACAGCAAAACCCTACATCATTTAGTCCAACCTACTTATTAAATAGCAAAGGTAAACCAGTGCTCCAGGGAGGTGAAATGATTTCCCCAAGATTATATAGCTTGGGTTTCTTGATTCTCAACCCACTGCTATGCTCATCATCATTAAAGACTTCCAATAAGACCTGCTCTGAAAAAGATCATCCTAGTGACCCTTGTTAGGAAGCTCAATAAGGCCATCATCAAATAGTAAAATTAAATTTCAGGGTCTCTCCTTAGATGGCTGTGTGCTTGCCAGGGAAACCTTCTCAGAGGTGAAACTGGCGAATGTGCCAAGCAAGGAGGAATTGTGGCATGACAGATACCAAGCTTAATACACATATTTGGAGAACATTATCTCAGATTGGCAAAAGGATGTTTTTTAGAAAAATAAAAAAGAGTTCCCATATTGGAAAGAAGGAATATCCTGAATTGTTCATTACACTCGATTCCAAGGAAAAGATAAAGAGGTTTGAACCTAAGGAATACTGCTTGAGGGTCATGGTCCTTTATCAGAACTCTCAGAACAGGCATTTTTGGTGTTTTAAAAAAACCCAGAATTTTTGGTGTTTTAAAAAAAGTAATATGCTGCAAACATAATGCCACTGCGATCAAAATACTAATATTTTTGCAGTAGAACTAATGAATAAAGGATAAGGATTATAAATAGTCTCTCTTCATACCATGTCATGTCTTACTGTCAAATAAGTCATTACAAATATTGTTTTCAAAGTTTTTGGAATTTGTAACTACAGATAAGAGATTGTGGACTTACTTCCATTACTTACTGAAATAACTGAAAATCTACAGGTTGTAGTTTTATAATACAAGTATGCATTCAACTCCCACACACTTTTTTTGAATGTAGCCTATTTATTAGTAAAGCAAAAAGAAGAGACTGCCTTTTATTGACAGTCAAAGGACCAAATTCCAATGACTCTGATATTGAACCCAAATCTTTTTCCTGTTTCATACAGGATAGGACTCCTGTGAAATGGTATTATCCATCAGTTCTCGGTTTTCTATCCCTATCCAGCTGCACCTATAACAATCCCCATGGCTAAAGATGCTTTCTTTAGCAGGGTTATACATTCAGAATAACATGATATCCAACAATTTGATTTAGGGCCAGACTTTGACTGAGATGAAGAAAAATGCTATTCAAGTATTGGGTTGTTGGAAAAATCATGATGTACTTTTCCTATGCAAAAATGTGTCAATACTTTTCTGACAACCCTAAATAATAAAACAAAAAGCTGTTATTTGTCCAGCATACAAAATTATATGAAAACCAACAAACTTTGCACACTTAATAATTTTCTTATACAGATAATATGCTTTTAAACAAAAAGCATCAAAATCTAGGTGTTCACTGTACAATTCTCAAGTTTACTATAGGCTGGGAAAGTTTCATAATAAAACAAGGGGAAAGAAGCAATAAAAAGAAACAGACATACTTTCAGTGTCAACTTACATTTTTAAAACATCAAATAAACTTCATAGCACAAAACTCAAATGTCAGATCTGACTTACCTTCCATAGTAAAAACACTAATAGACCAAGCACCAAAATCCCAGCAAGAATAGCCACTAGGATGATCCACCAAGGAACTCCTGAGTATTGAGCTGTCGTTTTTGAGGGGAACACAGTCACACGAACCTGTGGAACAAAAAAGAGGACAATGTCATCATAAACCTGGGTGAGTGCTAATTCAAAGAGTTTATTGTTCTAACTCTACTTCCAGAAAATTTGGACAGTGCAATCCATGGACAAATGAAACACCTTTGATGCAAGATCCTTTCCCTCGATAACAGAATATTGTTTCAAGAGACATTCCTTGGAGATCTTTTCCCAGAATCTAGAAAATGCTCGTAAGTTTTGACATGGTATCTCTAGGCTAATTTACCTTTAGATTTTCTTGTTATCAACAAGTATACAGACATTTATATAGTGAGCCATTATCACCAAGTTTCAAAAACTACCAATACATAGGCAACCTTGTTCCAACTATATAGCTTGTTCTCTTTTATTGGTTTTCAGCAATGGAAATGAAAGAGCCTGTTTATGCACAACTAGCCTACATTCTTCACTCAGACCTTAAAGATACTGTGAATTATAAAAACAAAGATGGAACCATTTTAACTTTTCCTTAGGAAATCAAACTAAGGACCTTGAAAGCAACTTCCTGAGATGGTCGGGTGTCCTCTTCTACAACAATATGTAAACTGGCCCTGAGATTCATGCAGAAGCAGCTTAGAGCTATCAGATGAAGTGGATAAGAAGTTTAAACACTGAACATCTGATACTTGGGCAAATAACAACTAAGTACAGATAGTTATTTATTCAGAAACCCAAAAGGTTGCTTATGACAGTTCATAACTCAGGTAATAGATATTTAGAATTCAGGTGGATTTCTGTGATGCCAGGATACTCTTTTTCAAGCACATAAAAGACCAAGTGATTGCTATAAATGTGACTTTATAAACTACACTGATTGAGGCCTATCAGTTTGAGGTTTCTGATATTTCTGAATTAATATAAAAGGTAAAATGCTTAGAGGAAGCACTTAATTTTTGAGAAGTCAATATTCTGTATTAGCACTGAACCCGGATGCTGCCTGAAAGTGCTTCTGTGTCCTTCAACACGTCTACGCAAGAATTCTATTTTTCATCTCCTCTTTCTGCTTATGCAAGAAAACAGCTTACCAAACTCATTTGATTTCTAAAAATACTTAAAAGCAAGAGAAATACTTTTCTTTAACCATTTCGGAGGAAGGCATTCACATTAGTGCTTTCAGCATAAACACCTTTACCAGCCGTGTTTCCTGCTATGCTCTCAGAGGCTGCCCTCAGGCTCCCACTCCCAGGCTGGCTTCCAGGCTCACTGCCCCCAGGTGGAAGCCAAAGCACTCTCTTGAGATTACAAGGGTCTCCATCAAGTAGAGAAGAATGGTGAGCAACTAGTGAAGAAATAACATAACCTGTGTGACTGGTGAGCTGACTGTTCTAAAACACAAAGAAACTTTCAAGTGGTCTATTTCGTGACTCATTGAACTTTCCTTCCCTAATATCAAGCGCAGGGAAGTACACGGTAAGTCCTAGGGGGCAAGGTGACAGCTTGGACCACCCTAAATTGCTGGAATAAGTCCTGATAAACCTGAAAGTACAAAGTAGAGACTGATGGGTGGACAGGGGAATGAGCCTTATAGTAACACCATGTACCAGAGCCTTTTAAATGACTGGTAATTGGGGAAAATCATTCCCATAAATGGCTGCAATCCAAAAGCCTAAGAATGGAACAAGGTAATTTTTTATTTTGCAGCCTGGGGCAGAAATACACTAGACAAGTGGAAATCTAGTTTTAATTCTAGAGTTAAGTTCCAGGTATGGCTACCTTTCAAACCAGGGCCTGGAGTCTTTTCAAAATTAAAACAGGTCCTCCCTGGTGGCCCAGAGGTTAAGTGTCAGCGTTATCACCACTATGACTTGAGTTTGATCCCTGGCCAGGAAGCTGACCCACATATGGCACAGCAGACCTCTCCTATGTTGCCCGCTGCTCCCCTCAGCAGTGTATTTCAGTAGATCTGCCTATTCTGCTCCCCACTCTGTCTCTGGTGAAACCTCTCACTCCTCACATTCTGGCCTGTACCCCAGTTTTCCACGCAATAAATAAATCTTAAAAAAAACAACAACACAACAATAACTGTAGAACAACTCAGTGCGCACTGGGCAGAAGGTTGACGCCTGGGGCTAGGCTGCCCATCCACTGGGAGGATACGCTCTGCAAAGCCAGTCCGTGAGGAAGGCCGCTGTCTGGTCCAGGACAGAGACAGACCAGTGAGCAAGACTTTGTTGTTTGTCTCCTTAAACTGTTAGTTGAGGTTTTTCGGTATGACTGCTGTTCTCTCCAGCTTGGGCTGGAAGTTAGAGGAGGAAGCTGGCCTTGGAATCAGGGGAGGGAGACCCACTGTGAGCTGTGGTTCCCAGAGTTTAGGAAGGCCGTCTCACCTGTCACAGCAACCTTGACTGGTGGTCAGCGACAGGTTAAGGTTAGCAGAAATTATCTCAACAATTTTTTTGCCTGTTTCATTAAAACCTAGGCATTTCTACAGAGCTGACCTATGCACGTGGACTTCATCTGTTTTGTGCCTGCAAGAGGGAAAAGTGCTTAAGCTCTGTGGATGCATTACATTCCATCAGCGGCGAGCATTGCTTAGACCACATTAGCTTGCCTGCTGCCAAAATCGTTTCGGAAATCACTCTGTAATGTAACACCCTCTGCTCTTATTGAGCATCAGGTAAGAAATCACCCGGTGAAGGGATTTTCATGTCTTTTACAAAACTCTCTAGTAAAGACCCCATTGCCAGAGTGAGTGCCCCTCATATCAGAAATCCATTTTATAAACGGATCCATGTCTCCAGTTCTCTACAGTTAGAGCCAAAAAAGAAAATCTCATTCCCCTGAAGAATGATAGCTCTACTTTTGCTTATTATATTCTCTTTTTCCTCTGATAAGCCAGGAAGCTTAGATGCTCTCTCCCTGCTTCCTTAGGAATGAAGTTGGGGCTTATATCCAACCTGAAAATAAGCCTCCTCTGCCCCTAAACCCTTGACTTAATTCAATAACTGTCTTGGTTCACTGTCTCCTAGGTCATGAAATTCTTAACAATTGACACTATATCTTATTCAACTTTGTTTCTTTAGCATTCTGCTGAATGAAGGACAGTCAGCATGTCCTTATTAGGTGCTTGCTAACTGGACAGATTTAACTTAATTGATGTTAAAATGTAATGATCTTATCTGGTTCAATTAGGTGATCAGCGCTTTCTGACTTTGTTATGACAATGTCTTCTAGAGAAGTGAACACAAAGTCTGTGATTGGTTGGGTTATAACAAAAAGCAGGGAAAAAAAGAGATAAATCTTTTTTTTTTTTTTAAAGCAGGATTAGAGTAAAAGCAATGGGAAGAAGTTTCAATATTAAGACCAAAAGATAAGACCGAATTACTTAGTCTCCTTTGCATCTATCTCCAAAGAAAAAGGATGAAATGAACCAAGATAAAGATGACACTGAACTCTGCAGTAAGTTGAGGGAGTAAAATAAAAAACACCTTAGCACTTGAATTAAGCTCAAACCTTTATGGCCCCCCGAAACTGTACCTTAAAACACTAAAGAAACATATTGACATTGATATCTGAGCCATTATATTTCAGAAATCACAGCTAACAGACAAGGCATCAAGAGAACAAAGATAAGAAAATGTCACCTTTCCAAGTAAAATGGGACCTTGTTTAGAAACCAATAATCTCATTTTAAAAATCTACTACTTATTATGCAAATCAAATAGGATGACAGCAAAATTCTAATTCCCATTAGAAGTCATGAGTTCACCAAGCCTTAAGAACATGACATGACCAAGAGACCCAGACACTAGATTGGGTAGCAGGGCCCCCAGTTCCACCATCTCCCTGAAAATAAGCAAAATCATAGGCCCAAGGTCTGGTCTCAACTCCACATGCTAGTCCTCAGACCCTGAGGGAGACGCTTTCTTCTGACTCAGTATTCTCATCTGAATTTGGTATTTGGGGGCATGATGGGGAGCAAGTATCAGAGTCAGACAGGAGCTTGTAGTCAGACAGTTGTAGGTTCCATCCAGAACCCCATGCCTCTGTGCCTGCGCCTTTTTTTATGAAATGTGTATAATGTCTACTCTGGCAATCTTGTGAAGTTTAAATATAGTATGCAGGTAAAGCATCTAGAAAATCATATAGACATTTCATTAAGGCTTTTTGAATGTTAGCCCTTTCCCTCTAAAGTGTTTGTTTTCTTTCCGGCTCTAAAAACGCTGATTCTCTCAGTTACTGATTTAAAGTTACAGAAAGCTATAGCAGCTATCTTCAGTCAGAGAGGTAAGGAAGATTCTTGGGGAAGAAGTGGTTTAGTGGCAGTCCCTTATGATACCCGATGTGACGATGTAGAGAGCTGAGCTGGACCGCCATGCACAGAAAACGTGAGGTCAGAGTGACTTATGGGCAGGTGAGCCCGAGCCCGGCCAGGTTTACCCACTTGTCCCAGGGCCCTGCCTGCTTCAGCAGCTGCTCCAGACAAATGTATTCTGGTTTGGATGATGAACTGTAACAGCCAAGGCTCGTTATACTTTAGAAACCAAAGTGATCAGGGAGACTCACTGAGTTTTTAGCTGCCTAAAAGACTAAAACCAGAACACTTCCAGAAGCAGATCAGCAGATGAACCAAAGAACAATAGATTCACCATCTTTCTTCCTTCCATTTCTTTTGCAAAACATCCCATCCTTGGCAAGTATCTGCTTTACCTCAAGTATCTGACAAGAGCCCTGCTGGGCTCTCGACTCCCACAAGAACCCCTCACTAGAGATACACAACAAACCGTTGTTCCTAGTCCTGTTGATATTTTAAGTGACCTCATTGAAGAACTAGAGGGCATGCTTCTTAGTTTTAAAAAAAGATAAAGTTTGCAGGGATACAAAGTTTAGAGAGAACAAATGGCCAAGACTCAATAATTATATCATAACTGAAACAACAGCCCAAAAGCAAATCATATAAAATCGGGTATACATTTAAAGGCATGTCTTTAGATTTTCAAAAACTGCTCAAGGATGGGATATAGGAAACACAGTTCAACAACACACCCTGATGAAAACACTTGGAAGCTTCAGCAGAACACAAACTGCTAGAAATGCAAACACAATCCTCAGCAAGGATTTAAAAACCAAAGATGAGGATGAACCAAGGATGTGGGGCGGAGATGGTGGGTGGTATGGACCCAGGCTAAGCTGACCTGGGGGAATCGCACAGGAAGTTCCTCTGCCCAGCCGAGTCCCTGTGCCTGACTTAGAGCTGCCCTGGGAAGGGGACAGGCCTGAACCAGTGAGGCAGTGCTGGCATGGCTGGGAACTGAAGAGCACGGTGCTGAGCTCTGCAGAGAATGAGAGAGACAAGTCCAAGGAGGCCTAAGAGTGGCCTCTAGTTATTTCCATGGCTGCCACAAGGCAGATACGGACTTGTTCCAAGAGAGAAGCAGGGACTGATTTGACAAAATTCGATTGTGGATTCATATATAATGAGATCTCCTAATGTCTGCTGACCACACAAGGGCACTTGTGACCCCACAATACAGCGAGGTTACCATCTTTGGGAGCACTCCGACAACAGCTCCAGCATTTAAAAGGCATGGGGGTCTACAGAGCTAGGTGTTGCTCTACTCTTGCACTGAGCCAATAACGCCAATCTACAGCCTGTGCTTCAGAACTAGATGACCCCAGATTGTTTCTTTTTTCAGTCATTCTGTTAAAATATAGCTTGGGATAGCAACCCCTAAAACACACTGTTCAGATTCCTCTTTCATGAGGCTTATGGCTGCAGTGAGGGAAATGAGTGCCAAAGAAGTCTGTCCTCAGGCCATGCACATGGGGAGGAGGAAAGAATGATTTGCTATGAACTGAATGAAGACGGGCAACCTCTCCCTTGAGTGCCTGTCCAACCTCTCACCTGAGTGCCTGCGTTTGGCAGTTTGATATTGTCTGTGGTAGCAATTACATCAATGGAAGCCCGCACGAGAATGTCCAAGTAGTTCATTTTGGAATATTCCTGTTTTGAGACAAAATCGGGAAAGGCATGAGGGAGTGACACATGCCCTAGGAGATGGCAAATGACCTGTAGGGGACAGTGTCATGCAAGGCCACACCTCTAGAAACGTGCTGTTCCATAGCCTGGAGCGCAGAACCACAGAGGCCTTGCTGTCCAGCCCCCGCAGTGGGCACTTGATGGTCACACAGTTCACGTTCACGGAACAGTTCTGGAGAGAACAGGAGAAGCAGCAGTTACGATGCAACAGTCTGGGGAAGACCTCCCATCCTCTGTCAAGGATTCGTAGCTCTTGAAAAATACTTACAAGAGTCTGGTATTTTCTTTCAGAAAATAAAGAAAATTTTCGGCTATCATCTATCTGTTTTTCAGAAATATCCCGTTTTTTCCTTGTGTTGTGAGATTCCTGAAAAGAATTATATCCAGAACAGTTCTACTTAGTGTAATTCTTTTGTCATGTCTATACAAAGCTCTTGAGCATACCCTCTAAAATGCACATTCAGGGCCTCCCTGGTGGCGCAGTGGGTTAAGCAACGCATTATGAAGCAAACCGCAGCCACTGCAGCATGAGTTCGATCCCTGCCTCCGGCCAGGGAGGGAACCCACATGGCGCAGCAGACCTCTCCTGCTGTGCCTGCTGCTCCCCTCAGCAGTGTGTTTCAGTTGATCTGCCTGTTCTGCTCCCCGCTCTCTGTGGTGAATCCTCTCACCCCCCCACACCTCTGGCCTGTACCTCAGTGCTTGTATGCATAAATAAATCTTTAAAAAAAAATAAATAAAATGCACATTCATAAGTCATATTCACCCTTTATCCATCACCAAAGGTGCAGAAATAATTTAAGTACAAAATTGGCAAGGGTTGTTACAAAGTTCACTTCAAGTTTATTATTGTAATTTATCCCCATCTTTGACCTTAACCCAAAGATGCTTTCTTTGTTTCTGTGTCTCCCCACCAAACTGAACATCCTGAGCTTAGACATCAAATCTCAGTCACGGTACCCCCAGCTCAGTAACCTACATATAGTTAAAAAAAAAAAAAAAAAAAAAAAAAAACACAAACANAGTAACCTACATATAGTTAAAAAAAAAAAAAAAAAAAAAAAAAAGCACATACATTGAATTAAGTGACACTAAAGAATAGGGAAAGAGGCAAAAAGAACTAGCTTATGTGACTTACTCCAAATAGAGTATTGAAAATTAACCCATGTAAGTAGTTTTAAAATGGCATTTTCCTTAAAATAAGGATTATAATAGACCACTTTGTTTTTCAAAGGTGATGGATGGAGGATCGTATCTATCCATACCACTTTGTCACTCACTGTGACTAGCCACTGTCACTACATGATCATTCCAGATCCTTAGAATTTAAAATATCAGACATGTAAAAACAAAGCAAATCATCATCAAACTGAAGCATAAGTGATAAGCCAGTTACATGCATGGAACAGTAAAGAGTGCAGGCAGAGCTGTGACTGAATGCAGAATCTATCTCTTCACTGCTGAGTGCTTCCAAGCTAGTTAGTGTCTCCAAATCTCATTTTCTCATCTTGGAAATATTGGGGAAATGAAAAATACCTCAGGAGAATGAAATAAGAGATGTGGTGAACAAGCAAAGAGATCACCACAGTGTCCGAGACATGGTAAATACTCAATAAATAGGTACCATTACATATACACAATAGAATACTATTCAGCAATCAAAAATGATAAACTAGTGACATAGAAACATGGATAAGCTAGAAGGAATTATACTCAGAGAAACAAGTCAGAATGCAAAAGAAAAATATCGGATGGTTTCACCTTTGGGAGGAATGTGAAAGAGCAACAACTACAACAAAAACAAAAAAAAAACAAGAGAAAACTCAAGGGAATGAGCAATTACAACCAAAAACAAACAAACAACTAAACAAGGTCAAAAGGTCAAAGATAAACCAAAGGGATCGTGGGGACGGGGAGGAAGGGGTGGATAGAGACAGGGATGAGGGCAGAAAGAGCACAAGGGACTGAGGTGATGGTGCACAGGTGAGAACACCCTGGGGACTACCAATGATGTCAAATGTAATTAAATGAATCTAATAAAAAAAACCCTCATATTTGTATAAATTTTAAAAAATAAATGTGTTCCATTATGAAAAATAATAACGAGGGTCTCCCTGGTGCAGCAGGTTGAACACTGCACTGTGAAGCACTCACTGCACAGCAGCTCCAGTTCAAGCCCCAGCCAGGGAGGGGACCCACCCAGCGCAGTAGACCTCTCCTGCCTCATCCCCTGTTCCCCTCGCAGTGTATTTTAGTAGATCTGCCTATTCTGCTGCCCACTCTTGTCTCTGGTGAATCCTGTCACCTGCTGAGACTCTGGCCTGTACCCCAGGTCTTGTATGAATAAAAAATAAATCTTAAAGAAAAAGTTTTCAGTGTTACTTGCTAAAAGGTCCCGGCGTCTTTTGTAATGAGCTAGACTTCCTGGGAGTTAACATTTGGCTGGTCTGCCCGTAGGAGCACAGTGCATTCCTCCTTACGTAATAGCGGATCGTAAAACTTCAAAAAATGTCATTTATTTCAAGCAACACTGCAAAACCCTGACTTCGGTGCCACAGTGGCTGCTAATAAGAACTCCTGTCTGACTTGATTACAGTTGACTAATAATATAAAGGAGAAATAGTGACCTCAAAGAAGACATCTCAGAGGAATATCAGTTTCCGGACAAAAGCAGTAATTTTTCCCCTTCAAAGTTAACTTCTCCTATTTATATCTATGGAGACATGAGGTAAATCCACCAACATACCTTTAATTTCAGGAAGTTTATTTCACTTTGTGGCTCACAAGCTATGTTTTCCAACCCTGAGGATTCTACTTTCATCAGATAAAGTAACCATTTGCCATTGCTAATTTCTTTTGGCCACTGGATATTCAAGGTTGCTGTGCCGAGTCTTTTAAGAGGTTTGCCCAAGTTAATTACCTGTTAGAAAATAATATAATTATTTCAGTGTAATACTTTTAATGTAAAATTAAGCAGCAGCTCCTATTGCCAACAGAAAAAAGTCAAAATATCTGGCATAAACCTATAATGAAAGCACAGCCTCCAAAAACAGACTAGAGAAAGAGTCTACAAGATTGAGTTTTGTGCTTAAATATACTTGTCAATAAAAAGTAAGGAGGAAGAAAGGTCAAAGTGAACCGATGGCTCGTTCAGTCTAGGAGTAACTGCTGCAAGCAGCAGGATTTGCAGTGTGGACCTGCTGTGTTCCCAGCAAGCTCAGGAGGTCACTTCTGTGAAGTGCTCTGTGACCTCCCACGCTGCGATGACCAAGCCTGTGCCAGCAGGGTACCAGCAACCTGCTCCTGGGAAACCCTACCCACTCTGAACATGAAGCTGCTTTTGTGCTCCCTACCCAGGGGAGACTGGAGACAGCAACTGAAATATTCTGAGTAAAACCATTACAGGAGCCTTGGAAATGGGATGCCAGCCTGGAAACAGCAACTTCCTGCAGCAGAAAGCAAAAGAGGTAAGGAAGGACTTGGTGTGGAGGACTGCTCTGGCACCCACAGCCTTCTCTTCAGCCACACCTTTTTCAGATGTCATGAACACCTTCACGACCTGTGACAGCTGTGATGCCAAGGGACACAGGAAGAAAATTCAGTCTCTCCTGCCGGAGTCGGTGAACCTCTTCGTGCCATTTTAGACTTTGGTCTCAACAGTGGTGAGGAACATGATCTGAGCTTATGGGACTTGAACTCATGAATAAGTTATAAGCCAACTGTGTACCATACATTTATGTTTTGTTCAGCTGGTCTTAAGAGTGCTTGTAAATCAGTGCAATCTTTACAGAAAGCAGTATGCAGATTCCTTAAAACATTAAAAATTGAAATTCCACATGATCCAATTATCTTACTTCTGCACATTCACCCAAAGAATAAGAAAACATTAATTCAATGAGATAACATGCACTCCCACATTTGTTAAAGCATTATTTACAGTAGTGGAGATCTGGAAACAACCGAAGAGCCCACTGACAGACAAATGGATCAAGATGTGCAATGTATACACAATGGAATACAAGTCAGCTATATAAAAAAGATGAAATCCTGCCATTTTCAAAAACATGGATAGATTTGGAGGGAATTATACTTAGTAAAGTTAGCTGAAGAAAATCAAATACCCTATGGTTTCACTAACATGTTGTACATAAAAAATTAAATAAAAATCTTTTAGACCATAAGATCAAATCAGTGATTACCAAAAGGGAAAGGAGAGGAGAAAAAGATCAGGGAAAGGATGAAGGATGAAGGCTAGAATTGAACTTTTAGTGGTGAACTTAATTTAATAAACAGATTATATTGTGATATACACCTGGAACCTATATAATGTGACTTGAATAAAAATTTTTTTTAAAAAAGTCATGATTGCTTACTTTGAAATGGTTTGAAGAATCACTGCTTTTCCTTACTGACATGCCAAATCCACATCACAATCACAAAGTGGGTTTGTGAAAGGTAAGAGAACATTAACCACAAACCCTAAGAGAAATGACCTTCCACAATACACTCATAACACACCATAACACACTCTAAAGTCAAATATAGGTTGCTTTGAGATTTTGTATGTTTTATGGACTCTAGGAGGGGGGACCAAATGTTACTTTGTCTCCGTACCTTATATACATTCAAATTCTTTAATAAGAAAATAAACCAAACAAATTGGATTTGAACAAAGATTTATATTGAATGCATGAACATACTGTAACATTTTCTGGGACCATTTATCATAACTATTTATATGACTTATTAAAATTACACATTCAAGGTAATAGACAGTATATGTTAGCCTCTGATATATTTAGTTAATGGATCAACTGCTCCAACTTACCCTGAATTCATATTCTATTAAACTTCCCACTTCATCTTCAGATTTCATAGCTTGTTCACCAACAACTGTACCTCCAAAATACACCTGGGAAGGTTTAGCAACTCTGTTAAATTAAAAAACACCAGTTTTAGTGAGGAGCATAAATGGTTCTTTCAAAAACTGATTTGTTATGCTAAACACAAACACTTACCCAGAGACCGATAAAAGCAGTTCAATAACCACTTTTGCTCTAGCTGTAATTGAAGCCAAATTATCTTGATTGCTTGTTCTGAAAATGAAAAGGAAACAATAGGGTTTTATTTTAACAGTCAGTTCTCTCATTACAATTACACTTCTTTTATGATTTAGATCAGGGCCAATTCATGGAATGCTATGTTTTCATGAAATAATTCTGAATGGAAAGGTTGAAGGAACTCACGTTTCCAACTGCAGGTTAATATCCAGATCTGTGGTGTCAAAGGTGACTTCAGTTGTACTTAAAACCAAATAAAAAGTGACCTAAAGAGTAGATATGCCCGTTAGCACAGATCATGCATAGCAACACCATAATGATATTTAAAACAGTCAAAGACAACATGTGGCAGCATCACCTACACTGGAATTTCTTTTGAAAGGGTTTCCAAGCTCACAGTCAACTTGTGAGCCATTCTGGTTGGCAACACAGCTCAACTGTTTCTCCTGTAACAGAAAAGCACACTCGGTCACAAGGTGCTCATGTGGCACCCTACTGGGTTTCCCTCCAAACTGGTCTCTAAGCACTTACAGGGTAAGATCTCAGTTCCCTATGTGCAGAGTATGTCAAGGTTTCGGGAAATGTTGCGATGAGTTTAGCTTCATGAGCGTCATCACCATCTTTTGTGGGATCTGCTGCATTGGAAGGGCTGTTTGTCACAGTTATTTCTAAGGCAATGTCCTTCTGATCTTTCAGAACTAGTTCAGGTACACCGTTATGACTATAAAACACACACACCAAAGAAGGGAAAATGACTAACGTCCTGAAAACATTTCAAAAAAGCCACTGCAAAGCCAAAGTCATACTTGCTAGTGCTGCAGAGTGACTCTTACATTGGTAAGTAAGAAAACTTGTCTTGATTTGCTTCTCGTGTACAAAATTTGTATTCTAGTTTAAGGTTGCTGTTACACACATTGTCATCTCCACATCCCTCTTTTAAGAAGTGCACCTGCAGGAAAATGAAATGATGGTTATTTGTGCCACTTACATCTTAGACAGGCATCTAAACAGGTAACTGCTGTCTCTGTACAGTTCACTTCCCGGTGTGACAACCACCTAGCAAAAATCTAGCTCCCAAACATACTCTGCCACGCATCTATCCCCACTCTGTCCTTTAACAACAGTGTTTTAGGAACTCTGTGGTCAGGGCATGGAGCTAGTGTGGTGAAGCAGAGTGAGCTGGTAGCCATGCAGGTCTGTGTTCTAAAACTGAACCTGACATTCACTTAGTGTGTGGCTCTGAGAAAGTCACTTAACCTTCAGAGTCTGAGTTTCTTCAAAGGAATATGGGGAAACCACCACCCTATCTACAGGATTACTGTAAAAATTAACTGTAATACTAATGCTATTTAAGACATGATTCTAATTTTAACTCATTTAACCTTCACAATAGACCTATGAGGAAGATATTATTATTAGCCCTGCTATACAGATCAGGAAAGCAAGTTTAAGGTCAGAAAAGCAAACGGCGCAGTGTATGTATCTAGCACAGCGGCAAGCAGGGGCTTGATTATCTCACTGAGAAATAGTTGCCTGTTATGTTTAACATGCTATGGAGCTGGGAATACAGATAAGAAATACTTATGTGGTAATGACATCAGAAGCATATAAAAGTATAAAGAATTATTCTTAGAGACAATTAAAACTGACAATGTGTGAGGCACCAGTTTCTAACCTTAACGCAAGTGTTACCTCTGAAAAGCACAGGCCAGCAGAACCAGAAGCCTCATCGGGAATGCTCTAGCATCAACTGCATTTTGACATCAAGTGTATGACACCAAATCAATGTCACAGATTCCCAGTCTAATCTTACATCTCAGTCATTCTAAATCTTGCAGATAGGCCCCACCACCTTCTGTGAGGTATACAGTTAGCCATATAATATAGATTTCCTTTCCTAAGATTGCATTGGCTATAACAGGTGATAAATAACTATTTCATTGCTAGGTTTTTTTTGCCTTGATAAGTTTCTGTATTCCTTGATATTAATGTTCAGATTAACAAGTTTTCTACTTTAATGTTCTCAATGGTAAAATACCATGTATTTTTCTCTCTACATACAGCTAGAGGAGTAACTTGATTTGAGAATAATAAACTCTGCCAATTACACTCTCAATAATATAGCACCAACCAAAAATCATGAAGAAAATACCCTGATTTTAAACTCTATCCCGTATGTTTCTATAGTCATTGCTAACTTGGGAAACAAAGCTTCTCAATCTTTGCATATATTTTAAGTAGCATATTTAGTACAAAGGTTTGGACTTCAAAGCCAACCACCAGTTCTACTGCTTTCGAGGACATTTGATTCAGAATAGTCATATGGTAAGAACTTTAGCAAAACAAAAAAAGTCAGAAAGACTTACGTCTGTCTGCACTGTAGTAGGTTCGTTTGAATTCAGAATTGGAAGAACTTCTGGAAGTGAATTTATTCTCCTTCGAGCGTTGGACTCCAGGATCTCCACAGAAGCAGTTATGGGAATGGGACGCAGTTTATCTCTGATATTTTCCTGAAGAGTATGTGAAGATAGAGTTAAACATGGTATAAATATTACTGAGGAACTCCAAAGCCATGTTTCATTTTTTATTGAAGAAAGGTTGCTAGCATCAATGTCAGGTATGTATGTATGAGCCATAAAACCCGACTTCTATCCCCTCAAAAAAATTTATTTGACCACAGCCCTCACCTGTAGCCAGAGGATTTCCTCCATGCACTGCTTCCGCTTCTGCATGGACAGAGTTAGCTCTTTAGTATGTTTGGGTTCAGAGCTGTGGCTTTTAAACTGAACTCTCGATGACAGCCCAGATTTCCTTCTTTCCATTTCAGCCTCAACTGTGCCCAGAATGGCTAGACGGAGAACACAAAACCACATGAGCACCCAGGCACGCATGCACAAAACAGCTTTAAGTATACTGGGTTCATTTAAATAAAATGTGTCTTACAAAACCATTTTTTCTCACTGCCGACATTTCTCCTCATATTCCCTAATCATGTACTTGTTGACTGATTTATGATATGTCAAGTCAAGCCGTCCTTCCCTGCTCATTGCTGTTAGCAATGCTTTAAAGGTAAATTTTCATTGGACCACCGGGGGGAGCTCGAGAATAAGTCAAAACCTCTGAACAGCACAAAAGATTCAGCTTCTGGCTCACAGAGTATGAAGGATGTTAAGGATAACAGAAGGGGACTCAATACTCTCCAGGGGCCTAGACTGCCTTTTCCCCACAACAGTCCGGTATGTGAATGGCCTAGTGCTTGAAATTCAAAGCAGGTTTCTAGAGCCAGCAGCTCCTGAGATGATAGAAATGCAGGCCAGGTCCTCGCCAACCTACAGAATCAGAATCTGCACTTCAGCAGAATCACTAGACGGTTCTTATACATATTAAGAAGCACTGCTAAAGGACAACTGTCTAAAAGAGCAACAATATTAGAGAAATTTTGATAATAGGATGAAGTTTGTCACTCAAAAATTAAAAAAAGGTAAAACATTCCTTTTAGCAGTTATGGGGCTCATCTGTTTGCAAATATAGTTCCCACAAGCAGAGTTCCAACCTCAGGCTTAGAAGGCAGCTCATGATCCTCCTGACCTACACTAGCGGAGCCTGGATGCAAGTCAGGATTGGGATTATCAAAATCTCATTTCTTGACTTCAGAATGCTTTCTTTGCTGGTTCACGGGATGTAGCTGCTAACTAAGTTTTTAATAGGCCAATACTTAAATTACTTACGTTCATTAATCACTCACTAATCATCAGAAAGGAGAGCAAACCAAAGGACGTAGAGAGCAGAGAAGGCAGACTCAAGGGGGAAAAAATGCTCCAGAAAACGAAAAATGAACAAACCGAGTTCTAATATTCATACTCGATTTGGAAGAGCCCTCTTGAAAATATCCACTTTAATACGGTCTCCATGGAGCCCCATGGAAGCAGATGACTGGCTTCATGCCATGCAGTGAGGGACTGAGGCAGCACCAGCTCCAAGTTGCTGTCATATCACTAAAGAAGATGCTTTACAAAGCCTCTTCAACGCTGACACTCCTGCTTGCTTTCACCTCCGCATGAGTCACGCTCTCTCTCTGCCAGCTGGACTTCTTCCTTCTCGCTCCCCCTGGCTAGCTAACTCTGCTCTTTTCAGATTTCAGCATGGGCATTACCAACCCCAGGATCGTCCCTGAGCAACCTCCTGGGGAAACCCAGGCTGTTTTGTTTCTCCAATCACTACACTAAGCCGACTGTGCGAAGCCATGAACAGGGACCACAGTGGCTGTTCACCACCATACTCCCCAGAGCAGCATAACACCCAAGAGTGATAGGATTTGCAGACTAGATGATTGGAAACAGGAGTGACCAGCAGCACACCAACATACACATCGATGCACTTTTGTATACACACATGCACGCGCACACACACAAACACACTAAAGGTGTTCTTAGGCTGAAACGCTAGCTATTCAGATGTGTGAAACCAAAATTTAGAAGCACTGACGATTTTAATAGTAATTTCTGTGTCCATCTGAAGAATTCTTAAATGTCATGGCCGCCAAATGGAATGCTCCCCCATTTTAGGCCCTTTGTAGCCTTGACATCATCCATTTAACAGTGACCTGCTAACTTCACCCTGAACCAGACGAAGGCTCACATGCTGAGTGCCCCTCTCGGCAAAAGTAAGGGAGGGCATGGGTGCATTAAAACCGTTTATCTACCAAACCCGCTCTAACCTTCCCTAACCCTCCAGACAGTTCACATCATCTTAAAATCCTTGTGGGCCACCTTTGCTGACCTTTTGAGGGGCAAGCCAAGTAGAATACTCATTAAGGCTCAATTATAAATATCTGTATGTATGAAACACCACACTGAATTAAAATGGCCCAGTCAAACAATAAGCTCACATTCTCAGACACTGGGAACAGATTTTACATGTAATGACTTATACAGCTTTGTGGAAGTTCTGTTTAATTTTATTTAGAATTTCTCACTATAGTGGAAGTACAGGTAATGAAAACCAGTTTTCTCTAAATGTCTTCAGAGATAAAAGTTTTGCCCATAAGTGTCCATAAACACTTAACAGCAGTTACATAATACAAAAATCAACACATGTACTATCAAGCACATCATTAAAGCTAGAAGAAAGTTTGTGATTTATTTCAAATAAATGATTGATTGGAGGGGAGACAAGGAACACCCACGACTCTGATGAGATTGCATGAATATAGTCAGCCTGAGAATGGTTTCAGGCAATGACAGACTCGTAGAATAAAGATGTTTCCCCATTTCCTCTCTGAGCCTAGTCTGAAAATCACTTTACCCTTTTGTCTCTGTAGTTCACTTCCTAACACAATTGTAAAAGGCCTGGATCCAAGTGGGCAAGCGGAAGGGATCACATTTGGGTAAAAATAACACATTAACACTGAAAGGAAGACAGATTCTGAGAAGTCATAGAAGGCATTGACTCATCATTGAAACCCACACAGAGAACCGTTCCTGCATGACAGGATGCCAGCCGTATCAAAAAGCAAAGTGAAAGGCCATCGTGCGCTCTAATACAAGACCCAATGAGTCTGGAGACCCCCTGAAGGACGCTGAGCAGGAGAGAGCCCTACAGAAGGCACCTGAAGTCAGGGAGAGGAAGAAACCACCAGAGGACAGCAGAATCCCGAGGTGATAAAGGTTAAGTGGGTCAACGACAGGGTGAGGAAGCTTATTTGCCAAATACTGAGATATTCAAAGGGACATCTTAAATAAACAAGAGGAAACCATAAGAGGACTCAGTACCTCCAGGCAGAGGAAAACCTGGGAAATATGTAAAGGAAGAACAACTTTGTCTCTCCAGAAAGCAAAGCTGCCTGGACCATGGAATTCACCCTCTCTTTCTTTGTACTTCCTCTTTGGGGAAAGGTTTTCTTTTTTTTTTTTAAAGAGTTATTTACTTATGCATCCAAGAACTGGGGTATAGGCCAAAGGTGTGGGGGATGAGAGGATTCACCAGAGACAGACTGGGGAACAGAACAGGCAGACTGACTGAAATAGACTGCTGAGGGGAGCAGCGGGCAAGGCAGGAGAGGTGTGCTGTGCCACCTCCCGGGCCAGGGATCGAACTTGTGCTGCAGTAGCTGCAGATGCTTCACAGTGTGTTGCTTAACCCACTGCACCACCAGGGTTGCCCCATGGGGTAGGTTTTCCTTAAATTCCCATGCCCCATCTTCACTCTGGACACATGGCTCACACCTGAAGAGGTGTGGCTGGAACTAAAACATACCAGACAATGTTTTGGTCATAACATTAGACTATCATTAGCCCTCAGTCCTGCCAAAATTTGTGGCAAAAATTCTGTTTGAATAGTAAAGAAGCAAAGCAGAGTAATACCTTATAAATGACAAAATGCTTTCATTATTTCATTTTTACATTATTTCATTTAGTCTCCCATCACAATCCTATGTAGTAACTACTACTACGAGCAATTTTTTGACTGATGGGAAAATAAAAATTCAAATTCTAAGGGACTTGCTCTAGCTATGTTGTAAAAAAAACGGGAAGCAGGTGCTGAGCCCAAGTGTCTGAATGGCCAGGGCTAGACTTCAAACCCTTGCAGGGGCCTGTACTCAGGCATACAGGCTGGGGGGTTTCTGGGCCAGGGAGGCCCCTCTGGGAGGGCACTGGGGAGAAAGGAAAGTATAAGCTGGTGGTTATTCTGTACAGTACTCCAGCTCCTGCAGCCACCCAGCGACAACCATCACCCACCACCTTGCAACCACAAAACCAACTTTCCACACTGCTTTCAAAGACAGAAATAGAGGAAATGATTGTGGTAACAAATGAGCCCCTTTCCACGGCCGTCTCCCCTAAACCATCTGCTCTGGAAAATTCAAATGGGGACCAAATGGAGAGTTTTCCCTCATGTTCTGTTTTCTCCTGATTAAAGAGAAGACAGACACACTTAATTCTTTAAATAAAAATTTGTGGCCACTTTGGTCATTGCTTTTTATTTTTGTTATTTATGCAGAACTCTCAACCTGGCAGACAGGAAAATAAAATGTTTTAATGTAGAGGTACTTACTTATTATAGGATTATAACCAGGGTCTTTGGCAGTATATTCAAAACAGGCCTTAACGGCGAGGCTGTATAAAATCAAACACATATTTCTTGAAAGATGCATTATTACAGCAGATAAAAAACAAACATGTTTCTCAGCTTCCAAATCCCCCTCTGCCCACTGGTGAGTAAAATGCTGTATATTCACTTGACAGATTCCTCTTCCTTTTGCCCATTTTTCTCTTAAGCTTCCCTCCTCCTGATAGTAAAAGGATCAGCACGAAGAAGAGGTGTAAAGGCAACAGGCTCGCCAGGGCACAGTGGAAATGCTCACCATATCCCACTCGGGGCCTGGCAGGATGACTTGGATGTCTTCTGGAGGTCAATTTTGTTAGGTGTTACTGTGACAGTCTTCTGAATATTAATCACAGGCCGGGACCTAAAGACAAAGGAGTAAAATTCCAGCTCAGCTTTTCGCCACCTTGAATATAAGAGGACTGTCATATCCTAGACAGCACCTTAAAAACCACAGGAGAGAAAATGTTCCCTTGTGTCTACCCCCCTGCAATGTTAGAGAAAATTACTGTTAACAAATAAGAACTTTAAACCTAATTATATAGTAGTTATTAAAAATGTTTAACACAACATGTACTTGAAAATATAAAATATTTCATAGTTTTAACATTAAGGTTTTTAAATTGAAAGTATATTATCTGTAACATGTAAAAAGTTGCAGTGCGTAGGCAAATATTAGGTCTCTGTCCCCAGACTCTCATAGCCTTCTAAGTCCTTCCCAATACATATCAGTCTGCATTTCTGTTAAAAATATCAACAATTAAATATAACAATATACATATAATTTTTCAATGGGAACTTTTCACGCATATTGTTTGCATTTTCCCCCTCATTTACTATTTCAGAGTGTCTTACAGCAATTCACAGGAATCTCATCTTTTTTCACAGCTTTGTACTGCACCATACCAATATAACATCCTTTACATAATCAGACCCTAATTGGTAGATATTTATACATTTTTAGGCTTTCAGCTCTTGTGCATATACCCAGGCATTCTATGTACACACTCCTGGCACACATAGGCACGCTGTATACACAATCTACCTAAAATGTAGCAGGAATTCCTAGCAGTATTTTTGAGTCAAAGGCTATCTGTATTTTTACCAAAATACTCTCCATAATGGATATATAAACCTGAACCCATAAAATACATAAAAGAATTTGGGGGGGGGGAGAAAAGGGAATAGGGATTAGGAAAGTGAAAGGACACCCGCACTGGTGCTTCGGTGGAGGATGAGTGAAGTATGTGCACATACACAGGGGTGAAGTATACTCTCAAAATTATATAGTTAGGTAAACAACTGACAAATAATAATGAGATAACAAAAACTGAAACAAACCAAAAAGCAAAGCATTCTCCAAAGAGGTCACACCAACAGCTACCTAACACCTGGACGTTCACTATTAGGATTTCTACCAACAATGAAGTTCAGTAATGCAGGTCATCTGACTGTGTCCATCTCACAGACCTGCGTGCTCCCTATCCCATCCCCTCAGAATTTCCCACCCCCTATGTGAAGTCACTGTCCTCTCACTGACAGAGCGAACTGCACGCCACGATATCTCTATAAGCAAAAACTTAACCCTTAACTCTTCCTATTTCCATTCTGCCAAGCCCCAACCAACTACTACATACTCAAAAAGTTGGAATCACACACCTTACCCTTCTCACCATATAAAAACATCATCTTTTCCCTTACACAGTATTGTCTACGCCTCACAGTCAAAGGGTCACCATGGGCCATTAGCCTAACGTCTGCCACAATCAAAGAAAAGTAAGTCTGTAATGGCCGGGGTGAGTGTGGGATTGCAGAGATTGCACCTCTCACCTCAGGCACTCTTTAGCCAGAACGCAACAGGTTCTGTGGTTTCAGGACCACACGGATTCAGTAAGACTAACTTCAGTGGGCTTGCGGTAAACCCGGCCATTCTGGAGAAGAATGTTTCTATATAGGAAAACCGGATTCCAAATCCCGAATCCCCAGCAAGCTTGAACTTCTGGAATCAATCAGTAGGCAGTAAGGGCATAAATATGTGCACTCAGGAAAATGTAGGCCATATGAAAGTAAATATTACCCACGTTCCTTGTTCCTTTCTTTCCCCTCGTCTCAAATACTTACCTTTCTATTTTTATTTTACATGTAAACTGCTGCTAGTTTCTTAGATACTAACTAGACACATTCTTAACATTTTAAGAGTGTATTTAAGAGGCAAAAGTTCAGAAATATTTTAAACATGTCACTACCTATACTGAGTGCTGTATATATTATGATAGTAATGCTATAGTGTGGCATAAATCTCCAAGGGAAACACTAACAAATAGTTCTGCTTAAACCCCATTTTTATTTCTTTTTAGGCACTCTATAAATATACATAATTTTGAGTGCATAGTACAGATGAATCGTGAAAAATAAGCTCTTAACTCATAAAGCAAATCTTATTGACTCAGCTATCTTATTTATTTACTTACATACTTTATTTATTTACTCACTACTCCAAAGTCTAGTATGTTTTTTTTTTTTAAAGATTCATTTATTTATGCATACAAGCACTGGGGTATAGGCCAGAGGTGTGGGAGGTAAGAGGATTCACCAGAGACAGAGTGGGGAGCAGAACAGGCAGATAAGTGACATACACTGTTGAGGGGAGCAGTGGGCGAGGCAGGAGAAGTCTGCTGCACCATGTGGGTCCACTCCCCGGCCAGCAGCAGGAATCGAACTTGTGCTACAGTGGCTGCACTGGCTTCATTGTGTATTGCTTAACCCATTGTGCCACCAGGGAGGCCCCCAAAGACTAGTATGTTTTAATGGGAAAAACTAAAAACTAGGATTCCCTAGGACTGAAGTTAGGACCCTATTTTAGTAGGACCCTGACTTAAAAGTTCAAGCAAGTCCTAGGCTTTCATTTCTTCATGTGCAAAACAAGGGAGTTGGTCCTTTTGAAATTTACTTGCACATGATTAATAAGAAGGAATAAGTTTACAGGGTTCACAGTCAAATTACTCATGACAATAGGAAAGCAAAGAATATTAAAATAGCAATTACACACAGAGGCAGATATTTAACTGATTAAAGAGTGTTATCTGTTGGGGGAAATTAGTAGCCAAATTCTGGTACAAGAAATCAAATCCTGATGCTTGAGGGTCACATCTACAGATGTGAGAGAACTATAAGCTCAAATGCTTTTTGAAGGAAACTTTGCTAAAATAATTGAACACTACATACTTTTCTATCTTTTGAAAATGTTTGCTATTTTAAGGTTAATACATATATGAACAGAAAGAAACAGGCAAAAGCATTACTTATGGACCACCAGACAGAAAACAAGCTGAGGGGGCCTCCCTGGTGGTGCAAGGAGTTAAAAACCGCACTATAAAGCACTATGAAGCATGCGCAGACACTGTGGTCCAGCCGGAGTTTGATCCCCGGCCAGGGAAGTGACCCACATGGCGCAGCAGACCTCTCCTGCCTCTCCCACTGCTCCCCTCGGTAGTGTATTTCAGTCAATCTACCTGTTCTGTTCCCTGCTCTGTCTCTGGTGAATCCTCTCACACCCCCCCCCCCAAGCCTCTGGCCTGTACCCCAGTTCTTGTATGCATAAGTAAATAAAATCTTAAAGAAAAAAAGTAAAAGAAAACAAGCTGAATATGTAACTAAGGAAGGTACACAGTGTGACAGCTCAGGAGATGGGCCAGTTTCTAGGACTAGTACCTATCCCCTCCACCACAAACCACTACACAACACAAACCACAGCTATCAGTGCTTTCCTGGGCTCTTCCCAACCATGCACAAGTTATCCTGTAACTTTTTTTACTTTTTCCTTTGATCTCACTCATCTCAGATACTTTCTTCCCCACTTATGTTCATTGGTCCTACTTTCACATCTAGGTATTATAAACTGACAAGGTTACAAGATAGTATGTACATCCTGACCTCAATGATGCTAACTAAATATGTACAGTCACAGAAAGTAAAGACTGGAAGGAGATAAGCCCAAAATTTGGAGTTTAATAATGGATGATGTAACAGGGAATTTTTATTTCTTTTTACATATTCTTTATACTGTTAAATTTTGTTTTTATCAAATAAATCTTAAAATTATCTTTTTTTTAAAGATTTATTTATTTATGCATACAAGCACTGGGGTACAGGCCAGAGGTGCAAGGGGTGAGAGGATCCACCAGACAGAGTGGGGAACAGCACAGGCAGATCAACCGAAACACACTGCTGAGGGGAGCAGCGGGCGAGGCAGGAGAGGTCTGCTGCGCCATGTGGGTCCCCTCCCCAGCCAGGGTCAGGGATTGAACTCGTGCTGCAGAGGTTGCGGTTTGCTTCATAGTGCGTTGCTTAACCCACTGCGCTGTCAGGGAGGGCCCTAAAATGATATCTTTGAAGTAAAAATTTACACCAATTCTGATCTATTCTTTCCTCATTCAGGATTAGCTAGATTTACAAAATCTTTACACTATTACACCACTTACTTTCAAAAGAAAAATCTTAAAATTCACACAAGCCATTGCCTGTGAAGAATAGACATGACTTCAATCCAAAAGGTCAACACTTTAGCGTAACCTCACTGCTGAACAGGCTTAACCAGTCAAAGGCAACACACCTGAAAACGGTTACTGTGTCCGTGAGGGAACCAACAGCAACATCGGGGTACTTATTTCCATCAAGGTCCATATTTCCAGCAATTGAATATCCAAAATAAGACGTGTTAATAGCCTCAAGAACCTGAAATAAACAAGTCAACAAAGTGGACACTGGGCCATCAAAGGGAGCTTTCCTATGATGTGGAAAAAAGCATACAAGTTTCTTTTACATTGAAGTTTAAGAGTTCAATTATAAATAAGTTACAGTAAATTACAAGAAAATTATAAATATACATGTGATCCAACACTTCATACAGTTCGTATCTTAAAAATAATAATAAATGAGTTAATAAATATAATATAAATATAATAATATATAACTATAATAAATTAAAAATATAATAATAAACAAAAAACTTTTTTTCTATCTGCCCTCCAAATATCTTATTCTCAAAAGCAATGTTTACCTTTGATGTTACGCTCCCCATGCAACTACAATATTCTCTTTCATTTGTCCAGTTTCATCTACTTTAATATGTTACTAAAGGAAATTTTATCACCTTTCCATCAACTTAGGCTGTCAGGGTAACATAATTCCTTTGGCATACTTTGATTCCTAACTTATCTGAGAAAATTTTCAATTACAGCAGGCAGGCTATTGCACTTATTCAAGCTATTTTCTAACAAGATGTTTTAAAAGACACAAAATTCATACTATTGTAGATTTCTAAGTAAAAAATGATTTGTGTGAAATTTTACTTAAGCCTAAGTAGTCCATCAAAAGGGGATCAGCTGAGCCCATTATTTCAGAAATCCAGGTTCTTATTTACCTGCGTGGGTTTGGTGTTGATTCCATCTGGAGACCCGTGATAAATAAACACCTTTCCCAAGTCATCATAGGGAGCACCAACTGCAATATCTGTTGACAACATCACATTTTAACAAACATCACATATTTAAAATATTCCAATACAAATAAGATGCATAAGTATTCACTACTGCAGATAATCAAATAATCTATAAATATTGTAATGATCGCACAATCTATTACCTTACCTGGGTAGCCATCTTGATTAATATCACCAATATTTTTGACAGCAATGCCAAACATAGAATCTTTAGTTCCATTAAGACGGATTGGCTTGACATTCTTCCAGTTGCCTTTTTGGTTAATGTAGATATAGACTGCACCTCCAACTTCTCCATCTCTATCAAAATACTGTGGGGCTCCCACAATTATATCTTGCCACCTAAAAACAGGAAGAACCGAACCACCAGCTAAAGTATAAGTGAGCTTTGAGGAAATAACACTAGCCCAGTTACTAAGAACATAAAGAGATGTGACAGAAAGGACCTCAAATCTGGAATTGACATTTTATAAACTAAAACATTTTTAAAAATTAAAGAGGCCTCTAATAAGTTGCCCAAAGTAAGATACTGAAGAACTTGAAGCCAGTTCCCCAAATTAGAACTATAGTGCAGAGAGACTCTCAGTAAAGATCTATGTTCTGGGGCCTCCCTGGTGGCGCAGTGGGTTAAGCAATGCACTATAAAGCAAACTGCAGCCACTATAGCACAAATTTGATCCCTGCCTCTGGCCAGGGAGATGACCCATATAGCACAGCAGACCTCTCCTGTCTCACCCACTGCTCCCCTCAGCAGTGTATTTAAGTGAATCTGTCTGTTCTGTCCCTTACTCTGTCTCTGGTGAATACTCTCATTCCCTACCCTCCACACCTTTGGTCTGTACCCCAGTTCTTATATGCAAAAACAAGTAAATCTTTAAAAAAATATATCTACGTTCTGACTTTGCCACCCATACCTGCTTTCAACACAAGTCTGGATGCTCCAATAGACCCTTAAGAAGTCACAGAACAGAAGCATATAGGTGTCATTTTTCAAGGTAATTTCCCCCCAATTTTAATTCTCATAGACCTGTGATCCCAAGAGAGCAATAAAAACTAAACACTGAAGTTACAATCTCAAAGCCTGGGCAAAATGATGAGTGTCTACTGTCAAAGTAGAAGTGATGAAAACACAATGACATGGTGGAAACCTGCCAGCAAAAATCCTTGCGTGGGTTTGGTGTTGATTCCACTTGCAGACCCTTCATAAATAAGCACCTTTCCCATCTCATCATGGGATTAATTATTAGTGAATTAGTTGATTAACCTGAAAGAATGGCTTTTCTCAAGACCTATAGAAACCAAAGCTGCAATGACTTCCTTATGAATATGATAGCATGAGATGCTTACCCATCTTTGTTAAGGTCCGCCACTGCCACATCATAGCCAAATGAAGAGGCCAGACCTTCGCCCTCAAATATGTGTTCAGGGCGAAGATTAGAGCTCTTTTTGTCATCTATTTGTAGCAGAACCACAGCTCCACTGTGATTGGCCCTTGGAGCGCCAGATACAAAAGTAACATTATCTTGAAGAGTAATACCTTTCCCTGAGTCCAAAGAAAAGCCTAGAAAAATAAAACATAGTTCACATCAAGGCTGTATTTCAAGAGGTATCCAACTTCACTGCTATCTTCTCCCTGTTTCCCACCCTTCTATTTCTATCATATATATATAACAAGAAAAAGTCACAGAGCTAGGAGATTTGACAAAAGTACCAAGCAATAGGCTATTTCCATTGCTTTCTATAGATAGTGACTTCATTTTTTAAAAAAAGCATCCCTGTTATTTAGCATTTGTGTAACATGAAACATGAAGAATTCATGCATCTAAGAATCACTCAAGCCTCATTTTAATACTGGAATTGTGCTAAAGGAGATCAGCTAGACACTGAATTATGGGAAAGTCACATCATATACACAGAGACACAACCTGACATAGTAGAACTGAGTACAGGTTATAGGGTTCCACTATCATGCAATGATGAACTTCTATATTCATCCAGCAACTTGGTTAGGAGGCAAGAACTAAAGTTAACACCATTAATACACCACAAATAGCATTTCATTATTTTAGATCAACACAGCTCTCAGAAATAAACATGCAAACAAAATCATGACTGATGAGCCACTACTTGAGAACCTAATATAAACAACAGAGGTGAGCAAGTTGCCATCTGCATCAATTATGTACTTGTTCAGAGGGTAGAAAACACACTAGAACACCCAAATATAAAATATCAGGTAGGGTGTCATTTGGTATGCTGAGATTTGATAGCAAGCAAATATAAACGCCCGTATCAAAACCATTTTGGTTAACCAGTATCTGTCCACACACAGGTAAGACAGATGTATAAGAGTATAAGCTGACCCTCTTCACTGGGCTTTATTTATGGAAAGCTTCGCCACTACCGTTGCAGTTCTCAAATTGTGAAGTGAGTTGAAAAATAGGAGCTTCGAGTTTACAACAGAATGATATAATCGAATCCAGCTCCGAAAACCACCTGGCAGCAGAGCCTAACTGTGGCATGCTTTTTATGTGTGTGCTTCACTTGAAATGAAACAGAAAATAAAAAGATTTATGCTCTGTATGGATCAAAAAAAATTTTAAATGACCATGACCAGGACAATTTCTTTGTCATCTCGGAGGTCACAAACCTAGGTAGCTATTCATCATCCCATCGGGGGTTGTGTCAGGCAGCTCCCTGGAAGGCTGTGTTTTTTATAAACAAACTGATCAGGAGCTGTATAGGAAATGCTGGTCAAAAGCAGCAGGCCTGCACACATGCATGAGATGAACGATTGAAGAAAAAACAATACACTTGGTGAGAGGCATGAGGGCTACTGCCTTTCTTGTTGGGTGATGAGCCCAAACCTGCATCTGGCCAGCACCACCCTCTGCCAGCTTCCAAAATCTCAAGGAGAGCACTTTATTTGAAAGCCCACTGATGTTTCAAAATGACAGATTCACAGATAGCACAGCCAATTGGAAAATGGAACAATGTGTGGCATCCACTTTAGAGGAAGTCCATCTAAAAGTGGCAATAAAAAATGCTCAGTATTTTCAAACGTTCCAATAACAACTATTGTTTATAAGATTGTTGGGTACATAAAGAACAAAGTGCCAGTCTCTTGATTAGGATCATTCAAAATGAAACACTTATCACAACTAATCCCTAAACAACACATTTGAAAAGAGGTTGTCTGTTAAAATATATTTAAATTAAATAATGGTTTGTTGATAAGACTTACCTTGTAATGGATTTTGCTTGAAAACCTGTATTTGAGACTCCAAAGAGACTCTGTCCCCTTCCTGTTCTGCAAAGCCACTCACACCTTCACATATCCAGCTGCTTCCCAGCTGGCCCCACTCACTGTCCTAAGAACTTCTTCCCTTGGATGAGCGATTACGAGTTATGCGGCCTTGGACTAGGAAATTAATCTCTCTAGATCAGTCTTTCTCATCAGCATGAGGAGACAACATACTTATAATATTGTTGGAATTTCAAATAAGATCTGTAAAGCAGTGCCTAAATTATAGCACATGGCAAATGCTTAATACAAAGTATAATTTTTCTCTTCCTTCTTCTGTGCCTTCGTACAAGTTTTAAGCTTGAGGGGAGGGAAGCGTGTCTGAAAAGTTTTTTTAAATTACAGTACCATTATATATTTTTATGTATTTATACATATACTTAAACATTTATATATAATTAGAATACTTATGTTTGTATTGTAAGAATTTTCTAAGTATATGTTTACTAACATATTGTTTAGTATTGTTTAGTATGATTTACAAATATATTTATGTGTGTGTATATATATATATATATTTGCTTTTTCATTTTTTAACTTCCATTGTTCTAGTAATCTCTCTTGCATATGGGTGCATAGCTATTTTTTTTAACTAGGTTACTATTTAGGTTTAGAAGATTTTTTACATTTTTTTCCAAGAAATGCACAGTAATTATTCTTTATGTCAACTCATACCAAGAATTAAGGCTTTTAAAAGCCTTTGTGTAATTATCATAATGCACATGAATAATTTAGGACACCCATTAGTAATGCAAACAAGCCTTAGGAGTTAAGGAATTGGCACTTAGACACAATCTGGGTGTCCTCAAAGCTGCTTTAGCAGTTCTGCTCAGCCTCAGTTATAAGCCCCTTGCCACCCTCCAGGGGCCCTGTGACATGGGGGCCCCAATCCAGAAGCAGTGGAGAATGGTAATCACAGAGGAAGGTCCTGGAGGGCTTGACCTGCCACTTAAGAATAACTTCATAAATGTAGCTCTTAAAAGTATCTCTAGAAAGAGACACTAAAGGGAGAGGGAGGCAGTTCAGTTTACTGCTAACTTGCAAACGTCTTTCACAGCTGCATGTATGGCCTGTTTCTGGTGAAGGAGACTGACATTATCTCAGAAAACAGACTTCTGAGCAGGTAGGTAGACGGTGGTAGGAGGAAACAGACTTGAGGGAGTCCAGGTCAGAAGGAAAGATACCAAGGCCCTGTCAGGTCACCAAGGATCATCAAAAAGTCCATTCATACAGTCACAGGCCCCTGGCTCCACCTGGCCCATTCTCAGCTGGGAGTCCGGGAGCCTGCGTGGGCAGCTTGACTGAGACATGGGAAGGGCAGGCATGCCACCTGCACTTGTTCCTACCTAAGTAACTGTTAGCAGGAACAGGAACTAGACTTTCATCATGTTCAGTCTCTCCACCAACTTCATAAGGCCCATCTTCAAAGATGTTCATGTCAAAAAAAGAAGTATTCTTTTGCTCTACACGAACAATCCCTAAAGGAATCAAATGATAAAAACAACCAAAGAATGAAGATGAAACAAAATAAAATGGATGGTTCTAATAAACATTCCTCATGCTATCCCTAAGTACAAGAAGAAAAGTCTAGAGGAAGAAAAGGCAGATGAGAGAGATGATTTTTTTTTGGTTATTAAAGAAGTCGCATTCATGTAAATTTTTACGTCAAAAAGATTTGACGTAATGCATTCCTCAAGCATTTTCATGAATTATCTTTAAGATGCCATGAATCTAAATGAAAAAAGGAAGAAACATTTAAAAATAATTTTTAAATGATACAGACCTGATATATTTTAGATTCTTTGTAATCCTAAACCAAATTATCTTCTTTACTATAGAGTAAAAGTGAAATTGATCTTCCAGTCACTTTCAGATCTTTCAAAAACTCTCTTAATTAGTAATTAATTAAAGAACACAAAAATTTACATTAAGTCCAAATCAGTTATGACACTTTTTAATAGCAATTTTTAAAGTCAGGCTTTATGAAGTAAGACTTATTTCCCCTTCATTAAATATACATAATTGGTAGGTTTTCTTGTTTTATAATATATGGAATTTAAAAATTTTGCTAAAGTAAAACTTTATAAATTAAATGTGGTAATTTCAAGTAGATCAAATAACCTATGCTATGTTCATAACAAAATAACTTTGTTATGTTCAAGATTTGGATGGGAGGTAGAGGAGGCTGAAGAAAATTATTCCAAAAGGTTACTAGAGCTGACATTAGAAAAAGGTTTCTCAAGAATCATTCTAATGGGAATTGAAACTTAGAAATTTTTGAATAGAAAAGGAAAAATTTTCCTGACTGGTAAAAATTTGTGTAACATAGGATTTAATTAAATTTCTCAAAAAATTTTATTTCTACATCAGATGCATTTCTTTTCATTGGGAACTAGAGTTGAGTTAACTACCTTTATAATATAGTGATTTTCTATACCTGATTAATTTTTTATGAAATGCTAACCTTTTATTATGGAAATTGATCAAGTTCATCTAGTTCAAAAAAGCACACTTTTCCTCCCTCCCAAGGTCCATTCCCTTTTACCTGTGTCACGGTAACAAAAAACAACTTTTCCACAAGTTACCTGAAATTATTATCTCAAAATTCCCTAATTTGTCATCTGCCCTTCTAACTTTACTGCTTCAACAAAATGTGGCCTTTTAAGAAAGATATACAATAAAATGAAAATATTTATTGTATATATACTGATTTATATTCAATACCACTCAATTCTTCTCAGTTGGAAAATTACTACCTTAAAATTTAAATTTTCAGCTTTATGAAACAGGCCAAAGTAAAGTAGTGAAAACTATTAATATTAACTATTCCTCCTGGAAAAAAAAGCTGTACTACGTATTAATGTAAATGACTGGCAGAGGGGGGAAAAATCTCTTACAACATTTCTGTCCTTACTTGTTTTTAAAAATCACAATTTAAGAGGTTTTAATTTTTCACCCAGATTTAGTAACATACAAGTATCCTATAACACATTTTGTCTTAACTTAAAACGTACTAGCAATTGCACGTCTAATAGAATGATGCAGTCATTCCAACCTCTATTTCTGTAAATATTCACATCATACCTTTCCAGTTATATGTGCCTGGGGCGCCAAACACAATGTAATGAAAGTCTTTAGTAAAAGTAGCTGCTACACCTTGCTGGCAAGAACCAAATTTCTCATGGCCTCTCAATCTGCCATCACAAAAACTCCAGTCTCCTCCATCCATATCATCTTCAATCTTGAGATTCTGACTCAGGACATAACACCTTCCAAAGATGTCCCTGGATTCCTGGTTTGTATTAACATGTTGCCTTTTTTCATATCGATGAGCACATGTCTGTAAACAAATGGAAAAAAGTAACCCATTCATGTTTACTAACTTTTTTTTTACAAATTCATAAAATGACCAATAATAAAGAGGTTAATTTTACATCATATAATTAAACCTAGCCTCATCCTCTCATCTTCCCTAACATGGTACTACTAGCCAGATTAGAAGACCATTATCTAGCATACAGAAACTAAGGGCTGCTGTCTTCTCACTAAAAGAACAATGCTGAGTCCAAACACTACATGCCAATCTGTAATCCACAGGCAATTTACCTGTAAATTTATCTGTCACACAAACAATGGAAAAGAACTTATTTTCCTAATCTAATAGGCTTTCAGAAGTTGTATAACCCTTCACATCAGTGTGTTTGTGGAAACAAGTACATTCTGGAAGAAAGAAATCACAGACAGGAGCCTCCCTGGTGGCGCAACAGGTTAAGCACTGCACTATGAAGCATCCACAGCCACTGCAGTTGGATTCCAAGTCAGGGAGGTGACCCACATGGCGCAGCAGACTTCTCCTGTCTTGCCCACTGTATTTTAGTAGATCTGCCTGTTTTGTTCTCTACTCTGTCCCTGGTGAATCCCCCTACCACCTCTGACCTACACCCTACTTCTTACATGCATAAATAAATAAAATAAACCTTTTTTAAAAATTGTGGATATTTTTCATAAGTAAAGCAAACACAGCTAACACAAGGACATGTTCCTCAAACCCACATTATTTCCTTATAATCAGTCCTAACTTACATTCTAAACTCAAGATTATTTCCCTGAATATGTTTATTTTTAAAGGCAAAAAGAATTATACTGCTGGAAGAGATGAGATATTCTCTACCATTTCTAGTCATGGCTACATGTAACACAGGCTGAAATACTTTATAATAGCCACGTCAATTTTGCATAGTCCACCCCTTATTTTAATAAAAATTCAATGTTCAATGAAACCCTTGTTGCTCTCAAATTCTTTATAAATTTGTTAGAGCAACCAGATTCTTAAAGAGATACAAAAAAATCATCATATCCCAGCCTGGAAGCCACTTTTAAGGCCATCTAGCACAATCCAGTTAGCAAATTCTCTTTTTTTTTTTTTTGCTACCACTTCTACTTGTAGCAGTTCAGGAAAAATAATTTAAAATTATCTGATTTTACTTTCCATGACCAAATCGGTAGTTCCCATAATTCATATGTGAAAGTTATATAGTTTTTGAGCTAGAAACTATGTCTAATGTTATTTTTGCTTTCTCAAGGCTAGAGTTTTAGTGATAATCAGTGTTTACTAATAAGTTATTTAAGTCTGAAAGTTCTACAAAAAAGCAGGTTGTATGATTGTTTGAATTATATCAGGAATCACAGGAAAAACAATGCTATGATTTTTTTTTTTTTTAAGATTTATTACAGGCCAGAGATGCAGGGTATGAGAGGATTCACCAGAGAGAGTAGGGAACAAAACAGGCAGATTGACTGAAACACACTGCTGAGGGGAGTAGCAGGCGAGGCAGGAGAGGTCTGCTGTGCCATATGGGTCACCTCCCTGGCCAGGGATCGAACTCGAACTCGTGCTGCAGTGGACACGGATGCTTCATAGAGCTGCGACTTAACCTCTTCCACCACCAGGGAGGCCCCAATGCTTTGATTTCTTATTGACATCAATTCCAGCATTTTTTTTTTAAAAGATTTACTTTTAGAGCTGGGGTACACCTGTGAAAGTTATACAGTTTTGTCGTGGGAGTTATATAGTCAGAGTCGTGGTAGGTGAGAGGATTCACCAGAGACAGAGTGGGGAGCAGAACAGGCAGATCAACTGAAATATACTGCTGAGGGTAACGGCGGGTAAGATAGGCAGCGGTAAACCTGCTGCCCCACCAGGGAGGCCCCAATTCCAGCTTTAAAGCAGCAAGTCTGCTGGACTATGTACTCAATGCGGGCAGGACCTCTGCCTGCTTAGTCACTGCTGTAAGTCCAGTGTGCGCATGAGAGGCACCAAGCACTGTGCAATCAACATTTCTCTATACTTACCACAACCTTGCCCCCTGGGCCTTGACTCTGGACAGTGACCCCCATCCACTGATCTTCCTTGCTCTCGGATAAAGGGTCAGCTGTGGAGAGCAGCACAGGTAACACAGTTCAAACTTCAGTGACTGATACAGATTATGAACTAATAGATGCACAAAAATACAAGAAATCATTCCAAATTGACTTGACCCCAAGTTTAGTTGCTCTGTAAATTGAGTTATTTAATTCAAAAATATGTTTCCATCCTAAGAAAATAGGTAAGTGACAACTGATAAGAATTTTTCATAAAATTCTTTACATAAAATATGTAGCTCTGCTTGTAGCTTTGCTCTGATACTCAGGGTCCTGACTACAGAGGTATTTGAAAATTGTAAGACTAAAGGGTCGCCTTCCAGCATATTCCTTTTAAAGTAACCATGTAAAACCCACTTTCCAAAACCCAACTACCATATGAGCTAATACAGGCTCCCAAATTAGTTACATAAAGGCAAGAACTATTCTTTACTTTACTGATAGGGGAAGATAAGGCCTCCTATTCACTTTAAGTCTCACAGCTGGCAAGTATATACCTACCAACGCCAAAAGGAATGTGGCGTATTTATTTTACACTCTTGTCTCCCCTTCCTCCAAACAGAAAGAAACTATAAATACTGGCATCTGCTCATTTCAGTGTAAGTTCAAACCCCATATGACCCTAGATCCAAATTTTTGCCTTCTTCGGTGGGAAGCAAAGCAGCATAGGATGCATCCCAATGTGATTTAGAACTTCAATCTTGAGTCATTCAAAATATGAAAAATAAAGAACTTTAAGCATAATAAAAATACACCAAGATGCTAAATAAAGGGTGATTTCTAGATTACCATGTTTTTGTTTATTTACAGGTCTATGCAGTTAATAAGTTTCCTATAATTAATGCAAGTTTCCTACAATTAACGCATGCTATTTTCTGATCAGCAAAAAATTAAAAGCAAGTGTTATTTCTGAAAGATGGAAAAGATAAGCGTATCAACATGAATCACAACCCTGCTTAGATCAAGCAAATTCAGTTAGGTTTGACTGCAGTTGCTCAGGACAGTAATTGCTGTGCCCAACATACCAAGTTCTCACCAAAAAGCCTGTTTCTAAGACTTTAGGACAAGTTTATTCTTAAACTTCCATGTGGTCAGCTCTTATTTAAGAGAGCAATGATACTTAAAAGAGACTTTCTCTTTTAATTTTATTTAAATTAATATTTTAACAGCAAGTAAGAATGTACACATTCTCAATCTTCTCTGCAGCCCAGGTTTTCCATGGCTTCCTGTAGAAACCCAAGACGTCACTAGGTGGCAGCATCAATTCACCATATCAGTTTAGAAACCTCAAGTAGGAGCAACAATAGGATGCATACAAATGCGATTTAGAAAGCAAGTTTTCAGACAAACCAAAACCAGTTAAGTGGATGGAGTTAAACAGGCCATCTCTCCAAGAATAAATGTTTGTATAACTTTTCCTTCCTCATAAGGGCAGGAGGGTACTGACAAGCTGGTCAAGAGAACACAATGAATGCAAAGGAACGCACCATCATTATCAAATTCAATCCGCGTGCAGGGCCCTGGGGAGGTGATGTCACAGCTGTACAAGCCTCCTGTTATGTTGGCCTTCTGGTGTGGAAGGGCGGCTGCCCGCGGGGCCCCCACGAGCAACCTGTTGACAAAACAGAAAATTTGGAGACTTGAGTCTAATATACATTTAACATTTCCACTGAGTTAAAACCAATAGATATCAGGATTATTTTTTGCCAAGGAGTCCACCAATTCTCACCACTTAGGTGGGGAGGTAGATTTCTGTAATCGGCTTATGTAACACACACAACTACACAAGCAGGTACAAGAGCAGTACTGAAAGGAGAAAAATATTCCCATCGCTCCTACTGTATCAGCAGCTCTCTACTGAACATGATCCTGGGGCTTAAGGGACACACCTTTTATACAGTGAAGGACAAGGGCCCTCCCTGTGAAGCATCCTCAGCACAGCAGCACCAGCTCGACCCCAGCCAGGGAGGGGACCCACATGGCACAGCGGACCTCTCCTGCCTCGCTCCCTGCTCCCCTCAGCAGTGTATGTCACTTATCTGCCTGTTCTGCTCCCTACTCGTCTCTGGTGAATTCTCACCTCCCTGCACTCTGGCCTGTACCTCAGCTCTTGTATGCATACATAAATAAATATTTATTAAATAATAAATAAAATAAATAAAGTGAAGGACAAAAGTAAATCAAAGGAAACCCCTGAAAGCTGACTGCAGTGCTGAGAGTAGGAGAGGTATGGTGAGGCATGGGGATTCAAAGGCTCAAAGGTGGTGGAGGATGACGGGGGCACTTGAAGAGTGTATGATCCCACAATACACCTATAGCCCTAAAACAGACACAGTGTTGAAAACCAGTGTAACTCAATAAAATAATTACAATTTTTTAAAAAGACACTTTTCATAGGACATGACCCCTACGTCTAAGCCAAGGCCATCGCACGAAACTCTACAGACGGAGCATCACACACTCACCTGGGAGGGGAGAAGGGTCACACGAAACTTATGAAGTGATCAATGTCCAGCACTGTGGCTTCCTCAGGTCTTTACCAAGGGTACTTTGATATTTCAAAGGTAGAGAGAGTTACATTTTATACCCTATTAAACTAATTAAGCTAGGAAGCCATCAGACTCAGGTGCCTCCGAGAGATGCAGGCAAATCAAAATCTAACCTATAAATGCCTAAAGGTGCAAAATCAAACCCTAAAAACAACCTAAAAACAACATCACAACCAATAAGGCCTTAAGCTATAGCCAATCAAATAATTTTTCATTTTACATTTCCCTCCGCTCCAGTCCACAGAGCACTCCTACCTATTTCAAGTCTAGTGTTACTAGATTCAATCATTTGTGTTCAGATGAATTCCTAAGATTTTCTTTTATTTGCCTCAATTCATCTTTTAACAGTCATGATTTAGAGCCTAACTTAAGCCCAAGGGAACTCAGCTGACCGTTCTCTTTTACAGCTTCAGTCTCTTCCCCAGTCAGTTCTTACCTCTGGGCACTCCTGTCTTCACCAAGCAAGCGCCTCCACTACCCCTCAAGCAGTCTCACCACAAGGGTTCAGGAGGGGTCTGTGCCACTCATATCCTAGACACTGTAAATATTTCTTCTTCCCACCTATTATTCCCAATATTCTTGTTATAGCATGTAACAACCCTAATCCAGACCCACAATCCTCAAAAGTTTCTCATCCAAAAAGGATCTTAAGGACTTGTTACCTTTCTGCTAATGATCTTTACTCACCATCAGTTTTATAATTTTGGAGTCTGTTCACTGGCACAATGAGGAAAAGGAACAAAATGGACCTGACCTGACCCAGAGAAACCAGGGGAAAAGGACTAAGTATAAGAATGTCAACAGATAACTCCACAAAAAATGAAAACAAGCCACTGTTGGCCTTGAAGAAATCCACAAATCCTCAGATAGTAAAGCAGAAACAAACAAACAAAAGAAAAACCCACAAACCGAACAGTCCCTTTTACCTCTGTCTCTGATATGACCCCAGTAAAGAATTTAGCATTTTTTAAGCCAATGCAATGCAGCAGATGCCGCAGAAGAAAAATGCACTCAATGCCGAAAAGGGAGGCAGACTGACCAGGGACATCCAGTGGCCAAGGCCCCATAGAATGGGGGGGCAACACGGTCCTTGCACCATGCTCCCCCCAGGCCCCACGATGGTGGCTCAGTCAGCTTGCATTTCCAATTCCTCCCACATTTGAAGCACGCACCCAGGAACATAACTTGGGTGGGGACGACACAGGATGCAGGCAGGGTCCTTGATACCTCAAACTCCTGGGCAGAAGACAAACACAAGGTCAAGGGCACCAGGGTCTTCATTGTCCCTGCCCACACCTATCCCAGTTATTCATGTCCTTGATTCCAGGACCAGGCACAAGCATAGGAGAGGTGCACTGCCTTAGACTGAACAAATTCAATAACCTGGCAGATGCAGGGACAGAACCCTGTCCCAGGTGCTGGAGGGAGAAGCAAGGTGCTGGGGCTGAAAGCACAGAACCACCAAATCCACAAGAAGTACCCAAGTTCCTCCAGCCTTTTAGGTTCACAAATGAGGTAACAGAGGCCTGGGGTAGGGGGGGTAATTCCTCTGCCCCCTAAAATCTCACAGCTAGTTAGCAGCCAGGACAAACTTTACCTTGGAGCAAGGTTCTCTACAATCCTTTAAAAGGCTGCCTAGGAAATAAAACCTGGGATTTTAAGGCGTTTACAAGCTAACTCAAAGGGCAAAGACTTACGCAGATGAAACATTGAAACAAGAACTGCTCTAATGGATGAAGGATGGAGGAAGGAAAGGTCGAGGAAAGGCGGAGTCAAAGAATTATTGCAATGGGTGGAGTGAAGGGAGAAGAGAGTTCCAGTAACCAACCTCAAGGGCTGGGGAGGGGGGGTTATAACGAGCAGCCCGGAGTTCCAAGGTTATTACTGTGTATCTTCTCTAACCACTTCCTCCCCTGGTCCACACCCAAGGAGGCTGGTATGTTACTCAAGGCAGGTACTTGTTATTTCCTGCATCCTGTACTCCTCTTTCATCCATACATTCATTTCACAACATTCAAGCGTCTCCTAGGAAGAATATGAATCTCCTCTCCCCGTCCCACAAATTCTGGCCCCATGGGCGGGACAGGCGGGGCGTGGGAGGCAGCGGAAGGAGAACAGATCCCTAAGCCAGTCTCTAACCTCAAGAGATAGAGGTAGAGAGGGCGGGACCGAGTGCTGTGTGTCCAGAGGAGGGCGCCACAACCTGCCCGGAAGAAGGGCGCCCCCAAGAGCGGGCAGTGGAGCTGGGGGTGGCCAGGTGCTGGTGGAGGCATGGGCTGAGGTTGAAAGTGAAGCGACCAGAGGAAGTGGAAGAGTGGGAACCCGGGTGCAAAAAGACAGGGTGGGGATGTCTTCGGGTTCCACTCCTGCCCAGAGTGGGGGACGTGTACCCACTGAGCCACTGGGAGCGCCCCACACCACCACCCCTCCACCCATGCTTCCGCTGCCTGGTGTGTCCCCAGAGGACTGGTGCTTCCTGTTGTTTAAAAAGCGGCTACTATTGTTCCATTTGCACTGATGGTCCCTCAGAACGGGGGCTTCCTCCAGCCCCTGTCTCCTGGCTGTGCGGTAGGTAGGGTCTCTCCTTCCTGTCACTTCCATCTCCCACGTGTTCCTGTTCCCCTTACAGGGTAGCTCTTTTGACACACCATGACATAGTATTTAACTCCAGTTTGCTGGCTGGTTTTAAGGGCTGTGGCAACAAAATGCCAAGCTCTTGCAGAAGTCCTCCTGTTTTACTTGTGGTGGTTACTCAGATGAAAGCAGACCACATAGTAGGGTGGGAGCAGCAGGAAGGTTTTGGGGGATATAGGTGGCCCTGAACTCGACACATAGGAAGAAAGAACACAGCATATCAGAAAAGTGCATCTCTGGAGAACCTTAGCTGCCATGTGCCCTCCTGTGGGCCCTGCCTACAATGTTTCCAGTACTGTCTTTCTCAGGTCCCTGAAGAGTGGGACAGGGCGCCCACTTTAGAATCTTCTACTTCGGAGGGCAGTAGGGGTGCTCTGACCTTGGCAGGTCTTTGCAGTCTATTTCCTGTACCAGAAGGAAATCAGACATGAAAAGGTGGGGTACCTCTGCTCTAGCTGCACCCTACCCCTGAGACCACTCCTCCCTGAGACCACACCTACAGGAAATGAGGGAGATGACAGTTGGGGGGGGCATGCAGAGTTAAGTTTACAGACTCAAGTCATAGGAAAATAAGGAAGCACCTTGACCAGAGAACACAGTAACCCAAACCAAACTCAACAATTGACAGGTATCTTAATCCTCAAGGTAAAGCCGCCCTCTCCAGTTCAGGAAATAAACTGATTCTGCCTGGAACCAGTGGTAATCACAGGAGGTCACAGCCCATTAGCTGAGGCTAAGTCTGGCAGGAACAAATCATCAAAACAGAGCTGCTTCCAGTCAAGGCCAGCATCCCTGGTATAACCCACTACTATTTCAGCTAAGTCTGTTAGGCTCTGGCACTGGTCTAAGCCATTCTGAGGGTGGCCCGCTCCCAAGCCAGCAGAGTAGATGGTGCTTCAAGAAGGCATCTGCATCTAGAGGAAACCTCACATCACCCCCACATCAGCGTCCGCTAAAATCCCAGCTTGTCCCCCTACCCCTAGTGCCCGCTGATGCTGGGTTCCCTGTGAGCAGCAGGACCTCTGGGCACTGCCAGGATGCTGACAGCAACTTCTAGGATGGAGGCGGTTGCTGTCGGGCTGCTCAATTCAGAAGCAGTGACAGCAACTGCTTTTATTACTGACCAGTCCAGTATGCGTGGAGGAACCCCCAACTCCAGTACCAGCTCACATTGGAGAACAGGACCAAGTGCAAAAGCTGTGGCCTTCGAGAGGAAGGCAATGGACAGAACAGGACCTAAGAGGCCTACTCCCATTATTAGGTCAAAGGAAGAAAAAAACCAGGAAGGGAGGAAGGGCAAGAATGGTTCAAATTAAGATTGCTTGACAAAAGGAACAGGGAAAATTACATTCCACGTTACTTCTCTAAAAGCCAGTGGACAATCACCAAATAGTCTGATGTGGCACTGGGGGGAAAAAATCTGCCAGAGAATTCCAACAGATTGGAACCCCACAGATATTACAAAACTCAAAACTTACTGAACCACACCACCTTCTTTAAAGGTGAGAAACACAATCTGAAATGTTAAAATACAATGTGAAAGGCTAACTACACAAGTGTGACATTAAATGAGGTGTTTGCAGTCCAGATTAAACTTCTTGGCACAAAGAGGCAAGATCCACTATTGTGTTACGAACAACAGGTTATTTATTTCTTTTAGTTTTATTTATGCATATAAGAACTGTGGTATATGCCAGAGGTGTGGGGGTGACAGGAGTCACCAGAGACAGAGTGGGGAGCAGAAACACACTGCTGAGGGGAGCAGCAGGTGAGGCAGGAGAGGTCTGCTGCGCCAGGTGGGTGCCCTCCCTGGCCAGGGTCTGAGTTCATGCTGCAGTGGCAGTGGAGAGCTTCATAGTGGAGAACTTAACCTCTTGCCACCAGGGAGGCCCCAACTATAGGTCATTTCAAGTAGGTCACACCTGAGTCATGTATTCCAGTTCTCCTACAAACAGCTGGTAAAATTTGCCGAACTCTTTCAGTCAAAAGTTGTAAACACTGAGGACACTTTTAAAGTTCTAAGGACAATAGCAGCTTTGCTTCATTGTTTTTGGCGATAATTCTTTTCCTCAAGGATTAAAGATTCTGCCTCTAGCTAGGCAACTTTGTCCCAAGAAATGCCAACTATTGCTTCATTAGAACAAGGACACTATTATTGCTTAATTTAAAACACAGCCTTATTGGTTTGTATGAAGTAAGTCTTAAAAAGTTAGCAGATGGCATTGCCACAGCCATGTGTGAGTCACCGCTACCATCTTTAAATCCAATTTATAATTCTGTTCAAGGAACAAATATAAAAGATAAATCAAAAAGAAAGAAGCCATGGTGGACAAAGCAACAGATTCTAGACTCATCTCAAACCCCCGTCTCTGGGCCAAGCTCTTTAATGTTGGATTTGCTTCTTCATAGCTTTAGATATTATGTTTATATATTATATCTTGATTTATCAGCTTTAGGCAGTAACTGCTGATTCCACAGTTTAAAAAAAAGGGAAGAATTTAAACTATTGGCTACTTTTCCTCCTATATTTAACAACTATATTTCTTTAATTTTTTCTATTTGCTGCCATTTGAGTTTTCAGCAGTATATTTAAATCTACTTTCCCCTCTAACTTTCAAAACCAGTTGGTGAGACGATGCTATGGGCAGCATGACCCTCTCTCCCAACCCTCCTCTTGGTTTCTCCGCCACCCATTGCTACCTGCTTACACTGTCGCCAGAGCCATCGCCACTTACACTTTGTCTTACAGCCACATCCAGTCGTGTCTTCTTTTACGTGGCCAGGTAAATAACCTTCAGTGCTCAGCCAAACTACACTGATAACACCCCATCTCTCTAGGACCCTCCCGCCCCGAGAGCGCTTTGACTTTCTGCTACTATGCAGCCCAACTGCACCTGCTGACCCGCTGGACAGGGTCATCCAGGACTTCCACTGCCCTTTGGGCTGATCTGCTCTTACCTGGGATCCCAGGTTTCCCTCTTATTTGAATTATTTTCTTAAACATCCTTTTAAGGAACAGTGCATGAGCGGTAAACTGAGTCCCCCCTGTACAAAAATACCCCCTTCTCCTCTTGAACAATAGTTTGCGTATAGGACTCTAGGCTGAAAAAACATTTCCTTCTAAACTTTCATGCCATTGCTCTTATTCTAGTATCCGGTATTGCCAATGACAATAATCCTAAATCCAATTTTTATTTCTTTGAGCTGACTTGTAGACTCTTCCCTTTCCCCTAGATATTCTATACAGCACAGTGGTTTCTTTATTCACTTACTGCGCTTTGTGTGAGCTCTTTTAATCTCCAGGAAACCCCTGGACTGGTCGCTTGTTCCATTTTCTTTTCTTTATAGAACCCCTGTTCACTATCAGGTATTAGATAGATAATCTGTTTTCTTCTCTCATTTTCCTTCCCTCTGTATAGTTCTGGATTTTTCAACTTTATTTCCTGGTATCTGTACTGAAATATTTAATTTTCAGCAGTTGGGGCCTCTCTGGTGGCGCAACGGTTCTTAAAGGGTTAAGAACTGTACTGTGAAGCAAAACACAACTACTGCAGCAGAAGTTCGATCCCTGCCACTGGCCAGGGAGGGGACCTACATGGCGCAGCAGACCTCTCCTGCCTCCCCCATTGCTCCCTTCAGCAGTGTGTTTCAGTAGATCTGCCTGTTCTGCTCCCTACTCTGTCGCTGGTAACTCCTCTCACCCCTTGCCCCCACACCTCTGCCCTATACCTAGTTCTTGTATGCATAAATATATAAATCTTTAAAAAAATTAAATTTCAGCAGTTGTATCTGTAATCTCCCTTTGCTCAGATCATGTCTTTTACATAACAATGTACACTGTTCTTAGTTTGTGGTTTTAACATGTTCTTGAATTTCTGAGCATTTTACATAGAAATTTTTTCCCCTCAAGTTCTTTCTATTGCTGGGTTATCTGTTTCTTCCAGTTTTTCCTTTGGTTTACTTCAGCTATTCCCTTTTATGCCACTAATTCTCATCACAAGCTTGGTAATCCCTGTTCTCTTATTTTGTTGTTGTCTAAAAAGATCCATTTTTGGCTCAATTTCATGCTGAGCAGACATTCTGAAAGGAGTCCTGGGTGGGGCTGGCTGACCGCAGGATTCACTTTAGGCTGAGTGGGGTGAGGGTAGGTGGGGCCCGTGGCCAGTCTGTACACCTCTCTTCAAATGTCAGAGAAGGAAGGCTTAAATCCTGGGGTGTCCGCAGTCACAGTGTAAGGCCTGGCCTGCCCTGACTACCTTGTCTGCCTCTAACGGAACATTCATTTTCATTCTTAATTATGTTGTAATTCATTTAAACTTTGTAAAGCATGCAAAGTGTTTTTGTTATGTTTTTGGCCGTGTGCCACGCGGCAGCCATCCATATGCTCTATGGAGTTGGGGGGTCAGGCCGTCCTCCGGCATCTAGGGTCCTCATAGTGACCTTCACTTTCAGATTTACACCATCCTGGTCCCTGCCTTGCTTAAGGATTCCCAGAGGGCCACAGAGCAGACCATCTCCAGGCATGGCATGAGGGACTCCAGATTGTGGCTCCTCCCCGTTAGGCAGATCCCATCTGCTTTCTGCCTTTTAGTAACCACTCAGCCACGATGGATCCCTGAGGAGACCAGACGCCAACCTGCACACCCAGTCAGCCATCTGGGGCCCAGTCATTTCTTGGAGGAATCAGACTTTCAGCCTCATCTCCCTGCAGGTTGAAGTAAACCGCTTCTCCCAGCTGTCACCACAGTGTCTGTATCATCACTTCCACCCCTCAGACGCCATCGATGCCTACGTATAAAACTCCTGCATGTTGTTTTTGAAAAGTCCAAATGAGGCTTTGGAACAATTTGTCAATGTAAGCTGTTATGAATGTAGCTGAAATAGTAAACCGACAACATCTGATCATTTATACAAACATTTAAGACATGATGTTAAAACATTCATTTAAAATAGTCTTCTATTTCCTGAAGTCATTTTAAATCCGCTTGCACATGCTTCTTTGACAGTACTCTCTGGAAGCAATGTTTCTAACCCAGTTTTCCAGAGCTTCAAATTCCAAGGACATTTTAAAGTTTATACCAACATCCAAAACTTGTATTGAGGATGTCCAATCCTGAGAATTACTACTGAATCTGAGCTGAACTTCTCTGCCTCCTTCTTTAAGTCAATTTAATTGATTTTAAGTATTTTAAAATCGAATCTGACCTCCATCAGCATCCACATTTAAAACTGATTGAAGTCCTTTTAGGCTAATGTGTCTACAACAGAACTTTTTTGTTCAAAATAAAATAATCAAGGGGACAACTCTCACAAAAACAATTTTATAAGGGCTCAAACATAAGGTGGAACAATTTGAGGGTGGCGAATAGATTTTGCCTTATATTCAAGGGCAGACAGAAAACTATTCAAGACCTCCTAGGGAAGAGTTCTCTGTGCTGTGGACAAAGAGCTGAGAAAAAGCCCGTGGGACACTCCATCTCTCCTCCTTGAAAGTCTAGGCCCATCCACACAAAAACCGTGTTGTACTGAAGAGTTTGGATCATCGGATGATCCACAAATTATTAAAAATGCAGCCCTCAGCCTGGCTGACCACACATCGGGGTGCCCTCAATATGGTCCTAGTTCACAACTACTGTCCTGGGCCCCCTTTCACTCTCCAAAATGCCCCAGTTTGGAAGACATATTCTATGATCACCCAGCCTCAAAGAGAAAGCGAGAACTGAAACTTGACTGGTGCAGTGGCCTAAGTAATGCTCTGTTTGGTGGTGGGAGAACTACAGGGAATACATCTGAGGGGAGAAATCAAATACTGTCCAAAAATTAGTAACAATGAAAGAAAATAAATATTAATTTAAAAAAGTTTTTTAAAGGTGATTTGGAGAAAAAAAATATTCATAATGCCATGCTTAAAATTCCAACTGTGTAGCTGGATTTGACTGGGCTCACATGAGTTGTTTGGGCCTGGAATATTCTGCATGACCGGCACCTGAGGGACACCCCACCAGCTCCTGGCCAGGCTGACTCTGCAGGGGGTCACGGGTAGAAGCATGTCCCTCTGCTGGCCACAGAAGGAAGCGCCTGCTTTCCAAGGGCTAGCAGGGAATGTCCTCGCATTCCACAGGAAATGTCCACACCCCTCCAGCATCCACCACCCTCAGGCCACCATCAGCACACAAGCCCGCCCACCTAGACTGCTGAGGAATTTTGCACTTTACTCCCCTCTCTTTAAAGGACACTCTTCTCTTCCCTTCCTTTCTCCACCTAGAGAGGAAAAGAAGAGATGGCATGGAAGCTTGTTTGTGGCCTCTGCTATGCCAAATTCCTCGCAGGAGAAAGGGCCTGCTTCTGTCCTCTGCACTTAGAAACCAGTCATCAGACAAATACCTCATGATGGCTTTCCAATCAAAAAAATCCTTTATAGAGTCTGCATTTGTATTTTATATTATATATTTATATGGCTGACCTAGATATATATAAGTTTTTCCAAGTTTGAAATATTTTTAAAGTTTGAAATGACTTTCCCTTATTTTGGCGACTAAAGATCTAAAAATACACCTGAGAACTCTGCACTCACAAAAATTTATATTGGACAGTAGTGAGCTGTGGATTAGCAGATACTACTATATTTACGTGTCCCATTTTCTTCACCCTAAAGAACATTTCAAAGCAGCCTAGAAGGAAAACTTTTTAAGGATAAACACATTGAGCGAAACTCTAGTTTTACTACGGGCAGTTGAGAGAGGAAACTGACTTCTCTTTCAGGAAAAGTCACTGCCATTCACAACCGTCCATGTCGTGCCACAGGGTCTGGCTGGGTGTCTGGTCACGAGCTCTCCAGCCCCTTGACCCTCTGCGTACGTCAGGGCTGTGCGGCAACTGGAATGAAGGTCCACCAGGGCGTGCACATCTCACTCTTCTGACCCACGGACTCATGCCAAGCTCCTGCAGCAGGCTCCGGCACACGGGCGTCCTCGAACATCTACTGCAGGACAACCACCTCTCATCCACCTGGAGGGGACGGAGCCTCAGACACTCTCCACTGCCCTGCACAGTCAAGGGCCAGAGGTCATCACTACCAAGTGACTGTGAGGCAAAAGCCATCCGGACAATGAAACCTTGAGTTGGCCAGGTGTATTCATTTTCTATAAAATGTTCATTAAAAGTTTACAAAGCTGCTATAAAAAGTTTACAAACTTTGGCACTTAGAACAATCTTACAGGTCTATTGTGCAAAAATCCAAAATAGGTCTCACTGGACTACAAAGTCAAGGTGTCAGCAGGTCCTTTCTGAAAGTTTTAGGGAAAAATCCATTTCCTTGCCCTTCTCAGCATCAAAAGCTGCCTGTGTTAATGGACTCACAGGCCTCCTTCCAACTGCAGACACCCGAGCACCTTTAAATCTCCCCCTCCCTCTGCTCCCTTCTGACACTGTAAAGATGCTTATGATTACATTGGGCCCCCTGGGTAATCGAGGACAACCTCCCAAATCTTACTTAGCTGATTAACAACTATAACCCATCTGCAATTTTAATTTCCCTTTACCACTTCACTTAACACATTCACAAGTTTGGGGGTTAAAACATAAATGGTCGTTGAAGGCATTCTGTTATCACAGCAGGAAATCTAAACAGTCTCCTATTCAGATTCCAAGAACTTAAATTTAGATGACAGCCTCAGCAAAAACATTTTAGGTTAACTATTTCTGAAAAGTACACTCTGGGTTTACCTACTTCCTCACTCTCACTTGACCTTTTAACTACACTGGGCTCCTTTTATAGCCCCTCCCAATTCCATACTCTCTCCTGCCTCAGGACCTTTGTACATGCTCACTTTCCTTAGAATCCTTCTTCTCACCTTTCAGATCTCTGCTTCAAAGCCTCCCCTTAGACTAGGTTAACCTCTACCCCTTGTAATCTCATTTATCTTTTCATCACTGCAATGACCCCTGTGAGTAATGGCTGACTACTGAAAGGATAATCATGTACCTTTCATCTCTCTCACCAGTTCACAGCTCCACAGGGGCAGAGGCTGCATCTGTCTGCCCACTGCTGTGTGCCCAGTTGTTCAGCTCCATGCTTGGCACGTCCAGAGCACTGAGCTGGTATTTTAATGAACGAATCAAATTCGTTAGGTATTAATTTACAGTTAAAAGGCAATTTCACTTATAAGAATTTCAACACAGATTTAAATGGGAGACCCTCAACCATTTCTACAAGTAAACCTTTAGAGGCAAAGAAAATGAGGAGTACAGCCTGCCAACCCACTCCCCCTGTCCCTCGGTCTAATGCCAGCAAGTCATCACGCCTTTGAAGTTTCTAGCTTGTTTTTGGAAAACAAAAATGTCTGCATTCTGTTTGTACTGTGATTTTTTTTAAATGGATGTAAAAACTAGATTATAAGTAATGTGGCAGTATTTTAAACAAATGAAGCTATCTCTATGTAAAATGCAATCTGGCTGCCAATTTGAGAGTACAACCTTTCACTCATCTATTTCCTTTAGCAAATATTTCCTAAGTTCTGCCTTATGCTGTGACTGAGCCGTCTCCTCTCCTCAACTGGACCTAATAACTGGTGGCTTTATTTCCAGCCACTTCCTACAAAGGAAGTTGTTCTTTCAACACTGAATGTTTAGCAACCCTGTCTGCTGACAGTTGGCTTCAAGGGCCCACACCAGCAGTCTAGAACACAAGAGGAGGGGCTCAGATATTCTAAAAGATAGCTCTAAGTAACTGAAATGTCCTTACCTGGAACTTTCCAGCTCGAACAATAAATATCAAAATGTATCCCTCACCCCCAAATGAGTTTTGAAAGAAAGTTTTAGAAACTCAGACTTGTGAAATGAGCTTTGAATTCTGATTCTGGTTTTATATATGCAGAATTACTAATTTTGGAATGTCTTCACTCCATGTGGCTTTTGGACTTCCCATGTGGCTACTTAGAGAGGAGAGCAGTAGGAGAATCACCTTACTCCTTAAAGGGGCCACCATCTGGAACTGGTCCTGTGACACTGCAATCTCGTGACCGCCATCCCCCTCCTCCCTAAACTGCAACCAGACAGACCAATAAACACTTCCTTCCAGGCTCTTTATTTACACCACCATACTCTACAGCGCTTTCAGCTCCCTGCACAATGTCTGCCTGTCCCTCCCCACGCCCACCTTCCTGGAGCACCATCTCCAGTGATGACACGTCCTACCAGCCTCCCCTACCAACCTCCCCGGGTGCTGGCAGCCTATGTAGGTGACAGATACCCTTTTGGGCACACCTACTGCCCACTGACTCCCAACAGTGGTTTCCTGGAGGATTTTAAGGAACCCAAGTGATCTCAGCTGAGTTCTTGACTTTAGGGAAACAAGAATGAAGGTTCAAAAAGGACATGGCCAGGTCTCATGGACAACAAGGTAGTTTGCATTTAAGACCTTAAGAGTCAAACACTAACCTGGAAAGACGAACTCAGGGGCCATGGTGAGGGAAGATGGACAAGGAGACTAACTACAGTTGAGCTCTTTCTGAAACATTTCCTGCAAGGTGTGAGAAGGACCCAAATTGTCAAATCTCTCCATAATCTTAGTGGAGAGATTAAGCACCAGGGGCATCCTTCACTGTTGGAGTTTTAACAGATCACTCTAGGCGAATACCGTGCAAAGAGAGCCCTCTCTAGCCTCTTCTCCTATGTAAATAAAAGTGTACCACTACCTACCTGTCCGTCAAGGTCAGGACCTTCTCCACTGTTCACTCCTCTCACCCAGCAAGAACAACTTTAAACAACGGGCTCATTTCCTTCGTTTGAATGAGAACAAGAATCTGATTTCCCCTGTATGGTTCAATTCTGACCCTCCAGTCCTGTCCATTCAGGTACTGGGCAAGTCTGCACAGACCATTCCAAAGTATCCTCCCCGGGCGCCTGCGCTCCTCTTCCATTGGATCCTCCTTGGCCTCTCCATACTTTTATCCTGAGGCTGAAAACACTTTCCATCTATACATGATGTTCTGATGTCTTTTTTTTTTTTAAAGATTTATTTATTTATGCATACAAGCACTGGGGTACAGGCCAGAGTCCAGGGAGGTGAGAGGATTCACCACAGAAAGCGGGGAGCAGAACAGGCAGATGAACAGAAGTACACTGCTGAGGGGAGCAGTGGGCAAGGCAGGAGAGGTCTGCCACACCATGTGGGTCCCCTCCCTGGCCAGCAGCAGGGATCGAACTTGTGCTGCAGCAGCTGTGGTTTGCTTCACAGTGTGCTGCTCAACCCACTGCGCCACCAGGAAGGCCCCTGTGCTGATGTCTTTTCAGCAGATATCTTCATTCCGCTCCACACTTGCATACCCAATGGCCTCCTAAATGCCTCCACTTAGACCTCATCCTGAATGAGGAAAGGATAGATCAGAATTGGTGTAAATTTTTACTTAAAGATATCATTTTAGGGCCCTCCCTGACAGCGCAGTGGGTTAAGCAACGCACTATGAAGCAAACCGCAACCACTGCAGCACGAGTTCAATCCCTGCCCCTGGCTGGGGAGGGGACCCACATGGCGTAGCAGACCTCTCCTGCCTTGCCCGCTGCTGCCCTCGGCAGTATATTTCAGTCGGTCTGCCTATTCTGCTCCCCACTCTGTCTGGTGAATCCTCTCACCCTCCGTGACTCTGGCCTATACCCTAGCTCTTGTGTGCATAAATAAATAAATCTTAAAAAAAAAAAAAAGTGCCCAGGTAACTCAGCTGGCCCATGTCATAGGCAGGGTTCCACCTCCTAGGTTGGTTGAACCTGAGTGCAAAAATCCCCACAGAAAAAAATCCTCTCATATAAATTGGCCCACAGAGTACACATGTATTGTTCAAGGGCCAGCTGTTCCATCTACCCAGGTGCTCAGGCCAGAAACCACAGAGTTACCATTCCTTGCTTTCCCTCGTATCCCATGCCCAATGCACATTCTCTTAGCTCTGCCTCCGCATCTGAACTTCATCACTTCTTAGCATCTCCTTTACTGTAGAGTGGTCCGAGCCACCAGCCAGTCAACCTGGACAAGCACAGTGTCATTTTAACTGGTCTACCTGCTTCCATTCTTGTCTTGCTCTGGTCCAGCCTCCACAAAGCAACTCCTTTTCTTTCTACATCTTAAGTCACATCACACCTTTGCTTCCAGTTTCCTGATGGGTTCCCCTAACCACCAGAATAAAATTTAAGTTCCTACCATGCTCTGCAAGGGTCCTGCCCTTTATCTGCCCCTCCAGTCTCACCCCTCATGCGTACTCTGCTACTACATGGGCCTGGCTTGTCTTTGGAACACAGCAAACCTGGTCTCCATCTCAGGGTCCTGCAGTTGCTTCCTTTGACTCAGAACACTCCTGCCTTAGATCTTTGTGGACTGCATCCTTGGATCCCTCAGGCTCAATTCAAACATCACCTCCTTAGAAAGGTCCTTCCTTTACCATCCCAGCTAAGTTATCCCTAAGCCACAAACTCAACAATACCCATGTTTATTGTAAATGTCCCTGGACTAGGATTTCTCCCAACTCCACTTCATTAGGCTATAAACTCCTTGAGGCAGGAATCTGGTCCCATTTTTGGTAACCTGGAGGGTGTTTGGCAAAACAAACAAACAAAAAAACCTACTTAATTACACTTAACTGGCTGATCCAGTTGGGAAAGTATGAGCTAAAATTCACAATGGAACAAATCTATTCACCTCCTTGCCTCTGGCTTTCATACTTACACAGATAAGAGAGCCACAGCCTTTTAAACATCTAATTACAATTTTAATCTTACTTTCAGAGGACTCTAATAACCTTCCAAGAAATCACAAAATACTTGTCCTACCTGCAAATAAACACAAACAAGCCATTATTACTGGTGATACCCTATCATCCCCCATTATTTTTGATTAGAAACTCTCCTGCTGAGTTCCTTAGAGTAGACACTATTAGCAGCACACATTTTACAAATGTGGATGCAGGTTCAGAGAGGACAGTAACTTGCCCAAGATCACACAGCTTTCATGTGATGAAATAAGAGTTTATGTCCAACACGCCCTGATCCTGCTCTAAACCGCAGCACCCACAATCTCCTTTCTGCTCGACTATATAAAAACAACACCAAGGCACTTTAACCCAGCCACCTTTTGAAAAAAGGTATTTTACAAAATCATGACCAGTTTTAATTAAGGTCTACAAAGGGCTTTGAGATCCATGTCACAAAGGCCCAATGAATACTTGTTCCCTTTATTTGGGCCAAAAACCAGTAATTTTGTCCCAGCCTCCCTAAAATTTCACAAGAGACTTTTTTCCTGTCTCCTGGAGAAACATGCTGGAACTAAATCCAGTCTCAGTGACTATGAAACTCCTGTGACACGGAGCCTGAGGGTTCGAGTTCTTACCTGACTCAGTATAGGTGTGTCTCTAGCCGAGAACAAGGGAGCCCATGCAATAAAGGAACACCCAAGGTCGAATGTGTTTATTATCCACAACATTCAACTCCTTCTGCGGCTCAGAAACCTCTACCATCTACAGACAAAACAGACATGAAATTGTGGCACCAATGTCAACTAAGCAGAACGCCAAAAAGCGTGATGAGGTTAGCAAAATTCAGAAGAGGGTGTGAAAGTAATTGTGCTGCTGTGCTCACCGTAAGATCTGGTGTAATTCCACACATGCTCCTGACCTCCCAACAAAAATGACTTAAATAATCTCAAGGAAAAAGAATACCAGCAGCATCTGGCAAGGTAAAAATCACAATGGACACTGGTTTCGTTTTAAAATACCTAAGAATTCCACTTCAGTTCAGCAAAGATTGATAAAATATAGGTATAAATGTATAACCAGTTCATTTAAAATATAAAGTTATTAGCTGAGACCTTGCAACTCATACCAATAAGACTATCAAGCAGCACGATAATAAAAATACCATTACCTACTGCAGTAAGAAAAGGTATAATAATGAGGGCCTCCCTGGTGGCACTAGGGGTTAAGTCACAGCACCATGAAGCTGTCTGCAGCCATCACAGCACGAGTTTGATCCCTGGCCAGGGAGGGGAACCACATGGCGCAGCAGACCTCTCCTGTCTCACCTGCTGCTCCTCTCAACGTGTGTTTCAGTCAATCTGCCTGTTCTGCTCCCCCTCTGTCTCTGGTGACTCCTCTCACTCCTGCACCTCTTGTATGCATAAATAAATAAATCATAGAAAAAAGGAAAAGGTATAATGAAAGTCTCCAACTAGTTCTGTTCTTTTAGATTTATAAAATAGCTATCAGACCTTGTCAAATACGGCATTTGATCACTTCCTGTGCTTCTGAATCATCAGATACAGAACATGCCAGGAGCTACAGCACAACTGTAGTTCTAGTGGGCTGTCCTTTCAAGGAACCAAGTCTGAGAACCTGTATGAACTAGACCATGAGCCTTCTCTGACCTTTGAACTGGACTCTGAGCCTTCTTTGACGCCACGGACTTGGCACATAACAGATGTTCCATAAATTTGTGTTAAATGAAGTTCATTGTATAGTTAATCATCACATAACTTTATCACATGTAATAACTTTTGAGTACGTTGTTACCAAGTAGGTTTTCATATGCCAATGTCCTAAGCATTGATATTATCAGTAGTGAATCTTGTTTAGAAGACTCATTTCTTAAAAACTATTAGCAAATAGCTCTTTTGCAATGAAAAATGTGACTTTCCAAGTTCTGTCATTTTTCAGTAAAATACTTTTAATAACAACCAGGAAGATAAAAGGTACAGTTAAAGCACTCATACCTGGTCAGTCCCCATATCAATTATTCTATCCTAATAGCTTAGGAAATTCAAATTGTTCAATGTTTTAGAAAGGAAATTAGTATAATCACAGTTTACTTTCTAAATGAGACAGCTGGTCGGTACAATAGGCTCAGCAGCTATGCCAGACGCCTCTACCCACTAGCAGCTCCCCCCTTTTTCCATAGTAGAATTTTCAGTTGGGCATAAATAAGCTCATCCTGAATAGAGACCACCCATCCCCGCCTCTCTTGCAGCTGGAGGTGCCCCACTGACAAAGTGTCCCACTGCTGCTGCTAGCAATCTTTAGGAGATGGCACACATGAGCCTTTGAGGCTATGCATTTTCTTTGCCGCTTTCTTTTTTTTTTTTTTTTAAAGATTTATTTATGCATACAAGCACTGGGGTACAGGCCAGAGATATGGGCGGGGTGAGAGGATTCACCACAGAAAGCAGGGAGCAGAACAGGCAGATCAACGGAAGCACACTGCTGAGGGGAGCAGCGGGCACAGCAGGAGAGGTCGCTGCACCATGTGGGTCCCCCGCCTGGCTGGCAGCAGGGATTGAACTCGTGCTGCAGTGGCTGCAGTTTGCTTCATAGTGCGCTGCTTAACCCACTGCGCCACCAGGGAGGCCCCCTTTGCCGCTTTCTTCATGCTGCCTAGAATACAGGTGCTGCCATCTTGGAGTATGAGGCTGAGGTTACATGTGGTGGAGCAACAAGAGAATGGATTCTGCTTTTCCTGATACTTCAGACGAGTAACCCAGAATTTTTTTTATAAATAACAATAACAAAACACAAGAAGCAGAACCTTTCAGGTTAAAAAACAAACAAACTAGAAACAGAATACTGTGGATAAAAATTTTTTTTAAATATATAATTAAGCATACAAATATTTATAAAGGTATATATCTACAGATATATAAAAATCTATAGTTTACTATTGCACTCCTGCATTTACAGACAATATTTGAAAATCTGTAGTGAGTGCTGTGACTTGAGCACCAATTCATGAGCACAGATGGCGATCGTGGTGCTGAAGCATGTGTGCAGAGTCTTGCAGTATTAGGACATGTCCCCTTCAGCTGCTAAACCGCTGAAGTGTAGCAGGAGGTGCCCTACCAGAAGAGTGGGCAATGTTGTGGGCTACTCAGAGGGGCTAAGGCAAGGCTATTTACCAGTCAGAACAGAAGTATTTCAGCAGCCTAACAACTAGCACCATGCTAGCATATCTGCACTGGCATATGAGTATCAGCCCTACTTGGGCCTGCTACTGTCAAATCATGATACATGCTTATAGCAGCTACAACCTCCAGAGAGCTCACACCTTACCTCCGAGCCAAAACTCAGTGAGAAATATTAAGAGAGTTACAAGACAACTTGTGGGTTGTACCATCTACTAGCTGAGTGCCATGTGGTAGGATGGAGAGCTATAAAACAGTTCTAGCTCAACTTTTCCATAGGGTACTGTAAGAATCAAAGGAAATAAAAATAATTTTGTAAACCTGACGGTATTGACAAAGCACACTACACATGCTCTTATGAGTATCTGGTGAACACACACTCCAACCAGTCATTCTAATTCTAACAAGCAGAGGTACAGGTGGGGCACAAGCACTGAAGCCTCCAGGAACCCAACAGCTTGGGCGTAAAACTGTCCACTGTATTGAAACGATTCTAGCAACCCCACGAGTTCAGTTCCCTGTGACAGTATCAGATGGTAGGACAGCTTGTGGCAGAAAGACGAAGAAGAGGTTTGATCTAGAAGAGGCTGGTAACCACGGAACAGCCATGGTAACTAGAGAGAACCTGGACAAACCTCTGCACTGGGAAGTGATCCTCCACGTAAGTGAGCTGAGATAGGCAGTTCTTCCCCCACAGCACTTTTATCAACTGGTTACATAAATCTTGATTCATCTGTAAATCCAAACATGATACACTCACTGAAAATATTAAGGAAGCGCTGTATTGACATTAAACAAACTCTAAAACACACCAGAGGGGGAAAAGCAAGGTACACATGAAAAAGATAATAAGGCATGCTGCCTATGTGTAGCCAATACATATGCACAGTCTGCTTATACATGGACAGGGACCTGGGGACGGATTCACAAGCTACCAACAATGCCTGCCTGCAGGAAGAACGGGTGACCAGGACTAGAGTGGCCAGGGGTGGGAGAGTGCCGTCACGCCTCCACTTTTCGTAGCCTTCATATCTGTGCCATGTGATTGCACTGCTTATTTAAAATAAGTTTAAAATGTAATTTGAAAAATGGTGTCTGTCAGTGGACCTGGGTCACTGACAGTCTTGCAGAGAAAATGACAGCTATGTAGAGGTTAAACTCCAGGCCCAGAAGACATGAAGAAAGCAAACCTTGTGTTGGTAAGACAAGCTCACACATGCTATATTTATTGTAAGCACTTACAGACAGACAAGAGTCAAAGACTGATTTTTACAGGCATTCCAGAAGCATGATAACACAATGACACAGAGAAACCTGTACCTACTGTGCACCATGGACTCTGGGGGCCATCCAGGCGTTAAGCAAAGTGCAGATGGACTAAGGGCAGAGGTCAGAATATACTGAGAAAAATCCAAACAGCTGAATGAGTAGACACTTCCCAAAACAGAACACCACGGTCAAGGAGACAGAATAAAATACAATGACATGTGACTAGCTCACTTTCATTGCAAATATCTGTGGCACTGACAGCATTCAGGGGGCCATCTCAACTCTGGAAAAACATCAACATAAAGTCTTCACCCTCCTCCATCCTCCTTTCCAAGGGAATGAATCTGTCCAGTTCAGAAGTATCCCACAGTGCAGAGAGAACTTGTGATGAGAACTGTTTACAAATAGCTGCAGAGTTCAGCTGCCTCAGTCTTGGATACTGTGGACACTGCCCAACCCACCTGCCATGGCCACTGCCTCTGGGAGGCGGGGACTGAGTCTGGCACCTTGCCTTTCATCTCATCTAGAGCATGAACAGGAGGTGTGAAGGTGACCAGAACTCTTGTTCAAAAAACATGATAGACAGCGTTGGGATCCACCTGTGAAACAGACTCTGTTTCTTGATGCGGTCAAAGGCAAATCCAGGCCTGGGTCCCATAAAGAAACGCTCATCTCACGAACTCAAGATGGCAACTTCCCCGTGAGATTTTCAGGCAATTATTGTGGGGCATGGACAGCTCTGCTTGAGCTTCTGGTGACATTTTATAAAAAAGACATGGCAGCTATAAAGAACTCTGCTTGGGACTGGGGGGTAGGTGGAGGACAGGGGTTCAAGCAGGAAATCAAATATCTCTGAACACAAGGGGAAAGGGATGGAGGTACACTTGCAAAATAGTTGCATTTTCTAACTTCTGCAGGTGGTAATCAGTTTCAATGATAAAGAAATCCACAAAAGCATTATTGAATAATAATACTAGAATACACCCACAATGTTTGTACACCTGAAAACACCCAAGGCTTACATGTGGGGTGTAGATTTTTATTCTGTTTAATTTTTGAGGAACAACTCGTGTCAGGCTCCATGTTAAACCCCCTGGGTAAACAGCAGATCATATCAACTCCTCCTTGCCTTCAGAGGGCCCACAATACAGAGCTGTCAGTAAGTTTTACTCCGTCAGCTCTCAAATAGCTTATGAGAAAGTTCATAATGAAAACATCAGTAAGAATAAAGAGAACTTATTAAATGACACACCATAGTACGTGAGCAATAGAGAAAGTAATCATTAGAAAACCAAAGAGGCAAGAAACAGAAGAAAACAAGGCGCTGCCAGGTAACAGGCTAATGTGACTCCAGAGGAAGCTGGGGGTGGGGTGATAGGAACACACATTTGCAAGACCAGCTAAAGATGGTCTATTACCAGGGACGGCTGTGGACTGATCTGGTGTCCGCTGAGTGGACACCCACTTCCTTTCAAACTTTGACCTGTCCTATCAACCCTCATCTTCAACCTGTACTCAGTGTGTAACTGAAATGGTTTCAGTTTTAGTCCAAAGCTACTGAGAATTAGGAAAGGGGAGAAGCAAGAAACACACATGGCCAAGCTTTATATCCATTGCAGCTTTCCCTTTTCTTCACAAACTTAAGGCAAATGACTCGAGCCTCTTAAAAGACAGGCCTGAGGAAACCTGGAATCCCACAGATGGAGCCAGATGTGCAGCTGCTGAATTAACCATTAATTAACCATTAATTTGACCTTAACCAAATTAGAAAGTGCACACTAAGCAATGAGGCTGCCTGTTAAGTTCTACTGTAAGTTTATTAAATTTTCACTTGTTGCCACATTAGAATATATTAATATGAAATAACGCCTTCTCATTTAATAATAAATGAAAAACAGTGAATAGAAATCTTTAAATGTTATTAATGCTATAATTCTACATATAGTTACATTTAGCTTGTTAATATTTCATGGCCTCATAATATGGACATCCAGATTTCTGGGTGCTCCAGAATCTGAGAAATAAGTGGGGTGTTCATAACCACATGAATATATTTAACACAATTTTTTAAATAAGGTTGTAGTGCTGGTGTGTAGAGCATCATTCCAAAGAAACGGTCATTCCATTTGTCATTCTCTAGAAACCTTCAGTGTATTTGGGAAATAAACTCAAGGAGCTCACCTCACCTGCTGAGCACCCACTTCTATGTATTAGACTGGTACCCAAAATGGACAGACTGCCAGCTCTAAGAGCTCAAAAACCAGCGAGACTGTTAGGCACCAGGGAGACATCTGAGGAGCACCTTCTACGAACGCAGGGATCTGGTCAGGATGGCAAGCAGGCATGGTACATGCAAGGTCTCTATCCAGCACAGCGAAGGGGCGCGGACTTGGGGAATGCGGACACTCGGCTGAGAAAGCAACATGACCACTGGCAATGCCCCCCCTCCCTGAGTAAGGAGACAAGACAACAGTGGCTGTGGATTTGCCATCTTGACTCCAGGCCACTGTGTGTGGAGATATTTAAAAACCTAACTCAACACCTAACACGCAGCACCTAAAATGAGCCATGCAACATACTGTTCTGGAAAGGGCGAGAGTCTGTGGCATAGGTTTAATTCCAGGAATGGGCGACTTCACCCAAAGGTGGACTAGGTGCAACGGGCAGCAGGCCCACTGGCCACTACCAAGGTGTCAGGGTCCACTTGCCACTACCAAGCTGTCACTAGATTCTCCTGGTCTCTTTCAGCCCTCTACAGAGACAAGGCTGGGCTGGTTCTCAACCATTTTCACGAAAGTACTGACAGAAGCAGCTGAATATGATCGAGGACATAGAACAAAGTAAACCAAAAGCCTGAAATGTCTTTAAAGTCTCATGTTTTATATTCAGAACTGCATGCTGCATTCTTCATTATGAAGAGGTAATTTTTTTTTAATTAGTCACGCCATGATACCTCAGGAAGAGGTTCCCTACTACATTTGTGGCACATCCGGAGGGAATGGATCTAAGATCCAGATGATCCATACTCTTGACTAATTTAGGAAATATTCTATTACCTTTTGGGTTCAGAATTACCTCAAGCAATTCTTCAGCCTGTACTACTTATCTTGAAAGAAGAAGTTGAAGACTGGCAGTATTTTAGAACCCGAATGCTATTTAGCGGCATTTTCTACATTCCTGACAATTCAGCCAGGTCATGTGTCAACTTTACTCAATACACGCAGTGAGGTGCCTGGGTGGCTAGGATTACAAACCCAACCGCCAGGCCAGCAGCAGCAGGGAGCAAGGCCTCAACTGTTCCTGTCACGTTCCCACACAGCACACACACCTGTCAGCACCCTGGGGTCTAGCTGGCACGTGGTGGGGACATGACACTGTGATTTCAAGATGGAACCAGGTTCTGGAGCTACAGATATGGACACATGGGAAATGTTTACTCATCACCCAGAATGAGTCCTGGAAATAACTGTAAGAGGTTGGGTTCTCTGGTGCTCAGATATCGCCTAAGGAACTGGATCATCAAAGTGCTTATGATCTGTCTTCTCTGCCCTCTTCCAAATCCCCCCTTCCCCTCCATCTCTTCTTCAGGACAGGGTACAGGGTATATCGCCCATCTGCCTATGAACTGCCCTCTCAACCCTGGTTACAGCCCCACCCCAATGGGGCAACTTTACCTTTGACTTCCCCTCAAAAGGGGGGTCCACTACACTATAACTAGTTAGCAAAAAAAACCTCAGAAGAATATTTACTAGTTTTACCTTAAGGAACCCATAAGAGAAAAGGCTGATGTTTATTGGATGTACCAGGCCCTATGTTCAGTGCTTTACACTCACCATATCTAATCGTCACAACCCAAGCACGGGTGTAATTAACATGATCATTTTACAACGAGGACAAGTAACCTGCCCCAGGTCAGATCTATAGAATGTGAAGCTGGAGTTCAAACCCCACATTCTTCTGACTCTAGAACAAGAATGGAGTTCTTTCTTACAAGACAAACAACTACACAAGTACTAAGTAACTTAGGGCTAATAGTCTATTATTACTCTGAGAAAGTAGAAACAACCAGGAAAAAAAAGTAGAAAACAAACAAACAGCCTCCCACAGTCTCAGGACTACCACCTACCTCCATATGGCACCCCTATTTTACAGTGTGAGAAGCCACCCGTGCTCCAATAACTAGGCTAGCTTCTCTGCTGGTGGACCCTCTCACCTCCTGGAAGACATCACACCAGCAATTCTTCTCTCTCCTACATTCACTTTTACATTTTATTGAATCAAAAGCATCAACAGACCAAGTCACTGTAATTTTCTCCCATCTTAAAAAACATTTCCCCCTCCAGCTTTTGTCCAAGTGCTTTGCTCCCCTTTTCAGCAAAACTCGAGTCCCCTATTCCTCTTTTGTTCTCTCACCAGCCCACTCCAAGCACGCCTTGCTCCTCCACAGTGCTCCGACCAGCTCTCCAAGGACACTCACGCCGCTGTCGGTGTAGCCGTCAATACCATGACACAAATGACCCATTACTCCCACCCTGAAACACCTTCATCTATGGCCACCAGGACAGGGCATCTCTGTTTTCCTCCCTTCCGGGCCATTGCTCTCAGTCTGCAACGCTGGTTCCTCCCACTCCCTAACCTCCAGGTGGAAAAGGCCACAGCTCCATCCCTATCACCCTCCATCCTCACCCCCTTGGAGGTCTCACTGTCCATCACTCCCAGTGCACGACCATAACTTGTATCTCTAGGTCACACATTCCACCTGAACTCCAGACTATTTCCACACAACTACTCACCAACTCTATATGGTTGCCTAGACATCTCAAACCAGTGAATCTAAAAGCAAACTCCTGTTCTGCTCCCAAAATCCATCCCTCTAGTAGTCCTCCCCAAACCATTCTATGACAACTTAATCCTCAGGTCAAAACCCTGAAGATAATTATTTATTCTTTCAAAAGGGCAGTTTATTATAAAAAGGGAAAGAATAAGGGCATTTACATAGACACAAGTGGGCAGAAAGAACTGCCCTGGAGACTTTTTTTTATACACTCAGTCTCTTACATCTAATAGCTACTACCATAGAAAACCCCTAGTTTTCAAAATACACCCAGAATCCAACTACGTCTCACCATCTTCACTGCTACCACTCTGATCCAAACCACAATCATTTCTTATCTGTAATGACAGGAACTTCTAATTAATATCACCACCTCAATCCTTGCCCTTATAAAATCTATTCTCAGCAGTCTAGCAGCTAGAAAAACCCATTTATAACCTAAGTCAGAACAGGCTACAGTCTTCCCAGAACCCTCCAGTGGCTTCCCAGCTGGATTAAGAGTAAAAATCAAAGTCTGTCAACAAGGCTGTTGACTATAAGGCTTTATACAATTTGCCTCCAAGGATATTACTGGCCTCCTTGCAGCACCTGGACATACTTCTGCCTCAGGGTCTTTGTACTGTTCTTACTGCCAAGAATACTACTCCAGCCCTGCCCAAAACTAAATACAGCTTGCAGCTTCACCTTCTCAGTGAAGTCTTCCCAGGCTGATAGGTTGACCAACTCCCCGCCTCACACTATTCCCTTTTTCCACTTTATTTTCTTTTCCATCACTTATTACCAGCTAACATAATGTACCCATTTATTTTGTTTGTCTCCTCCATCAGAACTAAGGGACTTTATCTTGTGTGCTGCATTTCCTCCAGCGCTAAAATAATGCCTAATACATAATATACGCTCATTGCCTATCTGCTGAATGAACAACTTCAATAGGACACTGCCAAAGAGCTAGTTATGGTTTCTCCAGGAGGTCCAGAACACCTCCAATTTTTTTACTTGTTTCTCATGATCAAATAAGGATAAAAATCTCTATTCCCTTTAGGTTAAATACCAAATGTAAGCATGCGCACGCACACACATAGACAGATAAAAATAAATGAACCTAGAGGATTTTCTTAAATAATGAAAATCTTCTCAGATGGCTTCTGGGTGCTAGTGCCACTCAGCTCGGAGGGATCACCCCTAAATGAGGGTTCCCAGGATGCCTCCCACACTCCCACCTCCCTTTCTCTGCTGACTTCTGCAGCAGCCACATGCCCTTCTGAACCCAGGCTTAGAAAGTACTTTTCTTTCTAAACTGGTTTATCTGACAGCTTTACTGTGTTCTGGTCATTAAAACACTACTGCAGCTGCCCCCCCAAGTCTACCCTTGAACATGAAGTCACCTAATTTAGTGGGCCCCTCATTCAGCTTTCCCCAAGTCCTCCAGAAGGCCCAACAGTATCCAGACCACCTCCCATTGCATTTGCAGGTTCAGGTGAGGCTTTTTAATCCCCCCAATCTGAAAGGTCACTCCATTTTTTCCCCTGAATATGGTCCTAAATTGTCTCCTGGGTCTGGTTTCACAAGAAGCCAGGAGGCCTCAGCAGCAGCAACATTTTCCTAGAATTATATCTCTGGATGTTTACCTGGTCACATCTGAGTCTCTTTTAATCTTTTGTTTGAAAACTCCTGTTTATTTGTACCTCAGCAAAGCTGGATTACTTAAGCCCACTCAGTGGGTTTCAACACCTCACATTCCCCCAGGAATTACAACATCTTTTTCTACCCATTTCCAATGTCTCCAGAGCCCTGTGCTTCATTCTCTAAATGCTTCATTCCCACTACTTCAAATATCTTGGCTCTCAAGGACGGTCAGAACTTCACTGCCAGGGGTCAGGGCATCATCTGACAAGCCGTTATCAGTGGGAAAGGGACCCAGCAAGGATTCCTTCCTCTCCTCAGCAAGCAGGAAGGAGAACAGGACTTCAGGTTCTCGGTGCTGCCCAGTGGGCCACCTGGCCACATCAGGGAACAGCCATTTCACCCCCAAGGCTGTGATCACTTAGGTGAGGACCCTCTGGTTTTTACATCACGCTGCTTTATCAGGACCACAGCGTCAAAGGCAACACATCCTGAACAGGACGACCGATTCTGCAAGGACAAAAAGGTCACTTGACTCAGAAGGCTTACAGCTCAGTGACAGCCGACCCTCTGGGTTTGAAATGTTTACTATCACCTATACGAGACACCATTAAAATGGCCCCAGTACAAATAAATGTCCTTTCAAAATGAAGACGCTACAGTGACATTAATAGCTCGTAGCGAAGCAAACAGACCTCTGGTAAACAGCACCTCCCTCGGCCTTGTGTATTCTTCATATCACTAACCATGTCCCTCTTTCAACTGACTCCACCGTTTGTTTTCATTTGTGTACTCCCAGGTTCAGACAGCATATTTCTCTAATAATACTATATCTGAAATGACTTTTCCCAATAAAAGGAATTTTTGGATTGTATGCCATGTAAAACATATCTATCTGGTTGGCAAAGAGACATGTAGCATGTGAACAGACAGGCTTGGCGCCACGTCTCTGGCTTTCGCCTCCTACACTTGCTTCAGTTGCACTTCCCCCAACCCCCCTAAATCAGAAGTCTTCTCTACCATTTAACTGGTTTTAGAGATTTAAGTTTTTTAAGTCTTTTTGTCCATTTGGGATTAGATGAAGTGATGGCCGTACCCAACACTGGAATTCAGCTTGTGTGTGTGTGTGTCTGCGTATGTACCTGTGTGTGTGGATCTGTGCGTGATGTGGGGAGGGTCTGCCCAACGTTCCGTGGCCCGTGGAAGATTCTGTTCTGCAAACATGCCAACTGTGCAACAGGTAAAGTGATTTTAAATTGAGTTGCCTTATTTATTTAAACAGAAGAGCCAGACAGCAGACTAGATGGTGATCATTCCACCCTGTTATTAGGCCAACAGGGACGGACACTGGTGAAAAGGCGGTCTACCTGTCCCAGGTCAGGGTTAATTAACAATTAGCCTCTTAATTTAGTTCCACAAGATCACTGTTTGCTATTCTACCTGCTAGTTTAAGAAATAAACAAAAATCTGCTGCAACACACTTGCTGTACTTCATTCACGCATCTTTCAACCTTAGGCGGTTTCATCATTGACAATCAGAACCAGCTTGCACAAGCCCCTTCCTACCGTACATTTATGTCAAAGGACTAAGAAAAATAAATCATCAACCCCGCCTTAGGTGGAGTGCAAATGGCCCACCTCCCAGGCAGGGGCTACTTTCAGAGTCAGAGATCAGGGGAGGCCTGGAAACCAGCCAGCTGGTACTCCTCATGAATAACTGCACCCCAAAACTGCACATCCTCCTCCTCTGGTACCCCACCCACAAACTCTGCCTGTCCAGAATCTCATCATGTTCACACCTGCCTGCCCACTTCTCTCCTCTACACACTGAAACCCCACTGGTATTTATTTATGTATCCTAGGCAACTACCGAAGGCTACGAGGCATGTTTCTCCCGAAACATACTTTAACTGCAGGACAGACAGAAGATGTACACTTAAAACACTATCAAACCAAACCCAGAAAAAGAGCCCAGCAGATGTGGATTCAGAACCAATTCGTCCCACATGCTGTGCCCACTTCACCTCCTACAGTCTTGGTTTTCACGTTTAACATAAAACATTTGCTTTGAGTCAGGACTAGTCTAGTCTAAGGTATCATTATCCTCACTCTAGGGTTGAGGGAAAAAAAGCCTGGAGAGGTTAGGTATTATGACTTTTGATAATACGTATTTGGTTTTATATCCAATGTTCTAGCAGAGCTACTAAAACCCTGGAAACTTCCTAAGTAATGAGAGTAATAAAAATGTCTTCTTCTGTGAGTGGGACGGCTTTGAGGCCCACCTAAGTTTAGGGGCTAGTCACCAAGAGAACCCTTGATGAGAGGATCAGACCTCGCAATCCCCCCTGGGATTTCCAGAGAAGGCAGAGGAGCTGGAGGCTGAGTTCACCAGTGTCCCATGAAATAACCATCATGCCTTGGTAATGAGGCCTCTAGAAAAACCCCAAGGGAAGGGGTTCGGGGAACTTCTGGTTTGATAAACAGGTGGAGACATGAGGAGACTGGCGAGCTGAAGAGGGCGTGGAAGTTCAGTGCTCTGTCCCCATACCTTGGCCTGTGCATCAATTCTATCTGGCTGTTCCTAAGCTACTTTCTCTTAATAATCACCAGTAATCTGGTAAGTAAAACGGTACTGAGTTCTGTGAGCTGCTCTAGCAAATTAATCAAACCCAGGAAGGTAGCAATCGAAACCTGTTGATAGCTGCTGGTCAGAATGCAGAATGACAACCTGGACTTGCAACTGGAATCTGAAAAGGTGTGATGTGGGACAGTCTTGTGGGCGCGACCGCCAACCTATCCCAGGATGGATAATGCCAGAACTGAGTTCAAGTGTAGGATGTCAGCTGGTACCAACAAAGTGCTTGTGGCTGTAGAGGGAACGCCCCACACGCTGGAACTGGGTGCAGAACTGTATCTCACACAATGTCATGGCCAGTAAATGGCAGAGCAGGACCCGATACCAGTCAGCTCTAGACTTGAGCTGGGCTCTAGACTCAGGAGTCTCCTCTGATCCACTCTATTATCTTGCCTGATGAAACCTCAGCTAGCTCAAACCTAGAAAACTTCAAAAAACAGATTCTTGAATCACACCAACGCAAACTGATGTAATAGATCTGGGGTGAACCTAGTTGTATTTTTTATAAAGAGACTCCCCAAGTTACCCTGATGAGGTTTAAGAACCCCTGTGGTTCCTTCCAGATAAAGTTATTTGATTCTAAAGTTGTACCCAAAGAAAAAGTAAAAATGAACGGTGGAGGCTGGCCCTGCCTCCAGGGTCCCTTTTGAAGGCTCAATTTTTACTCTCATCCCAAAAGGCCCTGGAAACTCCACTTCAGACCTGTGGTCTCCCCAGATCACTGGGGGGAGGTCACTGGAGGAGGTCAGCAGTGTCCCCATCATTCAGTCTAGAGCTACATAGAGAGTCCCTCACTATTCCTGAATAACTAAGCCTTCAGCTATAAATTCACAAGTGCCCTCCAATGCTCACTCCACTTGATCCCCGTACCCCTGGCAAGATCTCTCTTCCACAGCCATACTTCTCTAACTAGTCTCATTAGAACAACCCATGAATCCTGAGTGCCCAATGCAGTACAAGTCAGCCAGTGTATCTGGGGTTAAGTTCTAAAGTATACCTTTAAGGCAGAAGTCAAGTATAATTCAAAACCACTCATGAAACTCTCTTAGCTGGGATCTGGGCCGCTGGAAGCTCAAAAACCAAGGATTAATGTCTTGTGTTTCCACATTATGGTCACAACTTCACTTTCCCTGGGGGCAGCAGACACCAAGGCTACTTTGAACAAGAAAGGGCAAAGGGTTAAGTAAAGGGATTTCTCCCCTCTACTCTGAGCTGGAGGAGCTGATTTCACAAGCTAAATTGAGTGTATGATATGACTCCATTGTATCTGCAAGGGATATGCTAGGTGCTATCAGGCAGAGAAGTGGACACGTAAGACCCCTACCCTCACATACCCTACAACCAACTGGGAGAAATTTAATCATTCTCTAATGGTAGATAACAGTTAAACACAAAACCATCCGACTGTCAGGCACATAATACTAAGTGCTTCAGACATCCAAAGGAAAAATTGTTGTAGTGTAGATTGAGGCTGACTCACAGATGTTCCTGGAGAAATTTAAACTGGTCCTTGAGATATGATTATGTTCTTTCTTAAGATGGGCTGACAGCATTTCAAGTAAAAGTGACCCTTTCATCTAAGTATATGACAGTATTTTCTATTATGTCTCCATTCTCCCTCCTAAAAGTGCCAAATAATTCACTGGTCATTCCATCCACAGTAATAATATTGAGTGAAGGCCCTAGAAGAACCATGTGTTATAACTCCAGTACTACTTGGTTACAAAAACTTAAATTAAACCTGTATTTTAGCATAACAATATTGACCCTTATACAACTGAAAACACAGAGTAGCAGCTTCTTTACAATACCAGAGACTTACTGTGGGAACATTTAATCTGACATTCCCAACAAATTATTCATACCACATGAACGCTCTGGACCTTTTTCCCCAACCTGAAGTCACGACTTGGATGGTCTTACAACATTCTGTGTTCAAGCTTGTCTATTTCTGCTTCTTGCACAGTCCTAAGATCTCCCTACCCAGTCTGACTCCTTGTCCACTCTCGCAATTCAAGGTGACCAGCACAGTCCCCAGATGACAGCCCTGGGTCACATAGCACTCTGAATGAATGCAAGGAAGCAAGTGCTTAGTCTACATCCTGGACACGGCTCTGACCCTGATCAGTTACAGTCACCCCTGAGCTTTTTCAGAAGCCGAGTGTGAGACACAATGACAGAGGGTGTGAGTGACAGAGTGCGAGTGAGAGTCCAGGTAAAGCAGGTAGACCCAGAGCTGATCTAAGGTCAGCAGGAATAAAGCTCAATAGGAAGAGAGTCTAGGCACAGATATTTAAATAGATAGCTCTGGCCCTCAAGAGAAGCAATTCAATCAATCGACATAATATATAGCACATATCCAAAACTCAGTTACTGGCCAACTTCTCCAGGTCTGAAGGGTATTTGTGACTTTTCTTTTCAGTGCTGACATGAGCATAAGCCAGACATACTAAACTCAAATCCAGATTCTGCTTAAGCAGTTGTGAGAACTGAAACATTTCCCAACTTTTGACGTCAGTTTCTTCATCTATAAAAGGAGTCAGTCAGACGAGATCTCTAGTTCATAAACATGGTCTTTAAAAGTGAGAGCATCACAGGTCTAAGAAACACCAGAGTCAGAACTAAAGTGTGGGGCTGGAAAGCCCCTGGAAAGTAGTGGCCATCAGACAGTTTCCAAAAAGAACAGGGGAACTGGGAGACATCCAGAATAACACTACAAGAATCTCACAGATCTTGTCCTTCCCGGTTCTGTCTGTCTTCTTCATATACAGACCCGTACCTTCCAAGAGCTGAGGGATGACTCACAGAATGGGCAGAGCCATAGAAGTCATTCTGCACTGGAAGGGGGAATGACTCAACCTTAACTACCTAAGAGCGATGAAAGAATCCTGCGGTGAGCGGACCCTGCCCCCTAACTCAGTCAACCATCTCACAATCTTTTGGAGTCTGAAATTTTAACACACAGCCTAAAATCCCGAGTGTACTTTTATGGTCTCTTATTCAGTTTTATAGTCCCCAAAGTTTTAGGAACACCAAATGTTCTAAGGCCCTCAGACCATTACTATTGTTATAAAATCTTAACTAGAGCTTGAGATGTTATAAAGTATTTAAAAAGCACTATAGGAAAGTTAACCCACAAAATTCAATAGCAATTTCTATAATAATGGATTTACCTGACATTTCCACACCTTTGATATTTAACTTCTGCCTGCATAAAGTCCCTTGTTCAGTAAATTTATATTTGTTCTAAGCCTAATTGAGATTGATTACAGTTAAATTGCTTTGAACACTGGCTTCATAAATGTGACAAGTTTAAAATACCAACTGCCCAAACAATAACCTTTGACTTTACTCTTTCACAGTCTAAGAATCACAAATGTTTAACACCTGGACAGTAGCTATTGAATAATAGGAATTCAAATTAATCATCATTAACAGCTACCATTCTGAAGTCAGCATACACACATGGAATTTGGCACTTTGCATGTTATCTTGTAATGCTCAACACCCTCTAAGGTAATAATAGCTACATTTTACAGATGAAGAAACTAAGGCTCAACGATACTGACAGCTACAAGATGGCCAAAGAGAACTTTTAGCTCAGGTCTCTCTCATCCATTCCCTGAAATACTCCCACTGAGTTTTTCCACAGAGTGAGGAGTTTAGGACACTGGACAAGAAGTTGCTGGTTCTCATGTTCCCTGGCTGTCATTTACACCCACATCCTTTTTACTGACAAAGGTCACAACTGATGTGATATGGCCTATGAATGCTGGTTCTCCAGGGAGGAGCACGGCCACTCCCGAAGCTGGAAGACTTGACCAGAGGGAAGGGACGGGGCCAAATCTGACCAAACACCAGGCCAGAGGTTGTTCCAGTCACACTCGGAGCTCTAGGGAAGACTCAGTCCTTTAAAGCAGAGCTTTTCCCATGCAAGGGTCTGTACAGCTACCCCCTCTGTCTCTAAACACACTTCATAGATTCACTCTCACCCGCTGGAGGACTAGCAGCGGCTCTACAACCAGGAACCCACCAGCAGTAACATTCCACAACCGTGCTGCCAGCCACAGTGACAACAGGGATTCCGGCTAACAGCATCCTGAGGGTATTATCTTGCCCCAGTACCTCCCCTTCAAATGTTTGCTTCAGCAAGTATTTCAAGGAAGCCATCAACGTCAGGTGTCATTACAGACAGAGAACGAGCCTACCTCCCTGCTGTCCCAGTCATTTCTACTACAACGAGTTCAGCTCCTCCATATGGGTGCACCTCTAACCACTAACTATTCAGAAACACTACGTGTCTTCCATTAACCCAGTTAACACAAACCACTTTTCATTTCATATCTACAGCTTAACAATTACTTCTACAGCGAGGGAACCAAGTATAAACAGCTGCCCAGGCCTGCGACCACCCTGCCAGGGTCCTTCCCCATCCATAACTAATTTCTTGGCTTCACTAGCAGGTGTTATCAGAAAAATACGACCTCAAGATTCAGGGGCCCACAATATTCCCCAACTACAAAGTTCTTTAATTGCTGAGACTGAGGGTTTCCTCTGGCTCCGAAATCCCCTTCACGTCTCATAAACACAAAGTCCTCTCTTTACTGTGCTTTGCTGCACTTTGCTTTCTCCGGTCTGTTGGTCCTGGAAGGATCTCAGTTCTACTAAAGGCCTGGGAGAAGGGGTCCTTTTGTGAGTTTATTTTTCAGTTGTCCAGATCCAGAAAGCAACCCCACAGCGATTATTGCGACTAAGTTCCCAAATACCTTCTCCAACCTAAAGGGCTTCATCATGTGAGAACCAAACACTGTTTAATAAAGAAAAGGAGCAACTAACAGTGCCCGCTGGTCTCTGCTTTTCTCGGGAACGACGAGCACCACCGCTATGGTGGGGGTTTGTCACTTCCAAACTTTCTTTGCAAAGCCCCAGTCCTATCGGACATTTTGCTTTAACCCCTGGGCTGGGCCTGTCCTATACAGGGCAGCCGCCGGGCCGGCCCCACCACTCAAAGGAACTTGTTTTCTCAGCTGATCTAGTCTTGTGAACAGGTGCTTGGTTAGTTCCACCTTAAGAAAAAAAAAAGAAAAGAAAAAAAGGCGTGTGAAAGTATCCCCTTGGAATCACACAAGATAAGATGAAAAGTGACTTTCCAACTTCTCGGGCGCGCGCGGGTGTTCCTGAAGTTTGGAAAAGGCCTGGGTCTTCCTGAACAGCCGCCCTACATCCACGTCACCCCCGCCCCAAACACGCGTGCAGCTCGGCAAAGCGTGCCACCTGCCGGGTTCCCAGCAAACATGCCGTCGGCAAGGACCGCCGGAAAGTACTCGCTGGAAAAAAAAAAAAAAAAAAGTAAACTCTCCCGAGGCCCAGGACAGCCCGGCCAGGAACCCGGGCCGCGCGGTCGGCCCGCAGGGGTCGGCCCTCGGGTTCGCCTCCAGCTCCCGCTGGATGGGGGGCGGGGAGCCGCGCGCGGGGCAACCGGCCCCTCCGGCCCGCGGCCGGCCGAGTCCCGGGCGGGGCGGCAGTAGGGCAGGGCCGGCCGGCGGGAAGGCGGCGCGCCCTCGCCCCTCCTCGCGCGGGCCGAAGCCCCGGTGGGGGTGGGAAGAGTCGGGGAACTCACAGCCGCTTGTCCTCCGGCTGCAGCTGCCGGTGCATGGCCAGCGAGAAGCCGAAGTAGCTCCCGCGGTCCCCTTTTTTCCGGATCACGTTCTCCTCGCGGGTGTCCAAGTTGAAGGCGGCGCCGAGCCGGGACAGGAGCCCCGCCGACAGGTAGAGCAGCCACAGCTGCCGGGCGGCCGCCATGGGCTGGCGCTCCGGGAGGGGCACGGGAGCTGCGGAGGCCGCCCTGCGCTCCGGGCGGGTTCGAGGCTGGGCTGCTGCTACTGCTGCCGCCACTGCGCCGCGGCCACCTTCGCCTCCGCTCGCCACTGCGCCCGGCCCCACCCCCGGGACAGTCGCGCTCTCCGCCCCGCAGCTCCCCCGCGCCGGCAGCTCCCGACCGCTGAATGAGCCCGTTGTTCTCTAGAGACTCGCAGGCGTTTTATCAAGTGACGAGGCGGCGGCCCCGCCCCTCCCCACCCCTCAGGCCCCTCCTCGCGCGCCGGCCGCTCGGTTCGCAGCCCCGCCGCGTCCGGCGCTGTCCTGGCCTGGGGCTGCTCTGCGCCGCCGCTGCCGCTCACCTGGCCGGAATGCGGCGCCGGGAGAGACGTGGAGATGAATTCTGGGCTAAGCAACCCTGAAGCCTCCGAGAAAGAAGCACTTGAACTGTGGTTGCCGTCGGCTCAGAAGCAGAAAGATGTTAGTGAAGAAAGGTGCCGGGGGCGCCTCGGCCCGCATCACCTGAGGGGGCAGGTTCTCGCAGATCGAGGCCCACGTGCAAATGCACACTTCATTCATGCATTCCACGAGTGTTTCTGGAGCACTTAACGTGTGCCAGCCACTTGGCGGCTGGAACTCCTAGATTGTCCTCAGTCCTCAAAGACCTAGCCATCGAAATAATAGTTGCACAAGCAAAATTGATAGTGCAGTACGATGTACAGTTTACAGTTATATCTAATTTAATTCTCACAATCCTATGGGGTGGATGTTTTCTTTTTGCAGCCTTGCCCTAAAGCACCCAAGGGTCTGTATCCGGGTGAAAAGTAGAGCTTGTGGGAGAAGTCACAGTCCTACCAGCAACTTAAAAGCTGCTTTCCAGCAGTTGCTGAGAAGCAGCCCCTCCTCACGAAAGGGTGGAGTGTAAAAAGTAGCACCCAAGAGCTCAGGCGCTCTTCTGTCCAGTCTCCAAATTCCCAGGGCTGGGGTTGGGAAAACGTGCCCTCCAAGAGGCAGATTTGAATTCTGTGTGACTCCTGCCTCCAGGGCATGTATGTATGTGTGTCTGTGTGCAGTGTGTCTGTGGTGGGGGAGGGTCAAGAGATGTTGGCCCCTGGGGCAACTTTATTCTGTAGGCTTCTTAACCAGAGGATAGAATATTCAGGGTTACTGTGAATTTGAATAACATATCTTTTAAGCTTTTTCATTTTCACTAACTACATTCCATTATGAATGTAGGCAGCACACCACTGTGGCAGCAGGGTAAGTATCCATGCCTTAGTCTCCAGGAGAACCCCCAGATTTTTACATTACATCACAGTCATTGTCGTTGTCGTAGCAAATATCACAACCGGTTGAGTGAGTTTCTCAACCTAGCAGTGGTGCATCTCACTTCACTGCCAATCAGTAACTAGTCAAATGTACTCAAAAATAGGGTGCCTCAGGTTCAAATTCAGTAGACAAATTTGGAGATCACACTATTATACTAATGCTTAGTAACCCTGATGCGGTTGAGAAAATGTTGCAGGCTATAATCTAGCAAACTAGGAAATATGATTTTTTTATGTACAATTTGCCTTTCCTCCTCAGGTTAGACAGGTACTGTTCTTGAGAGACAGGTCCAAACTATGATAGCTGGATCGTGTGAACCTCAGTGGACCTCCCTGCAAGCTGCTGCTTAGCAGGAGCCACTGATGTGGCTGTAATATTGCTGAAGTATTTCTGAACTGGTTGATAAATGCTCTGCCCTGAGTTCCCCAAGTTCAACTACCACCCTCCAACCACTTTGTTAGTACCCACCAACTTCCCTACAATCTAACAACTAAAGATTTAAGCCACCACAAGGGCTTCTTCTGATGGGATGTGACCATGCCACACCAGCTGTTAGCTATATTAAATATCACCCCTTGCTTCTAAGAGTGACTCTGTGCACTGTCCATTGCTTCCTTCCCAGGATAGGTTTAGTAGATAGATGATGTTTGAATGGTGAGAGTTGCCTCCTTGATCCCAAATACTGATTGTGCTTATTGGAATTTTAATAGCATTAAATTTAAATACAGCACCTAAGTATGTAGTACTACTGAAATTGAATGATGCTAGTGTTGGAGGAGGAAGTGATAAAGAAAACAAGAATTAGAGACTCATTCTGGAGTGTAGCAAGTGCCCTTCCCTGATGAAACACCACACTCCTACCGTGCGACTCTTAACAATAATCTCTTGGAAGACTGTCAGCTCTTCCTGACTGATTAACTATAACAATCAAGTCTTATGAATCAGATGTTGTTTCCGGGGTAAACAGATTTGGGCAGAAGGAGGAGAGAAGTGTCTCATAAAAACTGAGATTTAGAGATCCTGAGGACAATGGCGGTCTCTGGGACTAAAGTTTATATTTTTGATCACCTTCACCTCTAACTTACTTCATTTAGACTTAAGAAATCTAAAAATTATGACATAAAGACTTGGAGAGAGAGGTACATAGTTTTTGGTTTTTAAAGATTTATTTATTTATGCATTTAGAGCTGGGGTACAGGCCAGAGTCCAGGGAGGTGAGAGGATCCACCAGAGACAGAGTGGGGAACAGAACAGGCAGACTGACTGAAACACACTGCTGAGGGGAGCAGTGGGCACAGCAGGAGAGGTCTGTCACACCATGGGGGTCCCCTCCCTGGCCGGCAGCAGGGATCGAACTCATGCTGCAGTGGCTGCGATCTGCCTCATAGTGCATTGCTTAACCCACTGCGCCACCAGGGAGGCCTGAGGTACATAGTTTAAATGAAGGAAAAAAAATCTGAAAAAAGACTACTTCTCCGGGACCAGAGGTAGAGAGATGACTTAATGGTATGGTTGTGCTGACCACAGGAGCGTGTGTACATGGTCTGTGTGTGTACATACATGCATGCACAAGTACATATGTATATATATTTTTTTTTAAAAAAAGATGTTCCCATTGCAGAAGGGATCTACAAATCAGTTATTTCCCCAAAAGGCTGATTAGAAAACATAAAAGAATACCAAAGACACTGTCACGATAGCACAGAAGAAACTTTCATCAACTGACATGTTTAAAAGGCAGTGAAGGCTATGAATAGAGTCATTTGCTTCGGTGAGCACTTTCGCATTCTTAATATTTACCAATATACTTTTCAAAAGAAAATGATTTGGTAAGGATGCTTTCAAATCACTCAAAAATATTGATCACCTGGTTGAAGTCTGAGGCACCCGTGTCATGTCTAATAGTCTTCTTTTCCAAGGACCTGCTTCAATTATTTTGCTATCAGATTCACTATTATATTGACCTCAGCATCACCAACAACAGAGACATCCTATGCTGCTTTTAGGCAACATAGAAGCTAGCCATTGGAAACATTTCTTTTTCCTTGTCCTGTGGCTGCAATATACCAGCAGTTTTCAGTTTGGCGACCACATAGAGAGGGGCTAGCACATGGCGGGACACAAGTCCACGCTGCAAATCCTGCCTCTGCTCCACACGGTCAGCCCTTAAACTACTCAGTACCTCTCCACACCTCAGTGTCCCCAGCTCGGAAGTGGGAATAAGGAAAATGTCTCTCTCCACAGAGTTGCCTGGACTTAAGGGTTCAGAGTCAATGTGATCTAAAGCATTCAGAATGTTGTGTCAAAACCAGAACCTCCATCTGCCTACAAACTTTTCAAATTTGGCTTTTACGAACTATACACTGACCCATGATATGACTGTGGTTTTGTGGACTTGATACAGTAAACTGTTTCAAATAGGAATTATACTATTAAATGGAAGGGTTTTTTTGTTTCAGAAAAAGAAACAGGAGTTCTCCCTTACTGCCTTTTTAATTTTTTTTTAAAGATTTGATTTATTTATGCATACAGAGACAGAGTGGGGAGCAGAACAGGCAGATGGACTGAAACACACTGCTGAGGGGAGCAGCGGGCAAGGCAGGAGAAGTCTGCTGTGCCCTGTGGATCCTCCAAACTCGTGCTGCAGTGGCTGCGGTTTGCTTCATAGTGCGTTGCTTAACCCACTGCGCCACAAGGGAGGCCCCCTTACTGCTTTTTTTTAAAATTCCTTTTATATAACTATTCAGAAAATTTCCTCTTCATTTGACCTTTTTTTGCTCTAAGATACAGTCTTTGGTTGGGATCAGGAGAATCCAAATTTCCAGCTATAATTCATTTTTCCAGTTTTACTGAGAAATAATTGAAAAATAACATTAAATAAGTGTAAATATACAATATGACATGTTTATGAATTGTGAGAGTATAACCACAATAAGTTTAATGAACATCCATCACTTCACAGTTACAATTTCTTTTCTCGATGAAAACTCTTAGCAACTTTCAAATACACAATATAGTATTGTTAACTATAGTCACATATCTGTGTGTTAAATGCCCCAAATTTACTTATTACTGGAAGTTTAGATTTTTGACCACCTTCACCTATTTAGCCACCCCACCTTACCTTCACCTCTAACTTATTTCATTTAACATAATGTCTTCAAGGCCCATGCATGTTGTTGTAAAATAACAGGATTTCCTTCTTTTTGGTGGCTGAACAATATCCCTCTGTGTGTGTGATTTTCGTTAATGATTTCGTTAATGATTTTCGTTAATGACTCATTCATCAATGAACACTTACACTGTTCACCCAGATCTCTTTTAAAAATAAATTTTAGGGTATCCCTGGTGGCGCAGTGGGTTAAGCAATGCACTATGAAGCAAACCGCGGCCACTACAGCACAAGTTCGATCCCTGCCAACTGCCAGGGAGGGGACCCATGTGGTGTAGCAGGCCTCTCCTGCCTTGCCCGCTGCTCCCCTCAGCAGTGTGTTTCAGTCAGTCTGCCTGTTCTGCTCCCCACTCTGTCTCTGGTGGATCCTATCACCGCCCACTCCTCTGGCCTGTATCCCAGCTCTTATATGCATAAATAAATAAATCTTTAAAAAATAAATAAATTTCATTTGATGTTTCTAATTCACTTATAAAAGCTCATTACATTGTTGTAGAGTATTTCACTTTACCATTTTACATGGATTCTTGTTTCCAAATGTGTTGTGAGAGAATTTTTAATCCAGCAAGATAGAGTCTGTAGTCAGTCACAAATAAATGCAATCCCTCAATAAATCAAGTTAAATTTAAAACTGAGTTCCTAAGGCTGAGGTAAAACCCCCACTTGGAAAATCTGGTTTTCCACCCCCACCACCCCTGGAAGCAAACATGAAGCTGTGTGTATCTCATGCCACACATAATGCTGTTCTGAAAGGCTGAATTTGGAGGAAACATTTTGTAAATTAATTTATTTCAAGAAAAAAAAAGTCTTGTTTTCTATAAAAATTTCTTCAGTAAGAAAAAAAAGGCAAACAGGATTGTGAGTTAGGACTTAAACCAGTGCTTCCTAGAGTCTATCAATTCAAGTCAAGGCGAACACTCAGAGAAGGCAGCCTCACCTCATTCACTTCCCAGCCAGTTCCCTCTCCTTCCCAGGACTCAGTTTTCTAATCTGTGTGACCAATTTTACCTCACCAGGTTTTTATAAGCATTAAATAAGATTATATGTGTGATATGTCCACTATTAAACATGCTGAATAAAAGGATAGCTGTGAAAATGAAAGAAAAGAAAATATACTAGCAAATAAAATGAAGGCTTCAGAAAATAAGCACTGAACACTGGGAAGAAGAATATGCAAACGAGGTCACTGGTATCCCACATTCACTTCATGTAAATAGTCAAAGTTAAATCATTCCTTCTGGTTACCCCTACCCAAATAACCCCTGTTGTATCACAGTTTCTCAGTGCCTGAGGTTTGGATGAAAGCCAGTTTGTGCTTCACACCAGGTTCATCACTTGTCTGTGTTTGGAGAGGCAATCAATAATGGGACCTAAACTCAACATCCTAAATTCAGAAGAGAAAAACAATTCAGAGAGCTGGCCAGCTAGGAGTTCCAGTGGAAGAAAGAGATGAAGCCAGAAGGGTGTTTCCAGCGGTATCCTTATGTTGTCTTTTTACCATCTGTTCAGAGGGGGAGAACAAGTGCTAAGAATTACCCCAAATCATGGCCATCTTAAAAATCATGGTTATTTTAAGTATCACCTTATTGAATAACCTTGCTGCTAATATTAAAACAGTCTATATTACTGTTGGCAGGATAGTTAGGAGAACATACTACTTGAGAGGAAAATCAGACGTTGAATTTCAAATTTTAATTCAGAAAGGGAGTCATGAGTAAGTAGGCACTAACTGTACTTACCAAGTCACTCCTATTGGCACATTAACAAGACATTCGAAGGCAATGTTATGAATTCTGTCCTGTGAACATACCACTATATAGAACAAATGACCAAAAAAGAAGAAAAAAACACAAAAATTTGGAACACCTACTAGTTAAGACCACCCCTAAAACAATGACTTTGTTGTCACAGATCAAAAAGTGTCCAGAAGTGAAGGGCTAAACAGTTCTGCATTATACAGTGTATTCTGGACATTCCCTGGTGAAAAGGAGAGAAATGGGCTCACTTACACTACATTTCATTTTCAAAAGCCTTTAGGAAGACAGTGCAACCCCACAAGACAAAAGCCCCGTCCTAACTTTGTATCTGGAGACATAGAAGCAGGGACTTTTCACCAAAGAGAGAATGTCAGCATCCTTCACCAAATTAAGACTCAGGATTTCCCGACTTCTGATTTCATAACTGAGACCACACCTTCATTCAGCCTTTGCTGACGGAGGGTCCACTGAGACCAAATTTCCTGCCTCCGAACAAGGAATTGTAGCAGTTCATAAAGTGCGATCTTGATCAAAGGTGTTCCCTGGCAGGAAAAAATCTACCAGTAACACTGAATCCCTTACACTGGGGTGTTGATACATAAACACAACTTCTTATTCTTGCTGCTTACGGAGGACGGAAAGCACAGGAAGGCTGATCAGGAGGATTTGTGCCCTCCCTGTCTAATGAACTGGGATGAATTATTTTTTTCAGCCTTGAACCCTAGTAGGAAATAGTCTCCACCCATTACTCCCAAAGTTTACTTTCCCAAAGTAGCCAGCCCCTCTTAGGTTGCTGTTGGTTACAGAAATGGTTGGGTAAATGCCACGTTCGTTGAAAAGGAGGTAAGAATATGGGAGACAGTCAGCCCTTTGAATTAGAAGGGCTATTAGGATTTCCTAATTTATACTCTGTAAATAACCAAATATATCTATTTCTCTGAGACTTTCTTTGTGTGCTGACTACAGTCTGCTAGTGGTGTCTTTAGTGGTTACAAACAGTTTCACTGTGTCTTTTTAAAAGTAATTCAAATGCAGGAAAAGAGTATGAGTGTCATATGCATTTTAAAAACATATTCTAATATTAAACTATTTTCAAATATTAATTGATAGATTGGTAGATAAATATATAGACTGCAGTCTTCAGTAGCTATACTCAAATATTGATCCAAAGTGACTAAGAGTAAGCAGTGAGAGAAGTGTGCACTAGACACCCAGGCAGTCCCTTCTCAGACTCAGTTAAACACTCTAGATGAGTCTCTTCAAAATGAGCGATAGTCTGTGTTCTGTCTGTATGACGATCTGCTGCTAGACTGTTTTGTTCTTTCAAAATAAGAGCCATGCTTTATTCATCGTTGTATCCCTAGTATCACTAATAGGCCAGAACAGGGAAACTACTAAAAAACAACTGACTTTGGGCCCTAAGGGTTTTGTCCAAGCATCACTTTTATACCAGTTGACTTCTTTGGAGCTGGTGGTTTTTCTTTTGTTTTTAAGAAAATGTGTTATCCATATATTACATGTTAAAATGGAACATATTCAACAGTGCACCTTATTCAGAGTACCTAGATTCCCAATCTAGATTCTTCTAAACATTAGTAGTTTTCATGTAAATGGAAACCCCTGCATCAAGTCAGTCAATCAACAGGACACCATGTTAGAATCAAGGTCTCTGATGCTCTAGTTCTACCATCAAGACAGCTAGGAAAAAAGTGAAATGGACAGCATCATCTGGAATGGAAATTCTTAGCACAAGATTTTAGGGAGACTGGAGTGGAAATGGAGAGGATGACAGTGGACTGGAGAGGGAAGCATGATCACTGGATGTCCTTTGAACAAAGACAATGACAGGGTTCTAGGATCGCTAGGTTTTCATCTATTGGAAAATATCTTTGTCTGCTCTACGTCCCAAAGAGATCACAATGCTACCAGTTTTTATGCATCTCATTCCTTTCTTCACGAGTGGACTCATCTTATTCTTTTCTTCATGTAATGGACTCAGTCTCTGCACCCAGCACTCTCCCCATTCCAACTGTACATGTTTAATGGGAAGAAGCTCAATGTCAGCTCGGACGTCTCAGGAAAAAAATTTTGGGCGAAGCCATGCACTGAGTTTCATAGCAGAGCTGATACTTAAGAGCTTAAAGCAACACTACAGAGGTGACTTTTTGTTATAATGAAAATTAAGAGTGAATAAAATAGGCTTCTATTTGTATCTGCAAGGATGATATGATGTGGCTCAAGGTCACAACTGTAGTTTACATAGAACTCTAGAGACATAGGCAGTATGTGAGGGAGAATGGTTATAGCTATAAGATAACAGACCATAAGGTAAAGAATGGAAAAAGGCGTCCAGTGTATGAGCCCCAGAGTTTAATACTTACACAATATGTTATCTTATATAAACATAAGTTTTCTATATGATTTATCCAAGGTTAATGATAAAATTGTGGGCAAGAGTTATACATATGAAACATCAACCACATTCCATTTAATGAATCTCTCAATTGTTACTTAATATTTAATAACCAGGGCTTACTAATGATTATTTAAGCACTCAGCGCATATATACAGGGTTGTATTATTTCTGTTGACAGGTTTCTTCTATTTTTATGGAGTTGAGAAACGACTTGATTTATAACATTGAGTTCTTTCTCTTAGGTAACAAGAAAGTGTTTGAGGCAGATTAAAGATGGCTGGAGATTGCTGACATTCTTCTCATTGAGAGGTAGGTCTCACTTCCCTTATCACTGAATCTTAACTGACCTTAGTGACTTTATCAATAAGCATAATCAGGATAATATTCTGAGACTTTCTAGATTAAAGCATAAAGAGCCTTATAGGTCATCCCTCTAGTAACTCTTGGAACACTTACCCTTGAATCTTGAACCTCCATGTAAATAGCCCAATTTCCCAGGGAACACCCATGAGACTATATGGAGAAGGGAAGATCCAGCTGACCCCAGCCTTCCAGCTGCCCATGCCAAAGTGCCAGGTATAGGAATGAATTTTCGAAGACCCTGCAAACCTAGTTTCCAGCTAAATGCCATGAAGTAATCCCCACTCCCTATATGGTGCAAAATAATCACCCAGCCAATAATCATCCAGTGCCACAGAATTGTGAAATAAAGCAGTTGTTGTTTCAAGCCTCTAAGCTTTAGGGTAGTTTGTGATGAAATAATAGATAACAAAACAGATGTGGTATAAAGTTCCCACATAAAATTCCTATCATCCTCTAATGATGGGCATCAGCTTCTATCCAGCCAGTCCTTTGTCTACCATCTTTCTCAGCGGGAGCAAGTCTGTAAAGGAAGGTCATGGTTGGCAAAGCTCTTGAATGCTATTCTGAGAAATGAGATCAGTTATACTTGCTTAAAGGTGATTAAAAAGAGTTTTGGGGATGATGACTCATGGCTCCAATCCCAATCACTCTTAATAGTTCCAAAGCATGTGCAAATGGGGTTGGCCATTAGCATGGGGGACGGGGAAGAACAAAAAGGAGCTCTGGGTGGCCTTGTGTGGTCGCTGTTAGTGTCCGTTAATCCCCATGGTGCTCCCTGACCCACGGAATTTCTATTTTAAAGAATCTTTTCTAGTCCCTAGTTGCCATTAGCAAGAAACATATCCATCATTAGGATGAATCTGAAAATGGCACTTGGAGATTTCTGGTATGCAAGAGGGCATTTCCCAAACTGTCATTGCAACACTGAACATCAGAATCCCAGGCTCAGGAAGACTTTCTAGGACATCCAAAGATCTCTCACCAAAGCTTCTCAGCCTCCCTCTTCATTAAAAGCTTTGTTATTTTTTTCCCCTCTCCAACTCTAGTTTCAGTCTGTGTAAAGGTTCACTGCCTTATGTGCCATGAGCAGGCAAGCTTATTGAATGAACTGTAAATCTAATCAGTTTGGCACAGGGTTTTCATGGGAGCCATGTAAACAATAGCTGGAGTTGTGTTAAGCCTCAGTGACTCCAACTGATTCCCAGTTTGATTCATTTGTGCAGAGCAGTTGGAGGTACAAAGCCAAGCCCATTAATTTCCAGAGAACAGTTCTAACAGAGGAACGAGCCATTGGTCCCCAGGAGGTTTTCCTCCAAGCTGTAACTGCAGGACTTTATTGATGGCATAAGGTGTGTCTTTGAGTTACCCAATTTCCTTCCATTTCCTCAATATTTTGTATTTCTAAGGAGACCCTGGAAATTCATGTTGAAATTGGAATCCTGAGGAGAAATGAGCAGAAAACGTCTCCAAGTTCCTACGGTCCCTCATAGTACTGATCAAAGTGCGGTTCTAAATCTCCACCCATGAGTTTTTTCAGTAGTTTGCCTCAGGCTACCTCTGGAAAATGAACTTCATTCGTTTCAGCAACTAATTCAGTTCTATTCCTCATTTGTATATTTTTACAGCAACATAACCATTTTAAATGTGAGCTACTCTCTCAAGATTGTAAAGTTTATGTAGTTGCAGTATTGAACTCACACCAGTTTTCAATCTCCCAAATCACATATGCTTAGTTTCCAGATGGAAAAATGAATATTCACCACAGCTCCGTCAGAAGAGCCAATTTCCCATCACTCCCTACTATTGGGCAATGCTGTTATAATACTGTGTTAATTTAAGACATTTTAGGGTCCTCTGAACCTTGTATTTACATACTAGCTGAAATTGCAGGTGGAAATGAATAGGGATGATGATATTTGCCTTATCTCAGTTTTTCTGTGTGAAGGAAAAAAGCACTTATGCTTGAAATAAACAGATGTGAAAACACTTCTCACTCATCAAAATGTTTACCACTAGGTTAGGAGAGGCTGCCTGTTGAGAGACAGTGAAGCTGATATATACACTTAGCAAGACAACTGTGTTTAGTGTTCCAGAACCTTGGAGCAGAACTTCTGCAGCTTAATTCCAGATGACCATTCACAATACCATATTGCTTGTTGATTAGACTTTTGGCAGTTCGTGAACTTAGATTCAAGAGTAACTCTTGTATCTGTATCAGTATAGACTCTCACAACATCACGGCTTCAAGTCATTATATCCAGAAGTAATATAGACAAGGAAATGTAAAACACATGTTACTACAGTAGTCAAAGAGTTAACTTTGTAAAATATTTTATATTAAATTAAAGAAACTTTAATTAGAATAAATTAAATTAAATAGCTAATATTCTGGAAGACAACAAAAACTGTGCAATTGCTCTCAATTTAATCCCAGGCAGTTGAAAATGGTCATAACAGGAAATTAATGAAATAATACATACAGAGATGATGGAAAATTACCAATATGATTTTGCAAAGGTTGGTATAGCAAGTCAGTCTAATTTATTTCCATGAAATAAATAGGCAGTTAGAAACTGACAAAATGGGGGCCTCCCTGGTGGCGCAATGGGTTAAGCAATGCACTATGAAGCAAACCGCAGCCACTGCAGCACGAGTTCGATCCCTGCCAACTGCCAGGGAGGGGACCCACATGGCGCAGCAGACCTCCCCTGCCTCGCCCACTGCTCCTCTCTGCAGTGTGTTTCAGTCAGTCTGCCTGTTCTGCTCCCCACTCTGTCTGGTGAATCCTCTCACCAACCCATGACTCTGGCCTGTACCCCAGCTCTTGTGTGCCTAAATAAATAAATCTTTAAAAAAAAAAAAAAAGAAACTGACAAAATGTCCACCTCTATTTTCTTTGACTAATATCGATGTGGTTAAAAAATTCAAAGGATTGGGCCTCCCCTGGTGGCGCAGTGGGTTAAGCAACGCACTGCGAAGCAGATTGCAGCCACTGCAGCACGAGTTCGATCCCTGCTGCCGGCCGGGGGGGGGGACCCACATGGTGTGGCAGACCTCTCCTGCTGTGCCCGCTGCTCCCCTCAGCAGTGTACTTCTGTTGATCTGCCTGTTCTGCTCCCTGCTCTCTGTGGTGAATCCTCTCACCCCCCCCACCACACCTCTGGCCTGTGCCCCAGTGCTTGTATGCATAAATAAATAAATCTTTAAAAAAAAAAATTCAAAGGATTCCACATAAAACTAGCTTAAGCTATACAACTGGTATTCAACAAAGATTATAGAATTAATTATGACAATAATAACTAACATTTATGGGTTGTCTCCCCTGTAGAAGGCACTGTTGCCAGAAACTATTTTACTTTGATTAACCTATTAAATCTTTACAATTACCTGCATCATGAATATTCTTAGTCATCCCATTTTGTACAAGAAGAAGGTGAGGAGCAGTAAAATCACACAAATCTGTCTGACTTGCTGAAGAAAGTCCCATGGGTTCCGTTCTTACAATCTATCTCAATCATTATGAAAATTTATCAGGTAGATAAAATGAGTTTGAATATATACCCTTAATTTTTATATGATAATTACTTCTCTAAATTTATTAATATCCTGGAGGACAATGGAAATTCAAACTTCCTCTCAAAAAAATGGAGGAACTAGTTCTATAAAAATTAATTCAGGGGCCCTCTCTGGTGGCGCAAGGGGTTAAGCATCGCACTATGAAGCATCTGTAGCCTATGAAGCATCTGTAGTCACTGCAGCACAAGTTCGATCCCCAGCCAGGGAGGTGACCCACATGGCGCAGTAGACCTCTCCTTCTCGCCCACTGCTCCCTTCAGCAGTGTATCTCAGTAGATCTGCCTGTTGTGCTCCCCATTCTGCCTCTGGTGAATCCTCTTGCCACCCCCCACTCCCGGCTTATACCCCAGTTCTTGTATGCATAAATAAATCTTGTTTAAAAATTAATCCCTTCACTTTAGATGAATGGATGCAACAGAGTGTCAGCTCAGCCACCCCCTGTAATGACAACCCGCTTTCCCCCGAGAGCTGACTGTCCCCGAGGTAAACACTTGACTGGACACGTTGAGCCACACTCAGAATAGGCTAAGTGAAAAGATGAGCACATCTCTCAGATCCACACTTGTGGGAATTTGCTTCAGTTGGTGACAGTGACTAAGTTGAAAAGTTATGATATAGAGAAGAGAAAGGATAGGCCATTTTTATTGTTTTTGTAAATAAATAGGAGGTTCTTAGTCACAGGTATGTCTTGTATTCACAGGAGTAGGAAAGATGTTTGGACAAAACTTCTCAGTCAAACCTCAGGAAGATACTGTTGACATACTACAGAGGAAAACCAAAGACAGCTAGTTCCACAGATGTTTAAAAGGAAATTCAGAAAATATCTGGACAGTTTGGGTGACCCATAAAGGATTAGGGGAACAATCAGGCTCAGATCTCTAGACTCCCTAAATCTTACCAAATCTTTTCCCCAGCAGACAAGATTAGAACAGAGTGGCTTATTCTTTTTCTCCATAACTCATGCGGATTTGTAGGACTCTGAAGTAGAATACAACCATGGAAATTATATTTGCCCAGAAATCAAAAAGTTGTAGAGCAAACACTTCACAGAGGCTGAAACAATTCCATGACTGTCTACTCACCACATCATTCTACTGATGGAGCCTGTCTGCTTTAATAGGGCACAATGGCTACCAGTCCATCACAGCCATCCAGGTAACATAGAAGGCCTTGCAGTCTCCCTGACTGCATGCCAGCTTTACTCCTTGGGTTTGGATGAAAAGCCAAGAGAAAGCATGCCTCCTGCTCACAAGACAGGCTGTTCTGGGGACTGTTTATCGACATGAGTTCCTTCTAAAGTATTCAATTCAAGCCAACTTATTCTAACATACTTTGAATCATACTTGCTCTTGGCATGAGTGTAAATCCAGAGTAATTTTTTGTACATGAATAAAATTATGCTAAATAAAAACAATATTTTTAGAAGTTAAAATATGAGTCCTGTGCTCATTAATAAAGAAACTTAGACAATAGAAGTATATAAAACAGAAAGTGACATTTTCCACCCTGTCCAGTACCACTCCCCAGAGATAATCATTGTTAACAGTTTGGTTCACATCCTCCCTTCTATGCATGTAGGAACATGTTTATAAATATTTGGCTTCCAAACCTTGACTAAAGTTAAGAAGTTCTTTATTAAAGATCCTAGGTCAAACTCCCTTGGAATACTGGATCAGATCCTTCGTTGGGGAACCTAAATATAAACAAACAAAATAATATAAGAATGGATGAGAGCAATCTAGCTTACTGGGACCAGAACCGCAAAACTTACAAGTAGGTCAAATCAGGTCATTTCAAAAATACAACTCCATTCTTCCTAGAGTTAATAACAACTATGGAACTGAAGTTATTTTTCACTGCTTTCCTGCTAAGCTGAAAAAAGATTTTAAGCACAGGAAACACTCTATTTAATCCTAAATGTTATACTTTTTAAACACAAATTAGGAATCTACTCCGCACTGTCTTTCTGGTGTTCTATGTTCTTTGGTGCTTGATTTCAGTTACAGTGGTAACTATGGCCAGGGTGATACTCCCAGCATCTCAGGGGGTGGGTGTAACTCGGTCTGATTTAAAGCAATATTCTCTCCCGTAGCATATTCTCTCCCCTATGACTAAAGCAAGTTCACACCCAAATACCTGAGGGCTGTGCCCACACATGCTGCGGTTGAGGCAATGGGACCTCAGGTGCTGTTTATCTGCAGGGCTCCCAGGCTGCTGGGTAGCTGGCAGCGGATCAAGAAGGGGCACCCATACTTGGGAAAAGATACTGGCTCTCTATGGTGCGCTCTCACCCCAGGAGGGTCTATAATTAGAAGCAAATGACACCTTGCAAGCTGACTGCTGGTGCTCATGGTTTCAGACAAGCTACGCGCTTCCATTTAGTTCCTTGTGTCTGAACAGGACACAGGGGCAAGGGAGAGAGAATGCATCTAGCCCAAGCGCTTGCAGGCTCTGCTGCTGCACTCTGAAATGTCAGTGAGTCTTGTTTAGCCAAAAGAAGGAAAAATGGAGTCTCAAGGAGAGTCAGAACTAGATAAAGTCTGAGCAGTTTGTGTGGTCACCCCTCACTTTTTCTCTCACTTAGGCACAGCCCTTGACCTCTAATCGAAATTTCACCACAACCTGCTCTGAGTCCTGGAGTGTTGGTCTCTGCCTCCATTTCTTCATCTGCAGAGTAGGTTGGAAGTGCCCATCTCCAAAGGAGGATCAGTGGGTTCATGTCCAAGAGAGGCGTTGAAATAGAGAGGAAGCTCACGAAAATATCATTGACAACGATCACAGAAGACTGCCCCATTTCTTCTGATGTCCTGGAATTTAAAAAACATCAATTACTACTTGAAATGATCCAGGGCAGCCATTCTCAATCAGATTCACAGGTTCAGAAGTGAGATTTTTATTTCATTTTTTCCTTTGGGTTATGATTTAAGAATACATAAGAGTGTTCCTGAACGTGGAGAGGAACACCTTGAGAACACATGCAGTCGAGTTCAACACTGGAATTTGTGATTCGCAGAGATCTTTACTAAGTCTTCAGTGTTGCATACAATATTGTATACACATTGTGCACAAGACAATGTTCTAAGTTGATGGGACAATCAATATAATGGATCAGTGGATATCCTAAATATAAAAATGAAAAACAACAGACAATAAATTCTTACATAATGATCCACTATATTCAAGTTCAAAAAATGTAAGTCACCTAGTGAAATGTAAAACAACTAAACACACCTTCCTATTTTTAAACCCAACATCGGCAATTCCATAAAATACTATCAGTTGCTCACTTGACTTTTATTTTTTTTTGTAATTATGGATACTTTTAATGTTTTATAATTATGGATATTTAATGAATAAAAGTAGTTTGGTTTTATGCTTGTTTAAGGGTCATAAGCCTAATATACCTAGTTTTGTCTTTGACAATATTTAAGCAATATTATTTAGAAATAATCTGAGTCATTAGTTAAGCTAATAAGAATTTTTTTTTCATGAAAAGCAGCCTTTAATCTAATTGGAAAAGCTCTGAATTAAGACATTAGCTGGTGTTTGGTGGCCTTATTAAATAAAAAATCTCATTCTAATATTAGCTCTTATAAAGGAATTTTGTCAGTAACTTTTAAATAGAAACTTAAGGCTGGTCTTCCTAATATTATTCAAAGTTTTCTTTTTCAATACAAATTTATTCATATATGAGCTTATTTATCAAACATTGACAACCTAATATTTTCCATGCACTGTGCAGGAATGAGAATGAGGAATTTAATAATATTCGTGTGTGTGTGTCTGTGTATGTTTTCATTTATTAATATCAATAGTATTCTTACTATCAGGGTTCATAGCATAGTTTAAATAAATGCCCAAAAGAAATCCATCCATTTACCTAAGATGGGAGATACCGTGCTTTTTTTAAGATTTATTTTTATTTATTTATATATACAAGTACTGGGGTATAGGCCAGAGGTGCAGGGGGTGAGAGGATTCAACAGAGACATTGTGGGGAGCAGAACAGGCAGATTGACTGAAATACTCTGCAGAGGGAGCAGCAAGTGAGAAAGGAGAGGTCTGCCACACCATGTGGGTCAGCTTCTTGGCCTGAATGGAACTCATTCCACAGTAGCTGGTGATAGCTTGATAGTGCTAGACTTTAACCCCTGCATCACCAGGGAGGCCCCAGGAGATGCCTCTTTTGGAAGATAAATACCAGGCATAATTGTTCACCTCTGAGCATGTCTGCCAAATTGGTAGAGTGAGCAAATAAGTTATTTATTCCTATGGTAGAACCATACTATTTTAACCAAAATAAGTTTATGATACATTTGAAAGCCTCGTCAAGTCCTTCACCACTATTCTGATTTTCCAGGATATTCTATTAAAAGGCTATTTAAATACTCCTTATTAAAAGTTAGAAGGCTGTCTCAACCAAGAAAAGCAACTGAAAAACTGTGCTTGTCAATTTGGAATGAATATACTGGGAAAAATGCATGCCATATCATTCTGGAGACTCTGTTCTATTGGTAAAGTGTTTCTCCAAATTTATTTCCATTATAATTTATTATGATATTAACAAAATAAGAGATTTTTAAAAAAAATCTTGAGTTAATAAACTCAGTTAAGATAGTTATACACAGATTTTTTCAGATGAACATTAGAACATTTTTGTCAAGTTCTCCCTATAGTCCTTGGGCATTTTCACTAGGAATGTGTTAAAAACCAGGCCTTGATTTTGAAGGATTGACATTAATATTATTCCTTTGTTGGTCGAACAAGTTTCTCCATGCATATAAATTCTTTAACTTGTCTCAAAAAAAGAAATTGGTTTTTCTTATGTAGAAGGCTAGCATATTTCTAGTTTGTTATATTTGTTTTTGTTTGTCTATAGTTTACTATGAATGGAGTCTATATTTTTATCTTATTTTCACTTATTGCTTGCATTTAGGAAGAGTGTTGACCTGCAAAATTATTTTTAACTAATCCTCCTAAGTGTGTATTAGTTCTGATAATAAACCTTCCCCATGGATGTCCAGAATGGCAGTTGCAATTTTAACTGAGATTATTAACTCAAGATTTTTTTAAAAAATCTCTTATTTTGTTAATATCATAATAAATTATAATGGAAATAAATTTGGAGAAACACTTTACCAATAGAACAGAGTCTCCAGAATGATATGGCATGCATTTTTCCCAGTATATTCATTCCAAATTGACAAGCACAGTTTTTCAGTTGCTTTTCTTGGTTGAGACAGCCTTCTAATTTTTAATAAGGAGTATTTTACAGCCTTTTAATATGCATCACTCATAAAATATGTTGTTATAACATAGTAATGTAATAGGTTTTTAACCCTCATGCTGTTCTTTATTTAGGCAGATGTCTTAAGTTAACTTTTAATTTAGTGATACATTGAATAGTAACACACTTTCATATTTCCAAACAGTGGCAGGTCCAAAGCAAAATTCTGGTTGCTAATCTGCTGTGCTTGTGCCACATCAAACTCTGGCTTTTGAGCAGCAGAATTTTGGCATTTTTGTTCTGCTTGCTCACTGCTTTGGCCAAAGGAAATGAGTTGGATGAGTGCCTTTCTTTTTTATTCAGCGATGCCATAGATTAATTTTAAAGACTTCCTTTCATCTACATAACAGAATGGGTTCAGATAGCCTTTTAAGCTATTATCTGCAGATTGGAACTTAGTGCTGGAAAGTCATAGCTGTTATACAAAAGGGATCTGTTAGAAACACTGAACAATGAGAGTTTGACATTTTTCTCCTGCCTCCAGAAAAGAACCAAAGCAACTATTTTACTGCATTTATGTATTTCATAAAAGAATGCGAGGTTATATTTATATGCTAGCAAACTTCATGGAAATGACAAAACTGCAGATTGTTTAAGGGGACACTCTCATTAAGACCTCCTTCCCTTTGAGTTAGTTGAAGGAAATTGACAGCAAATTACTCCATGTGTTCTACTGAGTACTCAAACTGTGTATTTATTTAACTAGAAAAAAAAATAAGGAACAATGCTGAATGTAGGATGAAACTCAGTCTTATTTGTAGAGAGAGAGCAGGGAAGGAGAAGGAGGACAGTAAATAGTAAGCGACACATTTAGTATTTTGGCTGAAATGAGGCTTGTATACGAATATTCCAAACAGAAATTAAATCCCCCCCACCCGCCAAATTTCATGCCGTTTTCCCACATAAGTGTTTCTTGATTACATTAGCTTTTTTTCTGTCCCTCCCTCAACTTCATGGATTTTGTGTGATCTATATATGTGTACACTCTGGGAATATAAATCGCTTTAATTAAAAACCACCTGAGCTTGAATGCTCACCCTGCTACAGGAAATTCAATTCTCAGTTTAACGGGATAAGGATTTAGCAGAAAGTTCCATGCCCCGTTGCCCTTCCAAAGGAGCTGTGATTTTCCAGGACAATTTCTCCTTTGAACCCAACATGAAAACACATTAGCACTCTTTTTGGAACAAAGAAATATACATAGGAAATAAAGACATTGTTTTATCAAATCGTCATCTTCTGCTCTGACATCAACTGGCTAGGAAAGAAAGTGCCTCCTTCCAAGAGGAAAGTGGATGGTCTGTTTTCTCCATTCTTAATCCTGCTAAACTCAAATTGGTACTGCAGGAAACAAAAGTGAATTTTTACAATTTTTCTTCCCTGGGTTTTTTTTTTTTTTTTTGCAATTTTTCTTCCCTGGCGTTCTCACCCCAATCTTTCCTTATTTCCCAGCACAGGTCCTGAGCCTGCTGCCATTCCACTAACATGAGTCATTGACCCAGTAATACAGGCCAGGTCTGGGCTTCTTTATCTGAACTGCTGTGACACATTATTAATCATATTATTTAAGCTGATTCTGCCTCATTCTGAGATAAGATGAGCTTTTGCTGTCAGAATCTGGGATACTCAGAACACAGAAAAGAACAACTGTCCTACTTTATAGCCTTCTTTCCATAGGTGGCCTCCACCATGTCGGGCCTCCTAGGCAACCTGACTGAGACCAGATCAGGATGCACTTGATTAAGGTATTCTGATCTACACCATGTTCTCTGACACACCCAGTGTATCTGTGGTGACCGTCGAGCTCACAGCTGTTCATAGTCAAGAAGTCAACTTTTTCTGCTCTTCCAGAGTTCGCCCATTTCCCCAACATGTCTTCTCCACCCACAGACTTGCCGGTGTGCAGTGACAAGGTCCTTGCTGTCTCCCACTGCCTCTGGAAATCTTCCCAGGTCCTCCTTACAGGGGTCTCTTTTGCTTCTTCTCTCTCCAGATGCCCTACCTGGAATCTTCTCTCTCCAGATGCCCTACCTGGAATCCAGCCCTTGCTCTCTACCCCCCAGTGAGCACTTGATACCAGTCTTACCACACCCTTGTTTTGGACACAGTCTATAGCCCCCCTCACCTCCATTATCAGTCTGAGGTCCTGGGATCCCAGCTCATAGGCTTGGAGCCCTCTGCAATGTACCTAACGCAGACAGATCCTGGACTAGAAATAGGACTGCAGGACACAAGGATTCCCAGACTGTGCTCACAGACCCTCAGAGTTTGTTCTCATCCTGATATCATGCTCCTTAATGGACAGGTACCTGAGGAACATCCAAACCCAGTGTCTATAAAGTTACATTAGTTCAAGCACTTTAGGAGATACAAACACATGGTGTATAATAGTCTGCTACTTTGAAACTTCTTAATTAAATACATGTTTAAAATAATTGTTATACTTATTTAGCACTTACTCTACATGCTAGGTATTGGACTAGGCACCAGATAATAGAAATGCATAAAGATATGGTCTGTTGCCACTATTTACAATGTCATAGGGGACCCAAAACCCATAAACAGGTAGCAGTGGTGCGGTGATATGTGTGTGTGCAGGGAACTAGGGAGCAGCAGAGCACAAGACTCTGCACGAAGATGGGTCATTTCCAAGCACTGTTCAAAGGCCTACTATGTTCCAAACACTTAGAATTATAAGACAGTCCATTTTCAAAGCATTCACCATCTACTAGGAAAGCAAGAAAAAAAAACAGATGATGATCAAACTATGTGATATTGGGCATGACAGGCATATATGTGGGATGCAATGGGACTCAGAAAAGGAAGACTAACCATTGGTGATACTCAACATATATAACTGATCCATCAGAACTGTCACCAGCAGTGAACAGTTGCCTCCATAAATGGCTATACTGTCTGATAAGGAAAGAACCATGTCTCTAGCCCAGTCTGGATGTCCAGGGAGCTTCCTGAAGGAAGTGATACCTGATTAGACACTTGAAGGACAAGTAGAAATCGACCAGGCAAGAGCATTTGTGATAACAGCACAAGCACATGCGTGGTGGAGCGAGGGCGCAGTGCGTATCCAGGAGAACTGGTGTGCTTTCATCAACACCCCAGCCAGTGCTCAGGCCACGTGTACCCAGTGGGGCTTATCAGGTAGGCCCTGTGAAATAAGGCAGCCTGCTTGTTAAAACCGTCTAGAAGCCATCAGAAGTGACATTTGTAGATAGCAAGACTGGAAACAACAGACACACACAGACAAGACCAAGGCCCATGATATACCCTGGACAATAAAGGCCTGAGCCAGGACAAAAAGGAAGTGACCAAGTAAATAAAGAAAAGCAGATCGAGGGATGGAGGTTTGGAAACAAGAACACAGGCTATCTCAGAAAAGATTGAAAAGGTTTCCCAAAAGAGGGGTCAGACGTGGGGATGATGTAAAGTTTAAGTCCTAAAACTGTTCTACTAATAATCTAGTTAGCAAATAACAGAGTTAATTAAGTGAATGCAAAAATGAAAATTAACGTGAAAATGAGCAGGTCCAATGTAATCGGTATAGTTGGCATCTATTCTTTCTGCCGACCCAGGCCCACACCCAGGAGGTAATGGGGCTTCCTTTTCTTGCCATGGCCCCAACTATGGAGCTTTTCTTAGCCTGCCTGACCAAGTTTGAGGTCTAAGCAAGGCCTCTGTTCCCCCCACGCCAAGGGGTGGGTTCATAGGTGTCCATGCGGTTTAGGGTCCACCAGTCAGTCCCTATCTACCGTTCACCAGGACTTCCCTGCTGGTGTCCATGTAAAGGAGCACTTCCTCACTGGGAGTTGGGGGCAATGGTATGTGAGTTTTCAGGTGCTAGAAGTCATCTTCATTAGTGGTGAGAGGTAGGGTTTTGATTATATCATTTCAGTCCTTGGAGTAGATATCTACTCTCTGTTATTTGAAACAATTCCCGTCTTTGATTGTACTGATTTGAGTTGGACCCTGTCACTTGTAGTCCAAAGAGGTCATGACTAATTCAAGAAAATTCTCAGTGACTATAATAATGGTTTCAAGTGACAAGCATTGTGGCTAGTTACCAAGGACTCCCCTAAAGGGATAGGTCTTACACACACTGAACTCTCACAAATGGAGGCATTGGAGATACTAGATTGCATTTACAGAAAATAGTTGGTTCTGACTTATTAAAGAATTTCTGGTACAAAAGTTCATGCCAACAACAAGTACTGTAATAAGGTATCCCCCTAAATATTTTACATGAGTCAGAAACATTGCCTATTTATTCCTTCATTCCAGCACACACTTATTTACTGAGCAGTTTGGAGCTCGGACACCATGCTCCACGCTAGGGAGAAGCAGTAAGACAGTGTCCCTGCCTACAAAAGCTCTCAGTCCTGGATAAACACACATTGGAACACAAGCAGAGGAAGAGCAGTAACATGTGAGAGCAAAGGACTGTGGGAGCCCAAAGGAGAAAGCAAACCTCCGCCCTTCATCAGAAATAAAAGTAAACTTTCCTTTTCAGTGGAGAATAGGCATACTCCCCACATTCACTTTAAACCTATTAATCATGATGGAGAAGATCCCCTCAAACTTTAAGATGTTCCCACTCAAATAGAAGAAACGGAACCTGCAATCGTTGAGTCCTTGCCCTGGGTCAAGCATGGTTCCTTCATGTCAACTCAGAAGAGATGGTGCATTGTGGCATTATAGGAATGCCAGGGCCTTGACATGTTCTAAGACCATTTGAGAAAACAATTCAACAGTTAACTATGTTATCTGACAACTGGTGATTAAAATGCTGTTGACATAGTCCAGATATAAGGGAACACCAAAAGAGTCAGTAATCCAAGTTATCATTATTTTAATGTAAAGTCTGAAACAAACAAGTTATCAAAATATTAAAGATATAATCTGACTTTGCACTGGTGTGACTCACTCTCACTGCTTGCTCTTGGCCTTGCTCCCAAAACAATGGGTCTATGCACCTTGTAAGGGTTGTCATCTCCTGTCTGGCTTCCTGGCTAAATAGCAAACAATCCTTCAAATGAGTGTGATTCATGTGCCCATATTCGGGGACACCAAGGTAATCCAAAGTCAGAAATTGTACCTAAAGACTGTGCCTCCTTCAGGGGTTGGGAATACTAGGAAAGAGACACAGCCTGCAATCTAGGCTTGGAGGGAGGGGGAGAGCAGGTGTGCACATACACTCCTGTCTTCATAGGCACAGGAGTTAGGCAGAGGGCGAGGGACAGCTTGCTCACTTCGTTCACCAGACACCCCCAGAATGATGATGACCTCCTCGAGTGCCATGATGGAATTAGTCAATCCCTTCAAGACTTTTGAAGACACCACTAAATAATGAGTGCACACCATTCCCCCTATTTTCCTTCCCTTTTCAGCTTTTTAATCCAGTCCAATATTCTAGGAGTTTTTAGAGCCCTTATCCCAGTTATAGGGCTCTAACTGCTGAGGATATACAAATATCCTCAGCCAGCTCCACTTAAAGGGAACGAGGCAGAAGTAAAGATTCAGGGTTAGGTCACTGAAGAGAGTGAGGCCAAAGATCATGCCAAAGTCTGCTACTAAGTCATCACTTTCTTTTTTTTTTTTTTTTTAAAGATTCATTTATTTATGCATACAAACACTGGTGTACAGGCCAGAGGTGTGGGGGGTGAGAGGATTCACCACAGAGAGCGGGAGCAGAACAGACAGATTAACGGAAGTACACTGCTAAGGGGAGCAGCGGGCGAGGCAGGAGAGGTCTGCCGCACCATGTGGGTCCCCTCCCTGGCCGGCAGCAGGGATCGAACTCATGCTGCAGTGGCTGCGCTTTGCTTCATAGTGCATTGCTTAACCCACTGCGCCACCAGGGAGGCCCCTAAGTCATCACTTTCTTTGTCTATTAATTGAAGACAACACGTTTGACCTTGCTATATTAAGCATTCCTAAATATATAAAGGCATTCTTAAATCATAAGGACTACAATACAAAAAGAGCTTCAAATATAAGAACAACTTATATAGAACTTATATAGTTTCCTATGGAAGGAAACTAGACTTCGGCTGGTAGAGGTGGTGTGGTGCACATGGTGGTTGAGGTGTGAAGCTGCACACCTGAGACTTCCACGGTATCATAAACCAAGGTGACCTGAAGAAAAAACAAAGACAACAGAAAGGAAAAAAAAAAAAAAAAAAAAAAAAAAACAAGAAAAGGCAATCATTCTGTATATTTAGCTATAGGNAAAAAAAAAAAAAAAAAAAAAAAAAAAAAAAACAAGAAAAGGCAATCATTCTGTATATTTAGCTATAGGATTTTTCAGACATTATTTTTCATTTGCTTTAATTACAGCAAAAACGTAGGGAAATTCTTAGTGTTAATTGTGATTTGCACTGAATAAGGACGCTTACCACTGCATTATCTACATTTAATAAAAAATATAGCTAACATGTCTATGCCTTACACTATGTCAGGTTTATATGTGCAATGTATTCAAAAGTATGGTTTTGGTTTTTTTTTAAAGATTTATTCATTTATGCACACAAGCACTGGGGTACAGGCCAGAGGTGTGGGGTGGGGGTGAGAGGGTTCACCACAGACAGAGCAGGGAGCAGAACAGGCAGATCAACGGAAGTACACTGCTGAGGGCAGCAGCGGGCACAGCAGGAGAGGTCCGCTGCACCATGTGGGTTCCCTCCCTGGCCAGCAGCAGGGATCGAACTCATGCTGCAATGGCTGCAGTTTGCTTCACAGTGCGCTGCTCAACTCACTGTGCCACCAGGGAGACCCATCAAAAGTATGGTTTTTAAAATAATGGAATTCAAAGAAAATTGAAGGGGAAGGGTACTTACATATTTTCTGTTATTAAAAGAATAATTTTTTCATCTACCTGTTCATTTGGCAAATACTTATGGCTGGGTAAATGAGCACAGTCTTTTTATATCTACATGTTTAAGGTATCATGGTATTATTTTATATCATCTTAAGAGACTTAGAACCTTTTATGTAAGACAGAAAACCGATTTAGCCATTAATTGAATTATACTGACACCAAAAGTTAATTCAGGCTCTGAACTCACAGTCAAAAGCATTCCCTGTACTGATACCTTAACACCATGCAGTTTTTGGTGTCTTGACTTGTGGTGGTCTCACTTTTCCTGGAAAATCACCAAGACAACCTGACTTAGTTCATGCAGTCACTCGCTTAACATCTGGTTAACGCTTATGATGTGTGAAGACCATATACTGATCGTTTACAGCAACAGACAAGACACAGATCTCATCCTTGAGCAGACCTTAAGTAACTAAGTACACAAACAACTGATCCCATAGAGGCAACAAAGAGAAAGGCACAAAATTCAGTGGGCACGTGAAGGATACAAATGTGGACTCCAGTTCTTCCACGCTGCAGGAACAGAAAGGCCAAAGCTCACTTCATCATGACATGGAGGAGTGTTTTCAGATGATCAAGAGAAAGGTCTGCACCCAAGTGAGAACGAAACCTGTGAAGCGTAGTGTTTGGAAACTCTATCAGGAAGTATGGATTATCACACTCTCGAGAGATGTCTTTTATCCCAGTATGCAAGTCTTTTGGCGTCAGATGGTGAAATCAATCATCGAGACATTGGATTCTGAAGCCAGCTGGGACTAACTGGCTGGATTCCACCTCTGTGGAATTGGCTGGGAGGGGCAGTTCTCCGAATAGGCATCCCGCATTATTATCTTAAAGCCCTTCTGGCATGTGCTGTAAGCGGCAGCTGAGTGGAGGAGGACCCCACCAGCCCCCATAACTTTCCCAGGTGTTCTGGTAAAAATCTGCCTGGAAATCTTTGAGTCTGGGGGAGAGAAACTTATAGCAACAACAGACATTCTCATATGCCTTAGAAATCTGAATTCTCTCCCATCAAGTCAAAGAGAAGCCACTTAATATACCAATCCTGCAAACAGGGGGGCTACAATTTCTTCCCAAGTAGCCCTTTATTTTGGCCATTCCACCATGCATAAAAGAAATGACCCCTGTGTGCTGTTAAGTCACTTGCAAGAAGCCCCCTACCATTCTTGCCAGTAATTGTAGTTACTTTCACACACACACACACACACACACAAGTTACAGGAAGGCTGTTGACCATTGACTTTATCTGATAGATAATTCACTGAATTGAAAAATATTGTAGGGGCCTCCCTGGTGGCGCAGCGGGTTAAGCAACGCACTATGAAGCAAAGCGCAGCCACTGCAGCAAGAGTTCGATCCCTGCTGCCGGCCAGGGAGGGGACCCACATGGTGCGGCAGACCTCTCCTGCTGTGCCCGCTGCTGCCCTCAGCAGTGTACTTCCGTTGATCTGCCTGTTCTGCTCCCCGCTCTCTGTGGTGAACCCTCTCACCCCCACCCCACACCTCTGGCCTGTACACCAGTGTTTGTATGCATAAATAAATAAATCTTTTTAAAAAAAAGAAAAGAAAAAAGAAAAATATTGTAGTTAGAAAGCAAGGTAAAGACCCAGTCATGAGAAATCCAAGACCCAGACAAATGAATTGAATTGACACACAGAAAGTTAGTGAGAGAACAGTCTATAAAACCACAGTTGAGCATTCGATTCCTGACAGACGGCTTGGGTCAGAAGATAACACGTTAGTGGTGAACACTGTGTGGTATATACAGACAATGGTTTCATGGTGCATACCTGAAGCCTACAGAAGTTTACAAACCAATGTTACTTCAGTTAAAAAACATTTCAGCGGGTTGAGTGCCGCACTGTGAAGCATCCGGGGCACAGCAGCACAAGTTGGATTCCCAGCCAGGGACCCACCGTGGCACAGCAGACCTCCTGCCTTGCCTGCTGCTCCCCTCAGCAGTGTATTTCAGTAGAATTGGCTGTTCTGCTCCCCACTCTGTCTCTGATGAATCCTCTCACCTCCGTGCCTCTGGCCTGTACCCCAGCTCTTGTATGCCTAAATAAATAAATTTTTAAAAACCACATTTCAAATGATTTCATGTATGTTATCGCTCTAATCAACAGAAAATGCCAAAGAAGAGAGAATGATAGTGTTTACATTTGTGAATGTTTTTTTGCATATTAACAAGCTTCCATGTACATTTTTTTCTGAGCAACGGTGGTATATCTTCTTCAGCTCAGATCCTAATTGTGCTTCAGTCTTTGATGCAGGGAAATTGGCCCTGGGAGCTCTACTTGAGTTCCCTGGTCTCCCACCAGCTGCAGGTGGAAGATTGGCCTGGAAACCACCAGGGCTGAGGGCTGGGGAGAGGCTACCACCCAAGAGCTCTGGGAGGCTCCAACCGGCTCCAGTGCACATGCGCTCCAGGCCCCAATGGAGACCATCACTGGAATTTAGCAAGAATCCTGCAGAATAATTATATTGCTGTGTGCTGACAGCTGTTAAGGACTCATTAGGGAGTGTCAGTTTTCCACAAGCAACTGCATTTCTGAGAAAAGGGCCTGACCTTGGGGGGAAAAACACTAGCAGATATTTCTATTTCAAGAGAACAAGTTGTTGAATCTGAAGAGGCAAGAGAGTTCACAAATGCCTTGATCCCCCACTTCTGGCATGTTCCATTCATGCTGGACGGAGATGTAGGTCTGGAATATAAAATAAGTGCTTCATCAGTCTTTCCTCCCTTCTTCCAAAACACACACCAAGAACATCATAAGCAGCATTAGTGATTCTTCACAATCAAGGAGGAAGTTGGGAATTCATGGCTTGGAAGATAAGACCAACCTGTTATGGCACATGCTTGGATGTCCATCAACCACCTGGTATTTGGGAATGCCTGTCAGTGCATATACAGTGGCTGGTGCTTTGGGAGACATGAAAGAGACATCAGATACCATACGTGTTCTGAAGGAGCACCCCATCTGCAGTGAAAGCTAGCCCCTGGGAAACCACTGAAGACCAAAACAAGACCGAGCATGATTCAGAGATGGTTATCTTGTGGCACACACAGCTTAGGAAGCAAAGAGATCACTAAAGACTGGTGCTTGGGCCTCAATCTCCCTTTTTTCAAGCCCCCTGTAGATGCTGCCTCTGAGGAGACTATTCTAAGCCTTCTCCCTCACTCTGACTTCTCGGTCATTGGTTCCCAAGAACCCATTTTAGGACTCGCAGTTGCTGCTGAGGCATCCCAACTTGAATGAGTGAAACTCTGTAAGTCTCCATCTTAGCAGCACATTAGATTCACCCAGGGAGCTTTAAAAGTTACCCATGCCTGATCCAGTCCCAGACTAATTGAGTCAGGGTCCCAGGTGAGATTTTAATTAATGGTCAAACAGGTTGAAAATCATTGGTTTAAGGGGTTCTGGTATAGGATAATTTACAGACTGGTAGAGTAAAAACCACAGGAAGGGCCAGGTGGAGCTGCCTTTAAGGACAACTGGAACCAGAATATTGACGTGGTCAAAATCCTCTCTGTCCCCGCCCCCAGTGACTTCCCCCATGTATCTGCTGCATTATCTCACACCAATTTCCTTGTGAAATGGGCATCTTCACAAAGGGATTTAGGCTTATACCCTGACAACTAGCAAGAATAAACATTTCCTAATCTCTGTTTCATATTGAGCCTTCCTCCCCTTCACTTAAAAAAAGGCAAAAACATTGACCTCGTAGGGGTTACACGCCAGCGCCTGCCCCGTGTTCAGATGTTGTCATTGGTCTATTTTGGTTCATGCTCACGCTCCTACCCCTGAGGAGTGTGGGGAGACTGAAGCAAGCCTTGCTGCTAAGTGGACCCGAACAGATGTGTAGGCATCACCTTGGAGTTTATCAGAAATGGAAGTTCTTCAGATCTGCTGATTCAGAACCTGCATTCTAGTAAGTCCCAGTGATTCATGTGCACATAACGGCTGGAAAAACTACGCTGTGTGCTTTGCTCCCGAATCATTTGCTCAGGGTTGGCAAGAGTAAAATTATTCCTTTCTCTTGCGTTTCCATCAAAGCTTCAGAAAAATGATGCCACCCTTCCTATCTACTGTTTCTGACAGCAGCAGTACCAAAGCCAGACCTTGACTGGTGAAACCCCGTACTCTTTTTCCTCTTCTTAAAAGTGGGCTCTGACCAGGCTTGTGGGGTGGGGTCTGTGGTTTTGCTGCAGTAGCTGATATGGAAGAGGAAGTGGTGCTCTGGGCCAAGTAGGGTCCAGCAGCTGGTGCTTATCAGTCGCACCCTGCAATACACACAGATGCATCCACACTGACCTTCCTGGTTAAGGACACGTGGGAATTCAGGGCTTCCCATGGGAATGGACGACAGAACAAGAAAGCGAGAAGGTGATGTAGGTGAGAGAGCATCCCGCCAACTGCCCCTGAGGGCCAGCATCTCAGTGAGTCAGCACGGGGAAGCGGTGCCCCTGAAACCTGGGAGCATGTGAGAAGCGCAGACACATAATCTAGGCGTGTGGTCAGTCTGTTTGCTCAGGGATGTGCTAGGTTCATTCTGGAGGGCACCACCTTCAAATCCCTAAGTCCCAAACCCCACCTTCTCTATCCAGTCATCCAGCTTCCCCTTCACCTTTTCCTTCCCCTCTTTCCCACTCTAATGGGAAAGGTGAAAATTAGTGGGCACTCAGGAAATATTAGTTGAAGAAATAGATAAATAAGTGAATTTTTTTCATGATTTTGGAAGAGAAGTTAGTTGAACTTGGCTTTCATCTGGCTGGAGGGATAAATAGCTTCAGTTGTGGGAAACTACATAGAATGACCATATAAAAGTCATTTTTGTTTATATCTCTCCTGCATTCTCCACCCTCCACAAATTAGAAATCCCCATGTATTTGTTCTCCAGGGCCTCAATTTTTTGTTCTCCCTAATGTGAGCTACAGGAAAAGTCTGCCTTTGATCTTTTTTTTTTTTTAAAGATTTATTTTTTTATGCATTTAGAGCTGGGGTACAGGCCAGAGTCCAGGGTGGTGAGAGGATTCACCAGAGACAGAGCGGGGAGCAGAACAGGCAGACTGACTGAAACACATTGCTGAGGGGAGCAAGGAGCGAGGCAGGAGAGGTCTGCCGCACCATGTAGGTCCCCTCCCTGGCTGGCAGCAGGAATCGAACTCTGCTGCAGTGGCTGCGGTTTGCTTCATAGTGTGTTGCTTAACCCACTGCGCCACCAGGGAGGCCCCTGCCTTTGATCTTAACTTCTTACCAGCAGTGTCTTTAGAGGATGAAGATAATTCCCCTCCTCCGCCCCTCTTATTTGATGACTTTCATTTCAAGAAGAAATAGACTTCTCTCTCCTCATTCCAGATCAGAATGAGAACAAGGAGTTGACCAAACTGCTTTATTTTGCAGAGGAGATAACTAAACTTCAGCGGGGAGCTACACCTGTTGAGGTCCACACATGGGGGAGGTTTTCCTGAATTCAGGTAAAGGTTCACATTTTAGTGTGAAAGGAGTGCAGCCATTGAGTGCCCTCACCTGGGAGCAAGCTCACAGTCACTCTTCCGTGACTAGAATGCCCCCCTTCCGTGTTTGGTCCCTTTTAACTGGGGCTGGAGGAGGATGAGCGAGTAGGGTTCTCGTGCCAGTTCCACAGCAGCCGCAAAGTTGCAGACCTGACTTTTCAAAAGCCCAATTTTTGTCCAGTCTCCTTTACTCAGCTCAACAGCAATGGAGTAGATTTTGCTCAAACTTTCCAAAATAACTTCCCTTTGGGCTGAGAGCAAGCATCTGCAGCTTCAGGCCAAAGAAATATTGGGAAGTTTATGAGCCCCTAAAAATAGACAGTGACAACAGAAACTCCCTCCTACTTCTGCCATTTTTCCTGTTGGCTACACAAATACAGAGGCAGACTCTAGCCCTGGAGGGCTGGGAAAGCAGCTCATGTTCCCCACGACAATGCAGTCAGATAGGAAACATGTTCAAGAAATAGCACTGCCATTTCAGGAATGGGTCGGGCCCAAGCAGCACACCTCGAAAGTACAAGACCCTCCCAGGCATCCTCTGACCTTGAACTCTTCCTCCCACAGTCAGAGGAGAGGAGAGGCAGGAGTAACAACAGGATGAACCCACAGCCAAAGTACAAAGCTACCTTGAGCCTCTGATCATCTGCAGGCTCATCTTTTAGGGGGATGGAAGCCAGATTTAATCATGGTGTTGATTCAAGAACATTCCAGAACAATGCAAATGGTTTCTTTGAAGTGTGTTTGAGCTGGTTATAAGACTTATTCCTGGCCTCTGCCTGGACTAGGCCTGTACCTCACTGCTCTGAAGATTCTATTGCACTTTATTCACATTACAGAGCCTGGAAAATAACTAGGTTAAGTATGACCCTTAGGTCTCAGTGTACCCGTTTTCCTGCAGCCACATACCAAGAATCCCAGAAGTACCCTGCAATGAGGTAAGGGCTGTAGCTTAGAGCCTTGGGGGAATCCAGGGTCCACTAGGACATATGACGCTCCTCTTGGCGCTGGGATACATTCACAGAATTCCACCAAGAACAGGTTCAACCTAGTCCTTCAGAGAAAGCAGCTGTATGTTTGGTTGGTCCTGGAGTAGATGACCTCCCTGGCCTTCTGGCTGTATTGTTATGCCATGACACACCTGGACTTACACACAGTGAGGAAAAAAATAGCAGAGGTCTGCAGAAGAGGAGGCACGGCTTTTCCTTCCATTTTGTCCAGAAGGTGAGTGGGGCCCTGATGTAATTCTCCAGATTCTGGTTCTCCTCCAAAGGAATAATTTAAAGTGCATGCTCCAAGCATCGCATGGGTACCTCTTGTACTTGAAGTCTGAATACGCACTCTGCATGAAACAGTGACCACCGCAAGATGGTTTCGTTGTGCTTCCCTACCTTTAAATGCTTCCAGGGGGGAGAAACAGAACTTTATTGGCCATTTTAATGTTTTAACAGCGCTTTAGAAAAAATGAAAGCATCTTCACACTGAACCTAAATCCCTTATTTAGTTTTTGATAAAGATAGGAAACACCTGGAGCCTTTCTGTGTCCCTTGCACATGTTGTCTCAGGTTTTCCATTTTATTCTTATTTTACCTTCTTACCCACCTTTTCTGAATCCTTTCCAAATTTTTCATTGTCCCTCTATTTGTAAATCCAGAAGTAGTTACAGTACTTGTAATTAGACCAATGCCCATAATATATATATAATTATATATATATAATTTGTAAAAGATGTTTTTATATACTAGTTCATTTGAGCTTGAACTCACTATTCCATGAGATAGGTGGGCAGCTATTATTGTTTATATTCTGTATATTAGAAACTCAGGAAATTGAAGTGAATCACCCACGCTAGAAAATCTAGCAAGTAGCTGACCAAGGTGCCCAATCCCAGTTCATTAATTCCCAGTGCAGCTTTCTTTTCTTGACACCTTCTCATCTTTCCTACATAAATCCTGCATTCTAGAAGGACTGTAAAAAGCAGACCCCTGTCTTTCTAGACCCAGCTGCTCCTGCCACGGCCCCTCTGCACTTTGCTCACACTGTGTCATGTCAGAACACATGACACATTTCCTTCCACTTGCCTTTTCCTTTGGGAGGGCAAAGACCAAGTCCTGCTCACCTCCTCTCCACCACTGTACTGAGTGACTTGGTTCCTGTTGGCTCTCAGTAGATGTTAAGTAAAATAAATGCTTAACAAATGACGTAAAAAGAATGAATGAACGAGAACGAGTGCCAAGCATCATAAGGAGACATAGAAATGTTTGTGCTATTAATTCTGCTACTATGAGACAAATGAGCTTAACTGAATAAAAGTTACAGATTCTTTTAATGAGCACTAAATAAAACTCCCACCTTAATAATTTTCATGACATAAGCTCTACTCACCATAGCACATTATCCAGCACTATTACATTCAAATGATAAACGGGTCTTGTTTATAAACATATATGTAATACTAATGTTAAAATGAAGTTGACTGTTTCAAGTCAGTCCCGTCCAGGAAACTCTACTCATGCTAATGGTTGGTCATGTTCTCTATGGCAGAAGGGCTCCTCCTCTCCCCTCCCTCCCACTCCAGGTCATTTCCAAACAGTGAATGTCTCATCTGTCACTAAGTACATGGCAAATATTTATTATTCCTTTTGAGGGGTCACATTTTTTATTCCTAACTTCCTATAAAAGCTACATAGGATAAGTTAACTCAAAATTTATGGGGCTTGACCATCACTTTTTGTGCCATAAAAGGTAACAGTCTATTAAAGGACCCAGCCTCTGTTTACAAAGTGACCTGGCTTTTAACATCTTTATGGCTTGGGAGAAGTTAAAGTTTAGATAGTTAAAACTAAATATAGGATCTATAGTTCACATCTAAAAGCATAGTTTTAATCTAAACACTTCATAAATGTATGTCCCGAGTGAAAGCTGTAAAATGGTTCTTGCTCGCTGCTTGGGGAAAACAAAATACTTGCATTTCATTGCCTTGTCATGCAGGGTTAGCAAATTAAGAGCCAGCAAGGAATCAAGAACAGCATCTCCTCACAACAAATGTAAGCCTTAAAAACTATGTATTTATAACATTTAAATATTCTTCCTATTTTTATTCACTGTGAAAACTGAAGAGAAACTGTAGTGTTTCATGTTATTGTTAAAGTGCCATTATAGGATTAAAGAAAAAAGGCAAAGCCTGAGTAATTGTTTATGCAATTATTTATGGCTTCTTATCTAAGATCAAAAAATTTTAGGTCCTCCAAAGGCAGAAGGAAGTGTTTGTTTCCTGTTCACAAAACTTGCTTTGTCACAACCAAGTTTGGAGACCATAATTAGCAGTAGAGGTTTTGATGGTTTCTCCACCAGAAGGGGTAGCTCCTTGAAGACTTTGAACAGAACTCTTTGAGTTTGACAAGCCCAAACTTTCCTTGCAGGCAGGCTTCCTGGTGTTCCAGTGTGCGTAAGGAGAGGAACTTTCTGGTATCTTCAAACCTTACAACTTAAAAGATTTCCTTTGACTGAGAGAAGACCAGTGTGAAGAAAAGAGGGGACTCCCACTAATGAAAAACTTGACTTTAAGCTAAAATGTCATAACTTGGACTACAAATTGGTACAAATGCTATAAAGCTCTAAGGAGATCACACATAGTAATTGTTGACGGCTGGCCAGGCAGAAACTGTAGGTAGTCAAAGGCTGACTTCTTCAAAGTGCTACATCTGCTTGCTATAGGGTGTTGAGCATTTGGGAGGTCACTCTGTCATTCTGTCACAGAGTTTTGTCCAAAGACTTGACTAAGAAAGTAAATGAGATCCAGAATGCTACGTGATAGTCAGTAGAAGTTCAGCACTCAGTTAATACAAATCAACCCTCAGGGTTGATAGGGCTCATGAATCTGGAAAGTTCATGGACATATATGGAAGAAGAAGAAGAAGAAGGA
>JAGFMF010011870.1:19678081-19731747 GCA_019455555.1 Galemys pyrenaicus | reverse complement strand
GAGGAGGAGGAGGAGGAGGAGGAGGAGGAGGAGGAGGAGGAGGAGGAGGAGGAGGAGAAAAAGAAAGAGAAAGTAAAGATACAGGTTATTTGACTGGGTTCAATGTCCAGTCTTTCCAGCTGAGTCATGTAAGAAGCATGTTCTGAGAATGCACATGGGTCAAAGTTCATCAATGCTGAAAGGATAAGGAAGACTAGGTGGCACCCTCACTAGTTTGCAGTTCAAGAGTTTGGGAGTTTAGACTGCCTGGGTCCAGAGCATTGACTGAAGGGTGTGAAATATAAACTGGAAAAGGCAGAAATGTAGGTTTGACTTCAGCTCACCACAACAGCCTCATCTTAACCCAAACACTAAAGCCATATGAACACTTTGCACCTTTTCTGAAGAAGCCAAGCTTCTTTGCATTGCTTCTGGAGGCATCTACATGCTGCTACAGAGCATGTAGCCTGCAGCCTGCCTACAGAAGCTCCACAGCAGCCTGCCTCATCTCAACCTACCCCCATGCAAGGACCACATTTTATGGAAAGCTTTCCTGATCCAGTTTCCCCTCCAATACTGAATTAGGTGCCTTCCCCATCACCCCCACCACCCATATAGAAATACTACCCGATTGTTGAGGTTGTTTATCTCATAGGGTTTCAATCTTGTTTATAATTCAGAGAACTTTCTCAAAAGAAGTCTTACTCAGAAGCCAATGCAAAATAGCAAGTTCTCCGAGAAAGAGAGAGAGCCAAGACCCTGCCTGGATAAGGAAGACCCTGAGAGGATAAGGAAGACTAGGTGGCACCCTCACTAGTTTGCAGTTTGAGAGTTTGGGAGTTTGGACTGCCTGGGTCCTGCCTTGGCCCCATGGCTCACCCAAAGAGGTCGCCCTGAGAAACTTCCAAGGAAAGGTTAAAAGGGGCTCCAAAAGCACGTTTAAATCCCAGGCCTACTATATATGATTGACTATATATAAAAAGGCATTCTTCATTTAAAGCAGTACCATAGTCCCATGACAGCTCCTTTAGATGAATAGAGTAGTATTTTTTTATGCATATAAGAGTTGGGGTACAGGCCAGAGACACAGAGGGTGTGAAGATTCACCAGAGACATAGTAGGGAGCAGAACAGGCAGATCAACTGAAATACACTGCTGAGGGGAGCAGCGAGAGAGGCAGGAGGGGTCTGCTGTGCCATGTGGGTCTCTTCTCTGTCCGGGGATCGAACTCCTATTGCCGTGGCTGTGGAAGCTCCACAGTGTAGCACTCAACCCCTTTCACCACCAGGGAGGAACCGCAATAGAGTAGCATTTCTTAACCAACTGGAATAATTTCCAATCTGTATATCATGGACACCAAATGATCAGAAATACACCAGCTAGTAACAAGCACAGTAGGTGTCCCAGTGCACACCTGATGAATGTAAGCCCCAGACACATACAAAATTTACCTGCTAGAAATACTCTATCCATCTATGTTTTCTCTACGCTCTGAGCCATTAGCCCTCAGCATTACTACCCTGATGTGGCCTTTCTTCCTGCCCGTCATTTTACTATATGGTGAACACCCTTCATGTCCCATAAAGGCCTCCCACGAAGCAATAGATGTGACTTATATAGTGCTTGGAATGTAATTTTTAGGGTACCTCATGTCACGACAAAAGAAGTGATTGAGAAAAACGTAAGTATAAAAGTATAGTAGGCAGTTAGGGATTGATACACATCCTAAATCTCACAGTAGCCTGGAAGATGAATCTATACTTGTACCCATGAGAATTTTAAAAAATGAAAGTGTTTGCTAGTGTACCAGGACTGAGACTCAGTGCTATGGGGACCCTGCGAATGACTGCACACTCTCTGCTTCTATCAGTCCCCAAGTCTGCCATACGGCCACCCCACCCAGACACCAGGATCTGCTTGTTTGTGTACCCCTGGTGGAAGTGAATGGGGGAAGGGACCAGGATCTGCACACCAGGAGTGGGAACGAAATGTTTCACTGTGTTTCAAAGATGTGAATTTTATATGTCCATATAGAAAAAAAATCACTATTTTTTGCTTGCTTGTCTACCTCTTCTATTTATCCTGGTATGTCCTGATCAAACACAGCACCTGATATGTAGTAGGAAGGCAATAAGTGGGTGTGTCGATGAATAGGTACATGACAGACAGATGGGTCAAGGGACAAAGGAATAGACACGTGCAGACCAACAGGTTTAGCACCAAGGAGATATGATACCAGGGACCATGGATCTGAGCGGAGAGCTCAGGAAAGAACTGGACAAACGAAGCTCAGAATCTAACTGCAGAGCGACAGGCAGCAGGACAAAAGTGTACGGTGGCAAGACTGACCCACATAGACTGATCTCCCTACCCAGAACCAGAGCTGGACACAATCCAGACTCCTAACTCCCCCAGAGACTTGGAGTAAATGTGACTACACTGTGCACAGTAAGATTTCCAGGAAAGTCAACAGAAGGACATACGAAGCCCATGCCCAGTGTTTGTAAGATACTTATCTGCCTCTGACTTGAGTGGCTTTTCAGCCCCTAGAAAGAAAATGAGCACTATGAAGGGCCTTAATTGGCCTGGACAGTGCCAATAGTAACATGTTACCATGGCAGCTAATGCACACACTTCCTTCTCAATAAATACCTCCTTATCTGCCTTCTAAAGTAAGAATGAATGAAAGAAGAAAAGAAAGAAAAGCTACCCCCTCCCCCTGCAAAGGATGCCCGTTTCCTTCTGCTTTTACTTCTGTGGAGTCTAGCTGTTGCCTGAGACGCTGCCATGTGATTATTTGGAACCCAAAGAGCAAACAACACTTACTCCATAACAGCTGCAGAGAAGTCGTGCAAGGGGACACTTTACTCTGCTTGACTGCTCTAAAGTAGAGGGCATTTGAGGCACCAGGGGGAATTGGGTGAATTATGCAGAGTCCACTCATAATTAAGGGAGAAGAAATGGAAAACACAGAAGACTTCTTGAAATGAATTCTCTCTGGAAAGAGGGAGGGATGCTCTTACAAGATGTCAGGATGACACTGTGTGTGGATGCTTTTAAACCTCCTTGGTGGAAGGAATCTGGAATCAGAACCCAATTAAAGATTAAAGCACTAAGGGGTGGGAGGGATATGAACTTCCTTCTTTGTTTCGTTGGATCAGCTCCAGTCTCTCTCCTTCATAGAAACCAGACACAGGAAAAAAGTTCTGAGGTCATCTTATGGATGCCCCGCAGGGTCAGCGCTGGTCTGTTCTCCCTACTCTGAGTGAAGTGCTTTATTCAGGCAATTTTGAAAGAATTTCAGTAATGCAGTGCCCACCACTTCCTTCGGAGAAGTTTAGTATTCACGGGCTTGAGCAAAGGTTTGGAGTTTCGCTGTTGTTGTTATTGTTTGCTTTTACTTTTTCTTACAAAATGGCAGAGCATGACCGGCTGCTGCTTTCAGGCCAGCAACCTGCAGGCACTGCTGTTGGTAGAAATGACACCCACGTCATAGGGGCCTCGCAAAGAGCAGCGCCCAAGACACCTCATCACCAGGGTGTTTATAGATTGTTCTGAAATTGTAGAAACTTTCGTTTTCTTCCTTTTAAAATTTGGTCTTACATTCTGAAGGGATCCATCAGTACTGCAAGTCTGGTCCTCTGCTGGGGAAAGACCCCATTTCTGCTACGGGACAATAGACAACCCCTGGTGTGTGGTCCCACATGAAAGCCGCTGCCCAGAGGACAGCTGTTGACCAAACCGGGCCCATTGGATGCTGTCTCTTGAAGAACCTTGACCGCATGAAACAGGTGCCCTGATGGCAATGAGCAGGGAGAGTTCCCAAGTGAACCAGTTCGGAGCCAATGGCAGTCGTGCGTATCCCTGACTTAGAAAAAACATACGGGACAGAGCAAAGAGGTTCGGATTCTTGATGGTCTCTATCATGGAAATTTTATTTTGCCCACTCATTCATTCATTTTTTTCAAGCTCTGTTTACTGAGGAAATGTGGCCCACATTGTTGTATCTTTGGGGGTAATAGGTTCAAACCTCCACAAATGTATATTTTCATACCACACCCACTACCAGCACCCCAGTGATTCTCCACCATCTTCCACCAAGTTTTAAAAACATCCACACATAAAGTCATCCTGAAATAATTGAAAGATCATCCCCTCCATGTTAAACAGAATTCATTTCAAGAAGGCGTCCCTGTTTTCTTTTCTTATCCCATCATTACTGCAAGTGGTTGGTGGGTGATAGGAAAATCAAAGCAAAGATGGAAAGAGCTCTCTGCCATGTAATGGTAGACCTTTAAAATATTGCCCTGAGGGAGCAACAGATTAGGTTCTAGAGAAATTTTACATCTTTCCAAGTCCTGGACTCCAGTCCCTCTTCTATGAGGATGCTCTGTCCAGTTTTCTGGGCTCTTGTGAGTTCCCTATCTCCTGCATTGCTGCATCTGTCCTAACAACGCCCACCATTACTGAGACAACGTGCAACTCTCCAGGCCCCCAGAGCCTGACCACTCAGCTCTCCTCCCAAAATCCCAAACATCTCAGCCAGCGCTAGACTTGGGCCAAATAGGGAAGCACTGAGAATAGAGAAAAACGTTCTGGTGGAAAACTATAGGACATGAATTACAGTTGAGGGTTCTAAAAACATATATATGAATCACCTTTTGGTCATTGATCTCAACTAGAGGAATAAAATAATTTCTCAGATGTGACAAAACCAGGAAGTGATTTTTTCTCCCACTGGGACAGATTCTGGCCCTCAGGGATGAACTGTGTCACAACACAGTCTGCTGAATGACTCTGAATGGAAGCAGATGGAGAGTCACCTCTTCCTCTCAGCCAGCAAGGTGGGGAAGCCACAGTCCCGGGAGTGAGCGTCACACAATTGCAGGGTGAATGAGATCCCTGGTGTCATGATATCATTACTAAAGTAAAAACTAAGCCCCCATTCCTTGCCCAGAGGCAAGTTTGGGAGACTTGAATGCAGGAGGGGAGTGGTGAGGGCTGCCATGGGAACTGGGTCCTTAAACTGATAATCCGGATCATGAGCCAGGGCTACCCAAGGTCAGCTATCCTAGCCCTCACTGATGCCTGGAGTATAGAGCCTCGGTGGGCTCTCTCTATGCACACAATTCCCATCTCACCCACTGCTCCTCTCAGCGGTGTGTTTCAAAAAGTCTGCTTTTTCTGTTTTCCACTCGATCTTTCACCCTCGTGCCTCTGGCCTGCTCCCTGATTCTTCCCCACAACACCTTGGGTTGTATAAATCAGTCCTGCCTGATGGAGCTACAGGAAGTACAGTGGTAGGAAAGCAAATTCCCTTAGCAGCTGCAGACTCCAAACCTGCCCCCTCCAAACAATCTGCAGCTTGTGTCATCTCACAGACCTTCCAAGAGATAGACCTAACTTTATCACTTTCACACACCAAAGTCTTCTGCTCGGCCCCTTCTCCCCAGGACAGCCCCTTTTGCAGTGACTCACGAGGACTATGAACCCACCATGACTATTAACCACTAACAATGGCGCCTCTTTCCCCTTCTGAGTAAGGAGCAGCGCCTCCTGCGGAGGGCCCCAGGACTGCCACTCCAGGCTGCACTCTTCAGTGGGTGTTCAGTTTGTTCCTTGATCAGAAGCAGAGTGAGCTAAGGAGGCGAGATCGTTACGAAGCAAGCATGTGTGTTGTCACATTTCTTTACAGCAATTCATTACCCAAAAAATGGTAAAAAGTAAGAAATAGGGTAACTTAAAAAACAAAATTTCAACTTGCTAGAGTGTTGATTATATGTAGTCACAAAGGAGGGAGAAAAGATTAGCTTGTTTGTTGTTTTTTTAAGTTCTAGGTCTTGTCCTTGTAAAGAGCACTCTTATGAGAAAGTGGCTGCCAGAGGTGCATGCTATTGGGGAAATGTTTCAGACTTTTTTTTCCAGTGGAGACTTTTAGAATAAGCAATTCCAGAAGTTTTCTGGAATTTGTGGCCAGAAATGTAGGTGGGGCAAAAAGCAGCGCCCCCTCTCCCATACCATTGTGTTCTTTCATCTGAATGCTGAATTCCTTAAAACGTTGCAGTTTTTGTTTCCCAAATACGGTTATGAGTTCAAGATGGCCCACTGTTCAGACGTTACATCCTGATACTCTCTTAGCTTGGACTCCTCCAGAGTGGAGGGTTCTGGCAAGCAAAACCTCACACACCACAGTATAAAACGGCTGTCTGTCTGGAAGATCACTGGCAGGCACGACACATCCAAGGGAAGAAATTTTGATGGAAGTAGGCGCACTTGGGCCTTCCACAAGAAATGCATGCCCTGGGAGTCTGCATTTGACACGCCCTGCTCTCCACCCTCACAGCCAGGGTGGGTTCATCAAAACTATGAAAATGTTTGCAAAAAGATGCCCTGGTTCTGAGCGACAGAACTGGAGAGGCGTGTGTCCCAAGAGAATAAGGAATGGGAAGTTGTGTGTGGGGGGGGGTGGGAGTGGGGGTGGGGTGGAATTCTTGTCTTCGTTCAAAATTAAAAATTTTAAAAATACAGCTCCACGTGCTATTTCAGTCTCGTTCTCCCCCAGAGCTGAGCTTGTTTGCAGTAGGGCTTGGCAATGCACAGCTTTCCATCCTGACAGCTCCATTCCGGAGCTTTTGGCTCTCTGAAATTCTTTTGCACAACAGTGCCTCAAATCCCTCCCTGGCAGGTCTATCAAGATTCTATATGAGGATTTAGAACAAGGCTTGGCATTCACCAAATCACCCTGGCCTTCTTTTCTCTGCTCTGATTGCTATGTTAATGAATCTGTTGGCTATCACGGTGACCTACAGGCTCCTACACAGCGGGAGAGCCCTGCATCTGAACTTTTGATCTGTCATACTCAGAAAGGAAGAGAGGCCCTGGTCAGGCAGAGGGGGCCAGGGCGCTTAGCAAAAACCTTCCGAGACTCAGATCACTGTGTAGAGATGTAAAAGATCACAACTTCTCTGGTTGTTAGCAGTGAAACAACTGGGAGGGCGATTCTAAGCTACAAGAATTGCTGAAATTGAGGAAGCCTGCTGGAATGAACAGCAATTGAGGAGGAAGCGAGAGGCTATGGCAGAGTGACCTTAATGGCAGAAAAGCCGTGTGTCACATTGCTATCATAATTTCAGCAAGTATTTCTCTGTCTGGGATCTGCCTTTAAACAGAAATTGCAGATGATGCAAGTTCAGGGCATCACCTCAGAGCACAAAGTCCTATTAGTGGGGAAAATGCACACAAGGAGTTCACAGGTTTGGGGAATATGAGTGTGAAAGAGCCTAGTTGTTTGAGTTTCAGCTGCTATTTTTTCAAAACCAGCGAACTGTGTAAGTCGGAGCTGGGTATGAACAGCTTTTATCTCACAGGCTCTTAAGAAGAAGCTCCGCATTCTTAGTTCACCCCATGCCTGAATTCTCCTAAGCAGCTTGGACCTTGAGTCTTTTCCTTAAGGGTCCCATCCATGAGGATCTTAGGCCTCAGGGGAAGGCAGCAGTGGCCACTAGCCTGGACAAAGGCAGCCTAGGCCACGGAGACCCCTGGGCACCATGTCAGCCACACACATTTCCTAGTTTCGGCTATTTGAGAACTGGTGCAGAGAAGTGCAAGAGATGACTGGGTTCGGTTACCTCTTTGATAGAGGTAAGGAAATGCTCAAGGCTATGGGAGACTGGGAAGATGTTCCAGAAGAAGTAGGACTTCCAAGGATTCCAAGGGGGTGTCATCACAGGCACCTGGCCATCAGAAGTACTCGATCTAGGAGTGGGCATAAAGTAGCATCCCCAGGTGGCGAAATGAGCATTTACACCCTCTGGCTCCCAGCTGCAGTTCTGTCTGTCCCAGAATTTGTCTGTCAGGACCTTGCCTCCTCTTCCTCTAGGTTTTGTGGAAAACTTGTATCCCTGCATTTCCTCAAAAAGAGTTTGAGTTAAGGAAAAGTATTGACTTGGTCATCTCAGCTTAAATATCATCCTCTTCTTGAGTCCACTTCGTAGCCCTCTAGTCAAAGAGGGCAACTTTGATGGTTATCAGGCAGCTTGTGAGGGCATTCTACTCTTAGGGCTTGAAGTGAGTCAACAAGGAAATAGAATCTACTTAGTTGTTAGGCAAACACTCTCCTTATGGATATTGGGCCCAAGCAAGCTCTATTATATGGACCACACAGCTAGAATTTAAAATATAGAACATTAAAAACTTAGTGCCAAGGACCAATGACTCAGAATGAACATGGAAGTGAAAGGTCATAGTGCATAGGTCACAGTTCAATGTTCTTAAAGCAGAAATCTAGAAAAATATTTGTAAAATGCAAAAGTGGTCAGAAACAAGCTCTGATAGAAGTACTTACACGTAAGTACGCGCTTGTGTGTGCATGTGTATTTCCGTGTGTGTGGATACATACATGTGTGTATAAAAGAAGGCGGAGGTGATGAAAGGTCTAGCCACCATTCTTTCTCCTACTCCCTAGTCCTAAGAAGCAAAGAAATGGCCCTCAAGATTAAACTTTCAGGTTAGAGGGGACCCCTGGACATTAGAGACAAGGGCATTAGAGTTGCTAATTCTTTTCTCTTTCACCTGACACCATATGATTCTTCTTTACACAGGGTTACCTAGCCTCCTTCCCGCTCCTGTCACTCACTCTTTTCCTCCAGGCTTCACGTTGCTATCCATAGCAGTGCAGCTCTCTCTGCATAGTCCAGACTATCTTAGGGAATTATCTGCAAGGAATCCTGTCTGCCTGGTGGTTTTATCAGACAGCAGGTAGATGAATTCTTTTCTGGTCAATAGACAAGAGAGAACAGCATTGAGCCTGGATGCAAATCTATGTTTGCACAAGAGCTGTTCTGAACATAATCTTCTCAGTAAAGTTGCAAGGAGGAGTGGCTGAGGTCAGCTGTCAGCAGCACTGAGAATCCATGTCCAGCTGGAACCAGGATCTGGTTCCAGATAGGATCCAAGGCAACAGGATGCCATACTTGTGAGCATGTGCGTGGGATTCTGCTTCCCTGACCATAGGGGCCAGTCTTCATTGCAGGAGCTGAGCACTTTCTTCCTCTGGGAACAGATAAACTTACAGGATAGTCTTTGCCTCTGAAATGCTGCCTTTTAGTTGTCAGATTTATCAATAGAAAAACCTCCACTGTGTCAGACTTATAAGGCTTGACCTTTGCCGTTCCAAGGCATTTATTTGCTGCTTTAGGGCCTCTAAGATTCTGCTAGAAAGGTCACAGGAAATATGGAAATCCTTAACTCCCCTCCCCAAACAGACAAAAGGAAAATTCTGGGCCTTGAGGAAAACTGAGATGAGGGAATTCATCGCTCTACCCACTCTCCTTATGAGTGTCATTACTAAGAATATGCTACAGTTGATGTGTATTTTTCAAGTGCTAAGTTACTTTAAGTTTGACTGGAAAGAGTTACTTTGACTGTTACCTTGATGTGTTTTTATTTTATCCCCGCGATGGATTTAATTTGAAGTCATTTGCTTATTGCACTGAAAGATTCAAGCTCAAAGATATTTAAGTAGATTAAAAATCTAAAGCATTGGCTGGCCTCCTGTATGACTGGTCTATTAGATATATATGTTCAATTTCAGCTCACAAAAAAAGCAAGAAATTACATCAGCTTTAAAAATAGTACTTATTCAGGATTTGGTTCTATTTTGAGCTTACACTTGGCTTAATTGTACAAAGCAAGGAAATAATATTATGGCAAAGCCACTGAATTCATAAATATATTTCTGTTAGCGGGAAAGGCCAACAGAGTCGCCCAGTGTAAATTTATCCTTGGCTACTGAGTGATTATTCTCTCAAGGACTTGGGAAATTGGCAAGACTTCTGGCTCTGTGCCAGCAGTATGCTTAAATGCAGTCTCACAAGTAAAGGGAGAAAGCCACACCTGAAACAGTAGATGCAGGGATCTTATTCTGGTGAGGCCCCTCCCAATATGGAATTCCTTAAAGGGAGTTCAGGGAGAAATCGAAGCCCTGTGATAGTAATAGTTATCTTCTTACCCAATGAGCAGACAGACGGTTATCTTCGATAAAAAACTCTGACAGTGTTTTGAGGCACGACCAGATTTTCCTCACTATGCTGCACTGAGACTAGTACAGATGGTGATACCTGTGTTTCGAAGCACATGGAAGAAGGCTGCTTGGGGCGGGGGTTGGGGAGTACATGCATGGGGCTATGCTGGTAAATGTTCAACAACCAATCCTTTGGAATAAAGCGCCCCGGTCTTGCAGCGTGTGCCAGTTTCCATGATGTGAATATTCCCATTGTGGTTGATCCTGAGCTACCAGTGAGACTTTACTAAACACAGCAGAGAAGAGAGGCGCACAGCAGCACACTGTGATAGACAGTTCTCTCAGTACAGATATAATAGGTGCAAATAATTAGGAAGTAAGGGATTTTGATTATTTTTATTTTAAACAATTTAATTATACATTTATACAAATTGTAATAACAGCTGTATTTAGTCACTGGCTTGTACATTTCCTGAAACTATAACAATAAGCTCTCAGGAGCTGACTCCAGCACACACACACATGTACATGGAAGATTATTTTCCATGTACATGTACATGGAAAATAATGGCGGTCTGAACAAAGTGGAAACATATTTAAAGAGCAAGGAGTATGCCAGTACCAGAGCCCTTCCCTTTGAATCTGAAACAAATCTAGCTTAAAACACAATGTTTACTGGAAAGAACAGAAATTGTCCTGGATCAAGAATCCAGACAGACCTCAAAATGTAGAGTATAAATTCAAGACCCCCTCAAGTGTTTGGGTGATATTAATGTCAGGCTGCAAAAGAGTCTTGGCTAGCCACTCAATAAGTACAAGACCCTTCAGCTAGCTACTCATAGAACATTATGCTTCTGTTTATAATAGCTGCATTTTTAACAGAGCAAATGTATTTCTGTAACCTGAACATGGATTAAGAGCATTAAAGATAGGACTGCTACACTTTTCATTGGGCAATTCTTTCCTGTAGAGGACTGTGCTCACATTTTTCTTTTGGTCTAAAAACTTTAAGCACACCTTTCTTTGGTGACCAATCCAGTCTGCCTGACAAGATGGGTGGGTTTATGACTAAGTCTGCCAGATTAGAGGATTTGGCCCCTCTGGGAATAATAGTTGGTCCATGGCATCTGCATTTGACTTCCTGGACACAGCTGAGAAGAGATCCATCCCTAGACTTTTCACTTCCGAGATACATGAGCTAATCAACTTCTCCCCTCCTCCTTCCTCTCCTCTTCCTTAATTATTCTAGTTGTTCTTCGCTACTTGCAACCCCAAACCCTAACAAATGAAAAATTTGGAACAGGCAAAAAAAAAAAATAAAAAAGTCCTCTAGTTAACTGGGAAGGAAGGAATGAAGGAAGGAAGAAGGGGAGAGATAAGAGGAGAGAGGGAAGGAAGAAAGAGGGAACAAAGGGACAGAGGAAAAGAAGGATAAATATAGGAGCATCAGATTTTAAGTGATAAATTTGTGTGTGGAACATAACTGGGAGATCTGCCTAACAGATTTTTGTTACTTGGAATAAACATTTATAGTCATCATCCCCCACCAGCAAATACAAATCATTACAAATAGTTTTTTGAAACACTCAACATTCTCCAGGTATTTTTTCACAAACCCTTTCTTAAGTTTTGATCTGCGGGGCAAGGAGCAGAAGCAGGAGAAATGATTTGCTCATGATGTTGCCAAGAGGAGATTGGGGAAGAGAGTTCCACCTAAGGAGCTGCTGATACTGCCTGCCTCACCTTCCCTGCTACTTTCTGTAAGCCCTGTCAGGTTCTCTTTAGCACTTGCCAGAAGTGTGGCCATAGTCTCTCTCTGTTCTAATCTCTTCTTTATTCTACCAAGACTTAATTATCACATGAATTATTTTCCTATGTGGAAATCTGATCATGCAAAATAAAGTCGACATGTCCATTTGTTTCATGACATCTTTGATCTGGCTTTGTCTCATTGTGTGCACCTCCAAGCAAATTTTCTGTTGTTTCTCGAACATGTATTTTTCCTCCTCATTGTTGTGTTCCTATTCATGACATTCCTTCCTTTGGAGAGAGCTTTCTCTGTTTTCTCTGCCTGAAAAAGTCCTAAACACCCTTAAAATATCCAGTTTAAATATCATCATGAATCCTTCCTGTAATCCTCCACAGAAAGAGGTTCTTTTCTGCACATAGCACTTTAGTTAACATGTTCATCATTGTATTACAACACAGAAGAAGAATGTATACACTTGTTTTCTCACTAACCTGTGAGGTCCTTCAGGAAGGGGAGAGTTGCATGTGTAACCATTACCCAGCCTGTTATTGGTACATTTTGGACACTTGGCATATTATTTGAATGATCAAATTAATGGTTATACATATTTATTAATGGTTATACATTATCTACTAAACATTTGACTGGATTAATTTGTCTAATTCTCTCTAGAACCTCATGAAGTAGATACTATTTCTGCAATTTACCAGGAGGAAACTAAGACTTAAAGAGCTGAGTCACTGAAAAGTCAGACAAGAAACTGTGGTAGAGCTAGAAGATCTGACTCTGTTCTTACTCCTATACTAAATTACATCTCAAGATTGAAAACTTACTTTATGTTCCAGATATTGTTATTCCCTTTTTGCCTTCTGGTATTGGAGATCTGTACAGCCAGCTCTTTTTCTGGAAGCCATTCAACATCCTATGAAAGTTCAAGCCACACTCCCAGTTATGCTCTCCCTTGAATTTAGAAGGAAGATCTGCCTATCCCCATCTCTGAGACATTTGGGTACAGGGCAGAAAAGGATTACTCACCCTCCATGGCAGAGCCCTTTGGGAGAGTTCTTCTGTCCTTCCAGGGTGGGATTTTAAGATTTAAAGAACTAGTCTTAATTGGAGCATTTCCTGGATGAGTAAATATTAAGTTCAGCTACGCCTTTGGTTAGCAAGCCCCAGCTTGAGGCTCTGCCTTCCATGATTCCTCCCAGTTCTTCATGAGGAGTTGGGGGAAGGGCATGAGAAGGTAAGATGAAATCATAGTCTAGGAGAGCCTCAAGGGAGACCTCAGGGAGTGCTGATGAGGCAGAAAGGGTCAACCTGTGTGGCAGCTCTCTTACCAACCCCATACACTCAGTTACCCCTTCCAACAAGTTAAATATTAATCTATGGCACCATTCTTTCCGTTAGGCACTAATTAGACTTTGTTTAAATAAGTAATTCTGGGCTTTTTAGTTTTATCCAGTGATGGGGAATGTCATTGGACTTAACCCCATGGCTCATGTTAACTCGAACACTGGCCAAAATAGAGAATGCAACCTCTGGAAACCAACCCAGACCATCACCCTGAGCTCAGTGGAACATGTCAGACTTTGCAATGACCTGTTCATACTCACAACTGAAGACTGGGGCAGACAGGCTGACCAGGCTCTCAAGTAGATTTGCTATTATTTCGGGATCTATTGTGTGAACTCATCTGGATCTTTTAGGGAGCTGTGGCTTAAAAATAAGAAAGGGTAGAAGCTATGAGAAGTAGAAAGGAAGGAACTAAACTCAGACACCCAGGCATCACTGGTCCAGGTGTTGGCACCTACGCACTTAGCTGACCGCGGGGCCTCTAGCTAGCTCATTTCACCCCAGCGAACCACCTTTGTCCGTTGGAAAACTCATGCCGATAAAAGGGTCTCTAATCCGAATGAGATTATGCAGATGATTTCTCTTAGGAATCCAAATTTTAAACAAAGAAGTACAAAGACCACTGGGGTGGGTGCCTCCCAGTCAGATGGCGTTTATCCATCCGCTGCCTAGAACACCCTTCCACAGTCACTCTGACTTCGTAATTCCTGCCTGTCCTAAATCTCCTTCTTCAACTTTCCTCTTGTCTGTGAGTTATTCCACAGTTATTAAGTAAATGCCTTTTCTATTTGTTAGTCAGAATTTCTCTTGCTTAACTACTAATAACCAAAATCAATATGTCATGCAAATATATATGTACATACATTTACACTATATTTATTTATATGTTACGTTTGTGGATATGTGTTTAAACACCACCCTCCTTCACACACTGAATATTTTTCACTTCTGGTTGTTTCAGTATCTGAAGTCCAGACACTGGACATATTTAGAGACTTTTATTTAAGGATTTATTTATTTTATGCATAGAAGAACTGGGGTGCAGGCCAGAGGTACAGGGGATGAGAGGGTTCACCAGAGTGGAGAGCAGAGTAGGCAGGTCTACTATAATACACGGCTAAGGGAAAGAGCAGGCAAGACAGGAGAGGTCTGCTGCGCCATATTTGGGTCAGCTCCTTGGCCTGGAATAGAACTCAGACCATAGTGGTGATAGCATGGCAGTGCTGAGAGCCCCTATGACACTGAGGAGGCCCCAGTTTTGTTTTGTTTTTAAATCAGACATAGAGAACAGGTAAATAAAGGGTTATCAATCAAACACAAACTGGTGCCAATCCATTCCACCAGATTGATTTTCAGCAGCCAAGAGGGAATGAAAGTTTTTTCTAGGCAAGAAAGAGGGAAGTAACTGAGATGTCTGAGGTCCACAGAGAAATTGAGCAAACCCATGGGAGGTATGATAAAGCAGTTCCAGAGCTTTGCTACCAACGAGGTGGGCCCCAGGAAGTGAAGGACATGAATAAATTAGGAAGGTCTTAAGGGAATGCCTTCTTTTTCCTTCTTCTCCCTCTTGATCCCTGGGCTCTAGTTGCCAGAAATCAGACCATGTTATCAGAGCAAGAGGGGGCTTCACTGTCAGCTACACAGGAAGGAGGGGAGACTCCATATTTGTGGGAAGGCCCTAAAACCCTAATTGTGTCTTTAGCATTGCTTTTATAGCAACATGTTTTCCACTATCAAGAAACTCACATTGTCTAGACCTGTCATTTTCCAAATGTTTGATGCTCCTAAAATTCCTCTACTGCATCTGGCATTAGTAGTCTATCTGGGAGGTTTCACATTTTTCCTGCCATTTGCTGTCTTCTTGAACATTAATATGAGCTATTTACATAGCTATGGCATTGCTAAACTTAATTTTGGATTAAGTTGGGTAAGTGCCAAATCACTCTAGTCAATAGATATTTTAATATACAGAAATATACCCTAATTACTACCCTTAACCTAAAGATTCAGGAGACCATTAGAAAGGTAAAGTACATATATTTAGGATCAAAGATTGCAATGTGGGTAGAAACCTAAAAGTGTGCCCCACGGAGGTGCAAAAGTCAGAGGTTTTTATGAGAAGAAAAGAGAAAGATGAAGTAACTGGTTAAAGAAAAGAGTTAATTAGCACTAACAAGCTTAAACTACTCTTGGCTGCATTCATTGGTTACTGATTCTATCCTCCGGCAAAAAGTCCATAATCATCAGTCCTGAAATAGATGACTTCTCAAACAATTGTTTGCTAAATGGTTTCTTAAGACAATTGCTTTTTGGTCCAGTCCAAACTTCAAATGGGATAGGCAATACAGTTTCTCTGTAATGGTTGCCCAACTCCCACATTACACAATGGTACCCGGTAGGTAAAAGAAGCTGTAAGATCAGTTTTCACCAATGGGTGAAACATACATGCAAATTTGACCACAAAGAGATTTCTAGTCAAAGTAAATCAACCTAGAGTCCTGTTTATATATCACTGGAGTCTATAACTGTGGCTTTGTTTAGTGCTAGTACACTGATAATAGTCTAATAGGTCAATTTATGAGCTTCTCAAAGAAATTATTTTCCAGACCAGGTAGTACAAGTGGCTATGCCATAGCTCTTATTCACCAGTTGTCCATCTGAAGATGAAAAACAATGAAGTCATGACCAGACCTGTCCAGGTAATGAAGTGTCCTGGATTGTATTACATGGTGATCTTCCCAGCATAGCTCTAGGCAATGTTACCTGGGGGCAAGGAGAACAGAAATTTCATTCCCCACTGAGTCACTCTCTGTAATATCTTGGGCAACTTACTCAACCACCCAGGGCATTACTTATTTGAGGGATAAGATGATGGAAAGCCAAGAATACTAAGTACATACATAATTTGGAGGAATAGAGGAGAGATTAGTGACAATATCTGCAAAGGATTATAAGAAGCCACAAATAACCTCTTTTGGCAGGAATATTCACAATCAGAACATAAATATTCTTCACTACGTGTTTTCTTCTTTTCTACAAAGTCCCGGAGACAGCAGGGATGTTCATTACTCAAAAGACATGATTGAGACTTTGACAACCACATTTCATCAGTTCAAAAATACACATTCTCACATTTCACTATCAAAATCAGGATGTTTCTTACAGTTCTTACTTGCTGAATTAAGGATGCATATTACAATTCATGATGACTTAAATTTAATGATAAATGGAACTTCTCTTATTGCTCATACAGATAAATCTACATAGCAGGTCTTAACCTCCTTTGGCCCGTTAGCTTGCTAAGGGGATTATAGAGCCTTGCACTTTTTTTTTTAGTTCTTTTTTATTTATTTATGCATACAAGAACTTATTTATTTATGCATACAGGGGTATAGATCAGAGGTGTGGGGAGTGAGAGGATCCACCAGAGACAGAGTGGGGAACAGAACAGGCAGATTGACTGAAATCCACTGCTGAGGGGAGCGGTGGGCAAGGCAGGAGAGGTCTGCTGTGCCATGTGGGTCACCTCCCTGGCGGGGGATCGAACTTGTGCTGCATTGGCTGTGGATGCTACACAGTGCAGTACTTAACCCCTTGTGCTACCAGGGAGGGCCTGAACCCTATGCTTTTATAAGGGTTGAAATATCAAGAGGTAGCCAGTAACATGCCCAACCTTATAGGACAGATTTACTTAAAACACAGTTTGACTGATGAATGGTCTGGCAGGGAAACAACACCAAAATCTTTGAGAACATTCAGGCAACTGTGGGTTTGAGGAGGATTATCAGAAAGACTTCCTAAGGAAAGTGTTAACTGAGACTGAAATAGAGGACTACAGTTATCTAGAATCATGCTAAACAAAGTGTCCACTAAGTCTATTTGCTAACAACCTCCTCTAGGTATGTAGAGAAACTGAGAGTGAGCATTTAAAAACAGCTGGACTAGCAGCCCTCGGGCAGGACCTCACCTAGTCCAATCACCTTCCACTTACTATACAGCTGATCATCACTGGACAGGTAACTGCCAGGTAGTTCTGGTCACTACCTGACCAGGCCTGCAGAGAGATAGGACACTTCCAGGACCCAAAAGGTTTAGTGTTCCTATTATAGTACCATCAACCCACCAAAGCCCACCCACTTTGTTCTGGCTCTGAGCGCTGCCCAACATTGTTAGAAGGAACCTATCTAGAGAATTGCCTGAAAGCTGGATTCCAGAGTTCCTTCCAAAACACTAGAATGCACCATAGCAGGGATGTTTCTCTACCTCCTGGCTCAGGGATGTTCTTTTTCTTCCGAACATAGCTGCAAGCATATTATGTCATGGGGAAACGTTTCCAAAAGTTGACATGAAGAATGAGCTTTCGTGCAGAAAATAATGTGCTTATAAGGAATTTAATTTTTCCCTTTGTCTTAATTTGGTTGACTTAGTATACTGAAGGTTGGGCAGTTTTGTAAGACTGCTGAGAAGAATACTTCAGGAATCCTGAGTGAAAATCACATCCGGATTTCGTGCTGATGGTTGCAGATGTTAAGACATCTGCGATTTATCAGACCCTAAGTGAAGCAGACACATAGCAGCACCTGCCTGATAGAATTCTTTCAGTGGTGGAGCATCTGGGCTGGATTCTGCTGACATCACATAAATTTCATCTCTCTATAAAGTTTTTTCCCCTGGGGAGCACTTAAAAGGAATAAAGATCAGGAAACCACATAAAACATGGCCTCTGGCTTCTGTTAGCCAGGCCTGGGAGAAAAAGAGTCCAAAACAGAGGAGGCCCATTATAATGAACTTACCAGAAGACAGCACTAATGTCTGGATAATGGACTAAAGCTTCAGTTCATCCAGCGACTGGGGACATGATATGCATTCCATGCAGGAGGCTGCATTACCCCATGGTTCTACTGATCAAGAATTATGGTATTCAAAGTGCAAGCCCCATTTCTGGTATAATTTCTTGGGAAAGCTTTCAGCTTCAATTAGTTTCTGCACAGAAATCAGGCTAGGGCGGAAAATCTACGTGTCTCCCACATAGTACCTTGGGAGGCAGAGATGGGAAGTTGGAACTGGGAAATCAAGGTTTAGAAAAGGGGTGTTGTGGTTCTCTGAAGCCAAATCATGAGGCATCCACAGGGGAGCATTGCCCACCTCTCCCTTCCCTAAAGGTGAGTGTGTGTGGGTGGAGGGGGGGGTCAAAATGGGAAAAGTACACTCAGTTAGCTCTTATAGATTGCAAAACTTTTGCATTACTATTTTTTCATTAACAGTGTAAGAATCATAAAGTTCTATCGAGATAGAAAGTAATTCAAACAAACTGTGTGTCCTCAGCTACCCAAATGCCTTAGCCGCACTCTGCCTTCCTTCAGTATCTCCTTGGACACTCTGATCTTTTTGCTGGCCCCGATCAACTCTTGTCTTCCATTTTCCCATTTGTCTTCACTATTTCTTCTGCATGAACTCTTTTTCCTTTCTTTTCCATCTGGCAAACTCCTACTCATCCCCTCAAAGGGCAGCTCAATATTTTGTTTTTCTGGAGGAAACTCTTCTGACTGTCCTTTTCTCAAAGTAAGGCATTTCTTCCATTTTCTGCATATAGTGGGTACTGTTGAGTGTGCCCTAAAATCTACTCTTCCTTTCTTCAATACAAATAGAGAAGTAGCCAGACTTAGGGCCGACTAACCAGACACTGATTCTCCCAGTCCCACCCCCAGCTTGCAGCTACTGTGACCACACAGATAATGTAAGCTGATGTGATTTGTGCCACATCCGGGTCTTAATCCCTTCTTCCTCTATGCTCTATACGCTTCCTGTGAGCTGGAACATGAACAGGGCTTGACCCAGCTTTGACCATTATGTCAACAGTGAGTTATCTCTGTGTAACAAACCACCCCAAAAACCAGCCCTAAAACAACAATCACTTTATCTCTCAGAGGGCTGGTGAAGACACTGCCTCAAGCTGAAGGCCTGTCAAGGTCTGAATCCTAACTGGAGTTGAGCTGGGATCTGCGCCGTGGGCTGGGGGCAGCAGCTGCCTTATGACAGTGGCACAGAGGCAGTAGGACAAGTCTCACCAAGCAGCCACATTTCCGGTGTCTGCTGAGCCCCACCTACTTACGTTCTAAATTTGGCCATTAGAGTCACTTGATGAAGTCCAAATTCAAAGGGGACAGCAGAATGTATCTCCCACAGAAGTTTGGGGGAGTAGTAACTTAATCTACCTCAACCACACAGACAAGGACAAAGTCCTAAAATGGGTGGAAATATTATAAAAGGAACCTCGGTTCCTCAGTGAGCAGAGCGCCATGCCTGCCCACCACCACTGTTTTGAGCCACTGAATTTCTGAGTTTGTTTGTTATAACTGCTTCACCTTTGCCTTTACTAAAAGAGCATGGCCTCCACTATAACACTTGCATGTTATTAGTTTTCTTATTTTGTTTATTTGTTTTTCTTTCCCCATTAGGAGTTTCTTGAAACAAAAAACTATGCTTTAAATACTTTTTGAACCTCCAGCACCTAGCAGATCACAAAGTGAGTGTTCAATGAAAAACTGCTAACTGAATGAATTTCCTATATTTTCATTATTCTCATCCAGAAAATGTTTAAAAACATTTGCCCAGTGTGATTATGAAAATAACAAAACATATTATAGTTCCTAGATTATAGCCTCCTTAAAGTGTGCCGATGATACAAAGAAATAGCATTTCTTTTAAGAAAGTGGCTTTTGGAGAACATTCGTTTATCTAGTCATCATACAGATACTTATTTAGTGCATACTTTATGTCAAGCACCAGTCAGGTGATGAGGATGTAGCAGTGGACAACAAGACAAAATATCCTCAGGAAGCTTACATCCCTGGGGGGAAAGAGAGAAAAAAAAATGGATAAATCGGTAAAACAGAAAACCTAGTGAATGAAGGCACCAGGAAGTTTGGAGGGATGGAACTCTCTACGAGGGAACTTTGGACAAAGACTGAAAGGGGGAATGGAAAAAAATATGCAGTTGACCCTTGAAGAAGACAGAGGTTAGGGGTCCTGACCCCCATACTATATAACTTTTAATTCCCCCAAACTTTATTAATAGCTTGCCATTGACCTAAAAACTTATTCATAACACAAACAGTTGATTATCACATATTTTGTATGTTACATGTCTTATAAACTGTATTCTTACAATATAGTAAGCTAGAGAAAGCAAATGCTGTGAAGAAAACCCTAAGAGAAAACACATTGGCAGTACCATGACGTGTTTATTGATACCATAAGTTTACATCATCTGTTTACAAGAAAATCCAAGTGCAAATGGGCCCACACACTTCAAACCGGTGTTATTCAAGGGTCACCCTAGAGCTGTCCGGGTAAGTGCTTCCGGATAGAGGAAATGTCAGGTAGAAAGGCCCAGGGGTGGGAACCTCCCAGGTGTGTCCAAGGAACAGCAAGCATGCTGGTGTGACTGGAGCAGGGCACACGAGGGAGAAAGCAGTAGAAACCTTCTCAGGTGTTGGCTTCACAAAGCAGACAATAGTCCAAATAGGTCTGACCACTTGGTGTCCTTACAACCTATTTAGTCAGCAGATGTTCAAACTACGGGTTTCTGTGACTCTACGGTGGTAAAGTCCATTCCACTGAAATGGCACACTGTGGCTTTGCCCAAGTAACTCTGCGAATGATGAAGACAGTGCTTAGCGGCCAGGAGTTTGGTAATGAACCCCATTGAGATGCTTGGGCTCATCTGTCTATGCTACATTCCAAAGAGTGATTATGGAAAGTCAAAGTCAATAATCAATACCAAGTGCAAGGTGGTCCTTCAGGTCTGGCTCTCAGGAGCCTCACAACAGATGGTCACGTCTCTTCGCCATTGCTCAGGCTGGCACGAGAGAAAGCTGGGACCGAGTCTGTGGACTCCACCCTGCCTCTCTGTGAGTGTGTATAGACCACATGTGTCTTCATTTAAGCTCCAAACCCATGTGCCCCTCTTTGCCCCACCCTCATTCCCATCTCATTCCTCTTTTTTTAAAGAAAAGTCATAGTCCCATTTTAGCTTTTGCTTTTGTGTGGAAAGGTTACATTATGGATCAGGAGAGAAAACAGAATGAACGAAACTGAGAACTTGAGAACTTCTGAACCTACTGCCTTAAAACCACCTCTTGGGACCTATTGACTAGAAAGGAAGGGAACCGGTGGAGGGAAGGTGAGGTTGAATGCAGCTTCCCTGCCTTTTTATCTACTCTAGATGGAACAGTTTAGATACTAAAAGTCAAATGTGGTAAGAGTACTGTCTTTTAAGCCAATCCTATAAAAACATCTTCAGAACTGGTGTGTTCCAGATGTGGGAAATACCAGAACAAGAGGCGGAATTTGGGAAAGGGTGTGCTTTTGTGGATCCTGACCTGTTTGTTATCTGTTGTTCCGCAGAATTCGAAGGAGTCTCTTGGCTCAGCACTCTGAATCACAAGTTTCTAGATTCCCCAAAGGGATATAGTCTTGTTCCTTGTGATATATTTGCCTAGTAAATTATAATTTTATTTGTTCTATTAAACAACTAAAGTTGGGCACATTTTATTCAATAGGCAGTAAATGATTCTGAATGCCAGATGCCTAATCAGATTAAAGAAACCTGCATTTTGGCCAAAGGTTTTAGGCTTTCATGCTATGGAGAATTTCCCCACACTCTCTTCTAAATGGGAAAGTCAGTTCTGTCTTCTCCACACCATCTCAAGGAAGGAGATGCGGCAACCCAAGGTTTTCAGAGAAGGTCCTCCCTCATACGAGAATTTATCAGATATCCCACCTCCTCCACCGTGGCCTTGTATACTGGGACTGAGAGAAGGAAGAAGTTACACAGGATTAAAATGAAATATTTAGCCATCAGCTGGCTCATTTCATGATCAATTTTTTTTTCGCCTCCAAGACATATGTTATTATGACAAAACTGGCCTTATCTCCCAAACAGGCTGAATGCCTAGACCCCAGTTCTGTACTCTAAGGAGAAGCTAAAACTTGAGTCACCTTCCAGAGGAAAGTCAGCTGTAACCCAAGCTGTGGAACACAGCTGATCCACTAACCCAGGACTGCATCAAAATCTTTAATACTTGCCCTGATCAGACCTTAAGGCACAAAGAACAATTTGTCATATTAGAAAAAAATAGTAGATCTGCAGCCACAACACATCAGTGACATCAACCTTAAAGCATATTTCTTTTTTTTAAAAAAAGATTTATTTATTTATGCATACAAGCACTGGGGTACAGGCCAGATGTGTGGGGGGTAAGAGGATTCACCACAGACAGAGTGGTGAGCAGAACAGGCAGATCAACGGAAGTACACTGCTGAGGGGAGCAGTGGGCAAGGCAGGAGAGGTCTGCCTCGCCATGTGGGTCCCCTCTCTGGCCCGCAGCAGGGATCGAACTCGTGCTGCAGTTTGCTTCAAAGTGTGTTGTTTAACCCACTGCACCACCAGCGAGGCCCAAAGCATATTTCTTGAAAAGACAAAGATGTTCATCTCATATCACACAAACTTTCATAAAAGTCTTTATTTTAACATCTGTAATTTTTCTTGAAATTTTCCTATATGGATTACCATTTCACTTTGCATTCTTTCCTTTTCCCTATACAGGTTCTAAATTTCTACAGGAAATCCATTTTGGTGCTCAGCTTGCACATCTCACTTAGCAACACAAAGTCAAGGTGGTTTGGCCATACAACGAAACAGTACTCCATCATAAAAAGAATGACTGGTATATGCCACAACATGTGTGACCCTTGAAATTACTCTAAGTGGAAGAAACCTGACATAAAGGATCACTCATTGCATGATTCCTTCCATATGAAATAGCCAGGTAAGTAGATCAAAGATTACAGGCTCCAGGTTGGTGGTTACCAGGGCCTGGGAAGAAAGGTAACGAAAATGTCTGCTTAATAAATACAGGGTTTCCTTTTGGGGGGTGATGAAAATATTTTGGAACTAGATAGAGTTAGTGACTGTGCAACACTGTAAATATTGAAGTACCGGGCCTCCCTGGTGGCACAATGGGTTAAGCACAGCACTATGGGTTAAGCACTCAGCCACTGCAACACACGAGTTCAATCCCCAGAAAGGTAGGTGACCCACATGGTGCAGCAGACCTTCCCTGCCTCGCCTGTTGTTCCCCTCAGCAATGTGTTTCAGTCTGTCTGTCTGTTATGCTCCCCACTCTGTCTCTGGTGAATCCTCTCACTTCCTGTACCTCTGACCTGTACCCTAGTTCTTGTATGCGTAAATAAATAAATCTTAAAAAAAATTGATGAAAGGCTGAGTTGTTCAACTTCCAACAGTTCATTTTACTGTATGCCAGCTCCATCCCCTCACAGTTTCATTAGAAAATAGTTCAACAATTATATTAAAAAAAAAAAAGAAAATAGTTCAACAAGTATGTATTAGCATTTAACCATGTCTCCTTAATTCCCACCTTCAAAAACTTATAAAAGTATATTCTCAACAAACTGGTGAGCTGAGACTAGTGGCAAAAAAGTGATTTTATTTTTTCCATTCTCTTAAGAAAATCTACTGAACAGAATCAGTCCATACAGAGCAGGTCCTATCGAAACCCCCTTGGGCAGGACCTTGATAAGGGATACCCCAACCAAGTGTCATCCTTCCTATCTTAAAGTCATCATAAGCAATCCATACACTTATCTAAATCTACGGATTTGTGTTTTATCTTGTTCCTGAGTAAAATTTCAATAGAAGAATTGTAATGTTGTGTCGGCTCTGTCATACTACCTGTCTTTAGTTATTTCACGGCCCGTGACAGGTTCCAGGAAGCAGCTGGCTTTGTCCACCCCTTCATCTGCCAACATGGAGGTCGGGTGTTGGAGAAGGAATAATAACACCAGCTCATATTGTATAGCATCTGCCCATAGTTTTTCATATTTAATCCCTAAAACACTTGAAAACATTATTATTCCCATTTTACAAATAGCAGCCTAAACTTAGAGTAAGAGATACAAATGTCAGGTATATGCCAGGGGCTTTGGATCTGATAATGAGATGAAACCCAAAAAGCAATGTGAAGGATTGAATTGTATTCCCACTCCCTTCCCTGTCCCCTAAAATCTATGTGTGATCCTAAACCTCCTCCCTCCCATTCCTATCCCCCCAAATGTGACCTTATTCTGAGACAGGAGTTTTACGGAGGTTATCAAATCACAGTGAGGTCACAAAAGTGGACCCTAGACAAAGAGGACTGGGAATTCTTGTAGATCAAAGAATTGGACATGGACACAAACACACACAGAGCCCTCCAGGAACTCACCCCTGTGGACACACTGACGTCACACTTCTAGCTGCCAGAGTTGTGAGGTGTTTCCTGATTAAGCCACTCAGTTTGCTCTCTCAGTACTTTGTTATGGAAGCCCTAGCAAGCTAAACCAAGAGGGAAGGAATTTGGGGGAAGCGTGGTGCAGGTTCCTTACTAATGGGGCAGCGTGCCAACATCACCGAAGAATCTGCACGGTATACCAGCCAGTCCAGTGCTAGGCACGGGGTACCAGCTCCAGATTTGAGTCTCCGGATGGGAGAAAGAGCTTCTGTCCTAGAGGAGGAATCCAGCACGAGTGGGAGTCCTGGAAGTTCCCTTGTCGCTGGGAGACCACGACAGGTGCAGGAACTCGAGCATGACATCCGAGAGGGAGAGTGAGTGTCTGGTGACTGGCTCAGAGCCATTGGGACCCCCTTCCCTGTTCCTCTGTCTTCCTACTACTTCTCTCTTCCTACTGCATGGATCACTTTCGAAATAAACTGGCGGGGAATTTGGTTACCCTGAATTGAGTTGTATAGAAAGATAAAATAGGTACCATCTTTCAGAATATGAAAAAGAACATAAGCACCTTCTTACATTAGTTTCTTCAGACGGCTGCTATAACAAATGACCACAGATTTGGCCATTCGAAACAACACAACTTTATTCTTTCTCAGTTTTGGAGGCCAGAGCCCAGACGCAAGGTGTTAGCAGAACTACGCCCCTTCAGAAGAATCGAGGTGCTATTGGTTGTGATCACGTCCCTCCAGTCTCCGCCTCTGTGACTCCAGATTTGCTCCTCTGTGTCTCCTCTTCTGTCTTTTATAAGGACATTTGTCATAGGAGTTAGGGCCACCCAAGATAACCCAGAGTGATTTCATCTCAAGCTCTTTAACTTAATTACATCAACAAAGCCCTTTGTTGATGTTCCGGGGTGAAGATGTACACAAAATCTTCAGGGAACCACCTTTCAGCCGACTACACTACTTAATAATTTTTAAAATATTCATTATATAATTTATGAATCTGACAGGGCTATCTTAGCAAAATTCCACAGAATTTTGGCTTAGACAACAAAAACTTATTTTCCTGCAGTTCTGGAGGTTGGCAGTCCAAGGTCAAGGGGCCAGTACGGCTGGTGTCCTCTGAGGCCACTCTCCTTGGTTTGTGGGTGGCTGTCCTCCTGCTGTCTCTTTGCATGAACTTTCATCTGTTTATGCTCACCCTGGTGTCTTAGGGCCCGCCCTAACAGCCCCACTAACTTAACATCACCCCCTTAAAGGCCTTATGCCTAAATATGGTCATATTTTGAGGGATGGGATTTAGAGTACCAATGTGAAGTTTAGCAGGATGTAGTTCACTCGTAATACACAGTAAAATGATATTTTGTCTGTTTTGGGTTAAATTAGATATATTATCAAATTTGATTTTAATAAAAGGAAATTAAATTAAAAGGAAAGGGTGGGGGATATTATGAATATATTTTTGACTCCTCACAAATATGTCCAGGGCCTTCCTTTAAGTCTCCCCATCCCCAACACGCCTCTACCATCGCTAACCAGGACAAAGTCTCTCAGAGGGAAATCCTAGGATTCCCCTTGGTTCTCCAGGTAGTTTGAGGAACACATGGGAAAAGGGGGCCAAGGGTGGTGTTACTGAGGAAGTTCAAGGACAGAACAAGGAGATCTATTAATTCTTTTTGAGTACCTGTCATGTAACAGTGATACTCCCCATGCCCACCACTCCGCCCAGCCCCCCAAACACACACTCCAACTCTGTAAGTTTTAGGCAAAGTCTTCCACATGCCTAAATGTCTTATTTATTTTGAGAAATATGAGAAAGAGTCTGTTTGACCTGAATATGAAAGGAGAGAATAACCACCGAAGTGGATATATATGAGCCAGAGGGGAGCAGGAGGAATGTGGAATTGCAAGTGACCACAAAAGTCCAGGGAGTTTGCAAAGATCGCTGGGACGGCTTCCGACTTCCCACAGGATGTGTGATAGGGGGTTGAGCTAATTTTATTTTGATCACAAAGGACACAATGACGTCAACTGACATCTGGGTTACACTTGTTATCAAGGAGTTGAAATGAAGACACATGAGGCATGCTTATCAAATTTGTGGAGGCCAGGAAGCTGAAAGGAATGGCAAACACATAATTAGAATCCACAAAAGTCTCTATAAGCTAGAACGGCAGCCTGAATTTAATAAGAGAGAACTTAATAATGAGGAAGGGAATGTCCTATACTTGAGATTAAAAAAAGAAAAAACTGTACAAAGCACCGTTTTGGAAAAGGATCAGGGTTTCACTCAGAGACAGGCACCCCAAAAGTAGATGGGATCAGAAGCTATGTTCGTAGAAAAAAAATGAAATGCAGGAAGTGATACACAATTAGTTTCATTCTTCCTGTTTAGACCCTGGAGTAGCAACATCAACTCAGCTCATTAAAGGTCAAGAAGGATGCAAACTGCAGTGTGTCTAGAGAATGGGAGACCATTGTGATCAGTACCAAAGCAGAATAGTGTTGTTTAGATGGGAAGCAAAGGATCCGGGAGAAAATGAGAATCCAAGAATCCAAAATTCTGCCACATGAAAGAGGATAGAGGTTGTAATGTATGTCTCTGAGGAGGGAAATCAGGACAGTGGATGGACACATAGGGAAAAACTGAAATAGTATAATAAAGAAAACAAATGGATTATGGTTTCTTTGACTAGAATTCACAGAAAGCCTGACTAATAATGGATTAAAAAACAACAACAACAAAAAAATCTGTTACTTAAAAATAAGCCTAGAAATGGCCTGTGATTAAGAACTCAGGTGTTGGGCCCTCCCAGGTGGCGCAGTGGGTTAAGCAACGCACTAGGAAGCAAACCGCAGCCACTGCAGCACGAGTTCAAGCCCTGCTGCCGCCAGGGTGGAGACCCACATGACGTAGCAGACCTCTCCTGCTGTGCCCGCTGCTCCCCTCAGCAGTGTACTTCCGTTGATCTGCCTGTTCTGCTCCCCGCTCTCTGTGGTGAATCCTCTCACCACCCCCACACCTCTGGCCTGTACCCCAGTGCTTGTATGCATAAATAAATAAATCTTTAAAAAAAAAAAAAAGAACTCAGGTGTTTTCCAATCTTCTCTGCCATCCTTAGAGTGTTCGTTTCATCTACCTGTCTGTGCCTCATGGTCACAAGGTGGCTGCTGAAGCTCTGACAACACACATCAACAGTTAAACAACGGGCGCGAGTGGTGGTGAGGGAACTGGCAGTGTTGCGGCAAGGACTTTTTCCTTACTGGGGTTGTCCTTTTTTTAGAAAAGGAATCATTTCTCAGATGACTTTCTATATCTCATTGCCCCTAGTGAGTTATATGACCAATTCTAGCAGCAAGAGAGACTGGAAAAGAAATAGTTAGCTTTTCTAGACCATATGGGGAAACTGGCAAGGGAGAAGGGAATGGCTTTTTAGTAGTCTTCAGTAGTGTCAGCCACAACCAAAAATAGACTGTGAATCAACTTCCAGTTTATGGTCTTCCTGTCTTTAATGCAAGTGTATGTATTTTATATAAACACATATGCCCACATATAAATTTTCACATATGTGGAATTGTGTTGTGAATAGTTTTAGTTCCTTAATATTTTTCTTAATATTTTACTAGAATTTTGAAGTCCTTTAAAATAGAATTTTCAGCAGCCAAATAATGTTTTGTACACAGCCACTCCCTTACTCCTTTACTCTTATTTCTAGTTGGTTTAATCAAACTTTCTAGTCATCGTCTCCAGAGACAGCATGGTGTGCCGTAGAAGGAATGAAGTGCCCACCCTGGAAGTATTCCATGCAGAAATGCATGGATAAGACTGAGCTAGCATGGGCTGGGGTGGGGGCTGTTTAACTCTATGCCCTTTCAAGCCCATCCTCACCTTGAGAGGTTGGCGGTAATTGGGGAAAGAGATGGAGACAAGGGCAGAGATTTTTGCTGCGCTCTCCGTGTGTCACCTTCACATTGTGCTGCCCCAGCTCACAGGCTGGGTGACATTCCCCCTCAATAGTTCCTGTACACCTGTCACACCATCTCTCTCGCTATCTCCTGTCACTGAGGGCAGGCCGAATTGTTCTTTAAATGCTTTAAAATTGCCTGAATGAAGAGAGCAACACCTCTGGCTCTTGTCAGTGGGGCCAAACTTGAGAGTCAGTGTTAAGGGCCGAAGCCTGATAGAAGGGGTGAGGCATGGACAGAGCCTGATGACACCAAAAGCTGATGACAACATTCCTTGATGCTCCTGTCCTGCGTCTTACTGCCTGGAGGCCTATCTGCGGCTGTGTGGTTTGTCTTGGAGACAGGCCAGAGCAGGCACCTTCACTGTGCTTGCCTTTCAAACACCACTGGGGTCGTGTAGGCGAGCTGGTAGTGGAGGAGTGAGAAGCATTATCATTTCTGAAGGTTAGTGTGCTAGGCCATCACAGATGCCAGAGTGGCTGTGGGGGACAACAGGACCCTATCAGTGAAGGGTTTGACAACAACCTTTGCCATATATAGTTATGCTTTAGGTCTACATGACCTAACCTTGCCTGCCATGGAACCTACAAGTACTCATCTCTTCAACAGGGTCAACATGCCCAGTCTCCAATTAAACAAATAGAACTCAAAACCAAGATATTTAGGACCCAAGATGACCACTTAGTTATTAAAAGATAATACCTATTAGCAACTTTGCCAGTTCATTCTCAGCTATGTGGAGCTTAGCTCATGCTCCTAGTATCTTGCTCTTTTTGGTAGCATTAGGGAACAACTATTTAAAGGTCAAAGAAATTTTGGTAAACTTTAGTGATATAATATTACTAATACCAAGCACAAAATAACTCAGTAAGAAAAGCTACCATGAGTTGGTCTCTTCTCTAAAAAGGGAGGTCCCGTTGCTTGCCGGGTGTGTGGAATTGAAAAGGTCACAGGGCAGGAGCCTCACAGTCATTTTCTTGCCTCTGAGGGCACTGTGACTACCAGCACCACACAACAGACTCACACTGGCCTACATGCGCCTTAGGAACAGAGTAAAGGCTGGAGCAAGAATCTGAGCAGAGGGCCTCATTTGTGTCTCAATTCAGCCAACAACTGTCCCAAATGCTTTTCTTTTAATATCTCCACATGTAAACTGTATGGGGAGCATGAATTTGACTATCAGGAGGAATTCTAAAAAGCCTTTTCTATTAATAGCTTCCCCTTTCCCCCTGGAATAATATCAAAGAATCCCTCTTTACTTTTTATTAAGTTAGTAAATAACACAGTATTATTTTAGCTTTGGATTAAAAACAAGTCTCATTCTGTCAGTCACAAGTCTCCTAAAAATGTATTGATTCTAAGTCTTGAAACAGAATAAAGTGTGTCTAATCTTGGTGAAGCACAAGTTTGAGATGTTACATAGCCTACTTTTATCCTCTACTGAATCCTCATAAGATGCAGAACACTGGGGCCTCCCTGGTGGCTCAGCGGGTTAAGCAATGCACTATGAAGCAGACCGCAGCCACTGCAGCACGAGTTCGATCCCTGCCGCCGGCCAGGGAGAGGACATACATGGCGTAGCAGACTTCTCCCGCCTCGCCCACTGCTGCCCTCGGCCGTGTGTTTCTGCCTGTTCTTCTCCCCATTCTGTCTGGTGAATCCTCTCACCTCCTATGACTCTGGCCTATACCCCAGCTCTTGTATGCATAGATAAATAAAGATGCAGAACACTGTATGAGGCAATCTGCTGATTTATAGAACTGTAAAGGCCAAATCCCTGGTCTCCAGAAACTTTCAACATGGAGGAGAAACCAGTTGGACAACTGAACAGTATAGTTATCAAAAGACAAAGGAAAGGGGAGAAGCGTAGTTTTCACATAAAATCAGAGCAGCTGTAGTAGATACATCTGGGATACCTGTTCAGCCCACAAGGACCTGCTTTTTCTGAGGATTTCAGATTCTGCATCAGCAGCCCTATTTACACATCATCACCCACTTCATATCATCAGGAGTAAACACCTGACCATGTTGAGCCAAATTCTCTCTCCTGAGGATTTGAAATTGTGATCTGGAGCACTTGAAAACTCAGATAATTGAGGGTGGTTGTAATGAATGAGGCTGTTAGGAAATAGGTACAGGAAGTTAGGATTGGGGGTGACCCCAAGTCCCAGTGTCCCAAGTCTATTTATCAAAATAAATAAGGAATAATCGGTTGAGGTCAGGGTGCCCCCAACCCAGTAAAAATGTAATGTTCTGAACACCAACACAATGCTAAAGCACAGTACGAAAGCAACAGACCAAAGCTTGTTTGGGGAAAGCAGGCCAAGTAACCTGGGCGACAAAGTGGGCCTCAGGAACTTGAAGACCCCATGGGCCTCAACCAGTCAGCAAAAGACACGATGCCAAGACACCCAAGGCCAAACCCCACCACACTCTTTGCCCACTGTACTCATATAAACACACCTGCTTCTTGCCCCCTCAGGGGTAACCATTCGGGACCCCTCTCTGCTTGGGACCCCTCTCTGCTTCTTCATACCTAACAATAAACTTCTTTTCTGCCTAACTCTGGTCTTGACAATGAATTCTTTCCTCACCAAGACAAGACCCAAAAGCCACTGGGAGGGGGGGCAGTCCTTGGTCCTCCAGGCCTGATTCAGTATCTACTGAAGGAGGACAAAAGAGAGGAAAGAGTAGCAATCTTTGCCAGAGCCTGAGAAGATGGCTACCTTGGTGGCTAACAGCTTTGCCCTTTCTGGCTCTGGGGCCCTGGCAACATTCCTATGTTCCTGAAACATGTTTATTTGGTATGAGAAGTTTCATCTTTCTTCTTGGTTTGGTTGAACCACATAACTGTGAATTATAGTCAAAACTGTGAATTATTGAGGACTTCAGTGCTAACTTGGCCCAGCTCATATAAAAAAGATAAATAACCAAAAATAGCCAGTAAACCAAAAGCCACTTTGGCACTGTCAGACACTGTGAAACGAGTGTGCTTAAATTCCTGGAATTCATGACACCCTGAATGAAATTTCTATAAGCCTAGGATAACATAAACTGGACTGTCAGAGACCAGTGAAGTCTCTCCATTTTCTTTCATGTAGGTCTGGCTCTTCTCTGCTCTCCAGTCCTCACAGGACATAGAAATATCACCTCTACCCTCCACCATGTCTCCCCAGAATGCCTACAACACCCTCCACTGGTGTTCAGTTTATTGTATCATGTCTCTTGGGGGAGATAATTTTTTTTAAATCCCTTCCTTACAGCTATAAAGAAAAAAGATAGCACCCTGAGAAGATAGTCAGTTAGTAGAAGAGGCTAGAAGACCACTCAATTCTTTTTCGAAAGAATTTATTATTACAGCTCAGATGATTTATAAAGCAAATAACTATAAGGCATTTGAGTGGCTGGCTTCCTGGCCAGTGAGGATTTCCATCGTGGTTCAGATGTTTGGATGAAAGCCACATAGAAAGGAAACTGTTTGAGGGTGTGTGTAGGAAAGAAAAGTATTGAAGGGACCAGAGGGATGAGGACTATTTGAAGACTGTCCTAATAGTTGGCTCTTTCTAACCTAATGCTTGGTTAATAAGCATGGTCAAATTCCAAATCCTATTACTACCACAGAGAGGGGGTGCTGTGTGGGCCGGGGTGGGGGTGGAGGTGGCAGGAACACCAGAGCAGCAGCTACAAAAGCTGGGGAGGGTCCGTATTCCTGGAATCAGAAGCCACCAATTGCATTAGAGGAGATTTCTTTGTAGAGCTCAAGCTTTCCTCAAGGCAAAATAATTCTTTCCTCTTCCTCTTGGCAGCTCCCAATGAGTAAAGTTAGGTTAGAATCACACACTCATCCCTACACTTAAGACCATGGTATCATACATACTATGCCTATTCCTAGAGTTCCTCTCATCACTACCCTACTCTTGCATCACTAGTACTTGAGGGACCTCAAATACCACAGTGAGTGAACAAGGATCACCTCGTGTACCCCAGGGATGGACACTGAGGAACAGCCTCCACTTTATAAGGACTTTGTCATATAGATGACTTCATTCAATCATAAAACAAAGAGACTTGAAGGGGCCTCAGGGATCCGCTTCCAATACAACTCCCTCAGCAGTTCCCAGATGAAGCCAAGGCTTAGTGTGGTTACAAAAATGATCCTAGTCCAAAGACTTCCTAGCCTTGGCCAGCTTTGTCTTCCAGTCTAATAAGACAGGCTTGCCAGGCCAGGCTCCAGGTTTTGCCAGCAGGCCTCATAAATGTCCAGCAAAGAGGCTGCCAAGTTCAGGTTCCACCCTGGCTCATTATCTGCAGCAGGGTTCTCCCCTGGCTTTCTGGCTGGCCCTGTTGCCACCTTTCTTTGTGGGACAGCTGTACCAGCTTGGCTGCTGGTGTGTTCAGTCGCAGGTCCTGCCTTTGTTTGGTTGATAAGCATGGTCAAGTGCCAAATCCTACTTCTACCACACAAGGCATTCCCCCGCCCGGATTCTCCGGGAGCCTGCACTCCTTCGACACTTTGTCACATGAGGCCCCGGCTAGCCCCCGGGCTGAGGCTTGGGCAGAAAGAAGAGGAAGCGGCAGTCTCTGGCAGTCCCAGTGTGGCTTCTCTTTCCAGAATCACTCTCCTGTATTTCCTTGCCAGTTGGCTCTTTTGAACTATTCTTTTGTGTCTCATCACTACAGTCCTCACTTGTCCTGAAAAGCTTCTTTCCTGGGAAATACTTGAACCTTCTGGTAAAATCCACGATTCTAGCTTAAAAGATCTAGGTCAAGATTTCTAAAAGTGAAACCCACATTGGAAACACTGGGAGCTTGTTAAAAATGAAGACCAAGGACCCCACCCCAGGTTTTCTGAATTATTGAATAGACTCTCTTGTGGGGGCTGGAACTCTGGCCGCTTAACAAGCTCCTCAGGCAAATATGTGTTAGTTGTTGGATGCCGGGAAGGTGTAAGAGTGAATGGGTCTGACTACTACACCTTGTCATAGGGTACAGTTTTGTTCCCTAAGTCCTCTGAGTCTTTTCTTCTGACACTTATTTAGAAAAACACAAAGAACTTTGAAAATATCGGCTTAATGACTAAGATTATTATTTCTCCCTGAACTCACCTTCTCCCTGACCAGAAGTCCCAGCTGTAGAAGGATAGTCACCCATGGAGGCAAGATGCCTAAAACCAGGGCCCATGTCCACCTCCCATCCTCTTCTCCACATAGAACTCCTAGTCCCCTTATTGTCCTATGAGACCTATTTCAAAGTCTAATAACCATTTGGGATGTGCAAACTGCAGGGTAAATGAAAGTTATCAGGTTTTTCCGCCCTCCCGCCTTTAGTGTCAATGATGGACGCTGCGTTCCTGCATGCATGCCTGAAGGCGGCACCTGGAGAAGGGTGTGGGCATGCATAAGTGGGCACATCTGGGCTGAGACACTGAGCATATAAGGGTGGCGTCACAGGGACACCAGGAGCAGCAGGAGATGAAGCAGGAATGGCAGAAGTGGAACAGGAGAAGCAGAGGCCAGAGATTCCAGAGAGAATGAAGATGTACCAGGGGCTAGGAGGCCTGCCAGCCTCCTGACCCCCCTGGGCTCCTTACCTGCCATGTGCCTGGTTGCCTCTAATGCAGAAAGATCAATAAAATCCTGAAAAAGCCACCAAGGGCTCCAGTACTCCTCCTTTACCCGTCTGCGCAGGTCGTAGAAAACCTGCCCCATGCCCTCCTGCCCCCTACACAAATCTATGTTTCTTTTTGTATATCATCGTCTGGAACCACTGACCTACACTTTATCTGTTCAGTAGAAAAAGATAACATGAAGACTCTGAAACTCTTTTCAGCCTTATTTTCAGAAGGAGTCCACAGAAATGTAGAAGGCACCACGTCCCTTCAAAGACCAATTCAAAAACTGAAAATAAGTAAATGAGATGGCATTCTTGCGCCCAAGATGTCTCTGCATTTCTAGACAGGGGTAAAATTGATGTTAGGTTTGTAGCCTTGTTTAAACCATAAGCAAAAACTGACAATGCCACATTGACAATGACAATGCCAAGATCCACATCTTGCCTCTGAAGAATTCAAAGCATTTTCACCAATCTCTGTCATGGTGTCACGCTGTCTATGTCATAAGTAACCAGGGCATTATATGATTATGTTATTTGCCCAAGATAGAGCACCTATGGAAGAGCAGAACTCCAGAAATCACTCAAGGTAACTGGATCCTCAGGTCAAAGAACCAAGGCACTCTTTCTGCATGATATTGTCTCTTTGGGTGTTTGGGACAGAGTCTTCTCGTTGGCATGCATGCCAGTCAGCAAAGAAAGCTGAGCCAAGGTCTCCCCGACTTATTGACACTAGGATTTCCACCTGTTCCTGTTATTTTTAAGAGAAAAAAGTAACACCTTAGTTAATATTAGGAAGCTAAGGACTTAACATATTTTCCCCAGAGTTATCTGTACTGTGGAAGATAAGCTTAGAATTGCTTTACTCAATGAAACTATCAGCTAATTGTGAAATTTTAGGCATCAGTAAGATAGGAAAATTTTTGGTATTCCTCTAAAAAAAAAATAGCTTACTTATTCTGCCCAAGCAAATAAATGCCAAAACCTGTCTAGGAAGTAGAGAAAATTAAACCAAAAAACTGTCAAACATAATATGAATTTAAGCAACCAAATTGTATTCCAAATCACTCCCAAGAAAAAGAAGAAATCTAGAGACTTCCTCTGTGGACCAAGATGGAAGAACGAAAACTGGATTTTTTTTTTTCTGCTACTGAAAAAAACTAAAAAACTACATAAGATATATCAAACAATAGTCCTCAAGACATGGGACATCGGGCAGTGAAAGGCAGTGATCCCTGAAAGGTGGGAAAAAGGTGAAATGAACCTTAAAATTGCCTGAGTTTAATGCATTGGGGATTTTCAGATCATAGCCACGAAGGGGGAATGCAGATGGGTCTAGCTGTCTCCTCAGCAGGACAAACCAGGAAGGCCAAGGTACCTGCAGACCATGGGGTGAAAGGATTCTGGGGATTTGCAGAGCATCACCTTTACGCATTTAATTGAGTATTTTTCTGTGTCTATATGACAGGAAATGACCTAAGACCAGGACAAGAACCACCATAAAGACTTGCGGGAGGCCTCCCTGGTGGCGCAGTGGGTTAAGCAACGCACTGTGAAGCAATCCGCAGCCACTGTAGCATGGTGCAGCAGACCTCTCCTGCCTTGCCTGCTGCTCCCCTCAGCAGTGTACTTCCATTGATCTGCCTGTTCTGCTTCCCACTCTCTGTGGTGAATCCTCTCACCCCCCCACACCTCTGGCCTGTACCCCAGTGCTTGTATGCATAAATAAATAAATCTTTAAAAAAAAAAAAAAAAGACTTGCGGGAGTCACAGTATTGGAAATAATGCCTGTTTCCACCGTCAGAGCAAAAAGTCATAGGGTCTAGCGTATACTACTCTGAAACATCTTAACTAGGTAATGGGGAAACTTAAACTAGACTATACACCACCTCAAGAAGAAACATATATTCTTGATAGATACTCTCAGAAAGTAGGAATTGACATGAAGGAGTAGCTTTCCAAAAAAAAAAAACCAAAAAGGCAAAGCCATCCACGCTCTTCATGTCTATTTAACATTGCCCGAGAATTTCTAGCCAGTTCAATGAGTCAAGACAAATAAATTTGCCTCATCTCTGTTAAAAAGGAAAAGGTAAAACTTTCCTTATTCACAATCTCTGTAGAACCTATGGAACCTACAAAAGAACTACGGGGAACTAAAAAGTGAGTTCTGTGAGGAATGCCACTCGGACTGTATTGTCTCTACATATTGCTTTGGGCAAATCGACCACTTTGATCATATGAACTCCTTTATAAAAAATATTATATTTATTTATGCTTACAAGAGCTGGGGTACAGACCAGAGGTGGTAGTGGGGGATGCAGGTGACAGGATTCACCAGAGATAGAGCGGGGAAGAGAACAGGCAGATGGACTGAAATGCACGGCTGAGAGGTGCAGCGGGTGAGGCAGGAAAGGTCTGCTGCGCCATGTGGGTCCCCTCGCTGACCAGGGATTGAACTCACATTGCAGTGGCTGTGGAAGTCCCACGGTGCAGCACTCAACCCCATGCGCCACCACATAGGCCCTATATGAACTCCTTTTAAGGATGGAGTGATGATAGCCAAGAGGAATATCATATGCCTAAAGACCCTAAGTTGGCAGACGAGAATATACCCAATCTTCAAACTATTTTCAAATGGTTTTTGAACTTTATATAAATAAAATCATACATTGTCTTAAAAATAAAAACGAACAGGGCCTCCCTGGTGGCACAGTGGATTAAGCAACGCACTATGAAGCAAAACCGCAGCTACTGCCGCACAAGTTCGATCCCTGCTGCCGACAAGGGAGGGGACCCACATGGCATGGCAGACCTCTCCTGCTTCACCCGCTGCTCCCCTCAGCAGTGTGTTTCGGTCGATCTGCCTGTTCTGCTCCCCACTCTGTCTGGTGAATCCTCTCCCTCCCACGACTCTGGCCTGTACCCCAGCTCTTATATGCATAAATAAATAAATCTTTTAAAATAAATAAAAAAGAACAAGCATAACACATACAAGTTGTCTAGCCTGAGAAAGGAATGCCTGCTGTGGTGCCACTATTCTTCGAGCACCCTTCAGACTTGTGTTGGTCCACAGGACTGATTCTAAATACATCTCATCTTCATAAGACCAATGACAGTTTTCATGCAAAGGGAAGAGTTGGCTACAGCTGAACAGATGACGTTCTTCCTTTATATATTTTTAATAATGAAAATTTTAGAATGACTCAAACTGTTTTTGACCGAACATGAAAATGATTCAGAAGGCTAGGAAATTGCCCTATTTGCAAATAAGGGCAAGACACAAAATGATGTAAGAGTACATAAAATGTAAGCCAATAAAATACATAGTTATACACAAGTAATACGAATCTCAAAGAGAAAATACAACATTGGTTGAGAAATATTTCTCTTAAAAAGCAATGACTTATTTAATAGCTATCTATAAGCCATGTGTTCACTTAAAATAACCATACACGCCCATTAAAATAAAGATAATGCCACGCACTGATGGAAAACAATGAACAAATCTTTCCAGGATTACTACTACTGTGAGTTCCCTGGGAGCAGGAGCGAGGCTTCCTCGTCCTCATATTGTCAAGATGAGCAGTATCTCTGGCATATAATCGGTCTTTCCTTCTTGTTGCAGCCACTTAGCATGTGAGATAATAAACATCCTTGCTGTTTGAATCAGTCATGTACATTTTCTGACTTGAAGCTAAGGGCATCAGAATCGACACAATCACTTCAGGAGTTTTGGTTTCCTCAATTATAGAAATAGTTTTCTCTATTTCTTATGCTTTTGGAACTCCTTGTAAGGTGTTTGTCTCAGGAAGTGCTAAATAAATGTGATTTCCCTACCCTTCCCTCTTACTTTTCAACTTAAATCTTAGGAAAATAGGGGCCTCTCTGGTGCCACAGTGGGTTAAGCAACGCACTATGAAGCAAACCGCAGCCACTGCAGCACGAGTTCGATCCCTGCCGCCGGCCAGGGAGGGAACCCACATGGCACAGCAGACCTCTCCTGCCTCACCTGCTGCTCCCCTCAGGAGTGTGTTTCAGTGGATCTGCCTGTTCTGCTCCCCACTCTGTCTCTGGTGAATCCTCTCACCTCCTTGGACTCTGGCCTGTACGCCAGGTCTTGTGTGCATAAATAAATAAATTCTTTTTAAAAAATCTTAGGGAAATAAAGTTCAACACATATGATGCTCACAGAACTGTCTGTCTGTCACCTTTTAAACTTGATGTCTCCAATTTTGCAAGAATTCATTATGACATTAACTATGATTTTCTTTTTAATTTTTGATGACCCAACTAAGTATTTATTCCATGAAATGATTGAAAGAAGAACTGTGAATGAAAATCTCAATTTGTACTAGGCAAGCAACAAAGAAAATGGTTAAAAAGAATCTTCTTCTCCAAAATAAGCCATTATTTTGGTAGTCTGGCAGCTGTAGTCCCATGTCATTTCATGGTGATCTTTAAAAAGATTTTAGGGCCTCCCTAGTGGCCTACAGGCTAAGTTTCAGTGCTATCACCACTACAGTCTGAGTTTGATCCCCAGCCAGGTTGGTGACCCACATCTATCTCACCTGTTGCTCTCATCAGCAGTGCATTTCAGTAAATCCACCTGTTGTGATCCCCACTCTGTCTCTGATAAATCCTCTCAACCCCACACCTCTGGCCTACACCCCAATTCTATGCAAAAATAAAATTAAAATTTTTTAAAATTTATTTGGAAAATTCCATTTATAGAAAAGTTGTAAGCATGAAGATTAATAGAACTAAGAAATGTACCCTTTGCCAAGATTCACCCATTGTCAATTGCCCATTTCCATTACTATTCTCTTATCTCTCCATCTTTATATATACATTATGTATTTTTCTAAATAGTTCAAGATTAAGTTATGGTGATGCCCATCATAATAAATTTTAATTGTAATTATATACATAAAAGGATTTATTAATCAATTTATGAAAAATCTAGACACTCATCACAATACATATAAAGCTACTGCAGAATCTTTACTCCTCCAATCTCCAGCTCACTTTTTGCCTGCAGCAACATCCACCTTTGCAGTCCCCCCTGACTTTCTTCATTCTGTCCTTACATGCCTTTCACTATTTCTTTGAGTTCTTTTTCTTCTCCTACAGGCCATGTCCTGTAAATCTATGTTTGGATTCATTTTTCTTAGCATAATCCAAGGAATCGTAAATCCTGCCAAGTCCAGTTGTCTTCCCACCTCCAAAATGGGTTCTGAATCCAAATACAAAGATGCTATTGGAGTGGTCTTGAACACTTTAGCTAGTTTTCCCAAATTTCTGTCTTAGGTGTTGTTGCCTTCCCAGGGTGAAGGACACCTATGACCACTGGTTCCAGCTGGAGCTGTCCATTGGCCATGAGCTTCCTAGTCTGGGTAGTTACTGTGTCATTCACGATGGCAGTGGAGCTTCAGGCATCAGGGAGGGAAAGAATTTAAATACTTTCAAAAGATAGATGATTGTACATGATTTACACATGGCCCGATATCCAAAGTGTGCAAAAAGAGATAGAATTTAAAGTAGGTCTCCCTCCCATCCTTATGCTGAGACCCCCTATAGCTCAGCATGAGAATTTAAAATTCAGAAAGGAATATATCTTGAGAGTCCAAAAGACTTAGAAGACCCTCCAAAGCCATAAAGACTTGAGACTTTTGGTTTAGTTACCTATATATTTATCCATGTTTCTTCTTTCACCTACCAGTCCTTTACTGAGTCCTAAGCCCTGGGCTAGTGTGACAGATCACATTATCCAACACTTCCCTTATCACTTATTCTTCTCACAGTGTGACTGACACACTTCCTATGGAAAGGTGAGGGCAGCTATGTTTTCTCCTGACTTGTCACCACAGCAGAAGTGACATAATGTAACTTTCAAGGCCAGGTCATAAAATGCAATACAGCTTCTCCCACCTGGTTCTCCTGGGATTCACACACCATGATATGAAGAAAACAACCTGCCCTGTAAGGATGGCCACATGGAGAGAAACTGACAGTTCACACCAACCTGGCAACCAGAGTGAGCTGTCTTGGAAAAAGATACTCTGATCCCCATGGAACCGCCCCCCGCTGTGCCTGCTGAACCCTGCCTGCATCATAGATTTGTAAGCAATTAAATAATTTCTGTTAGGCCACAAAGTTTTGTGTTATTTTTTTTTTCTCCACAACAATAGGTAACCAGAACATCTAAGCATAGACACATGCAAAAATAGAAAGATCTAGGGCCTCCCTGGTGGCACAAGAGGTTGTCTCAGCACTATGAAGCTATCCAAGGCTACAGCAGCATGAGTTTGGTCCCGTGTGGGAGCTAATCCACATGGCGCATGACTCACCTCCCACACCTCTGGCCTGTACCCCACTTCTTGTATGCATACATAAATAAATCTTAAAAAAATAGAAAGATCTATTAGATCTTTCAAAGAGCTCATATCCTACCCTCAAAGAGCTCATATCCTATGGAGGAAGTAGGCAAGTTGACAAAAGTCAATTAAGTACAGTGTCATGAGAATTCACACTGTAAATTTGAAGATATAGGAGGAAGTGCCTGAATTTGATGGGGCCTCAGAAGGATTTGAAGGAAACAAAAGTTGCTAAGTCTTGAAGGATGAGAAGTTCATCAGGTAGAGGAAAGTAGTCCTTTCCACGGTCAGTGGCATAACTTTGTGGGAATGTAAGGAAGGATGGTGAGGAGGGCAGGGCGAGGAATAGGATAAAATCTGAGAGAATGGACCTCCCTGGTGACCCAAGGGGTTAAGCACCGCACTATGAAGCATCTGCAGCCACTGCAGCATGAGTTCATCCCTGGCCACGGAGGTGACCCACATGGCGCAGCAGACCTCTCCTACCTCACCCGCTGCTCCCCTCAGCAGTGTGTTTCAGTAGATCTACCTGTTCTGCTCCCCACTCTGTCTCTGGTGAATCCTCTTACCTCCTGTACCTCTGGCCAACACCCCAGGTCTTGTATGCATAAATAAATCTTAAAAAAAAAAATCCGAGAGAAGGGAAAACACAAGGACTTTGGTTAGAGAGAGAGCAGAGACAAGGGAGGAAGCAGGAATTGGGGAGGCTGGGGGAGGAAAATGAGGTCATAGGATAGTGGGATCTACTGGGCAGAGCAACGTTCCCAGAGAACTCAGGACCCATATCCCAACCCAACCTTCCCTCCAACAAGCTATCTGAACTACATGAACTCTATGAACCTCTCTGAACCTCACTTCCCTCTGTAAAATGAGGGACTGAAACTGTGAACTTAATCATCAGAACCCTATTCAAATGAGTTCTAAAAGCTAGAGAGTGTCTATACAAATTGGGTCAGCAGATTACAGAACCCAGCATGCCTTGCATCTCCCACAACACGCTTTGTTTCCCCTTCTGCCACACTGATCCTCCAGAGGTGGTCAGTGGGTTGTCGAGGGTTGAAGATTAGGGGAAGTTCATGACTTCCCCCAAGGACTTTTGCCATAAATATACACTGCCAGCTCTTCTGTTGCTTTGGTTCCAGATAAACATGCTGTTTAAATAACTAATGAATGTTGTTGAGGTCAGTGCATTCAGTGCCAGATAGAAAGTAATGACCTTTAAGGCCCTGACCAATTTTGTGACAAGTTTTGTCACAAGTTTAAGGGTCAGTGTTTCTCAAAATGTTTCCTTAAGGAATCAGGATGCCTCAGCAGCTGGTAATGTACATTCTAGTAGTTCCCCAGGTTATTCTTTTTTTTTTTCTTAAATTTATTTATTTATGCATACAAAGACTGGGATACAGGCCAGAGTAATGGGTGGTGAGAAGATTCACCAGAGACAGAGTGGGGATCAGAACAGGCAGATCCACTGAAATACACTGCTGAGGGGAGCAGCGGGCGAGGCAGGAGAGGTCAGATACACCATGTGGGTCCCCTCCCTGGCCGGGGATCAAACTCGTGCTGCTGTGCCCCGGAAGCTTCACAGTGCATTGCTTAACCCACTGCACCACCAGGGAGTCCCCAGGTTATTCTTAAGTCAATTATATCTAAGAAACACTGTCATGTGAAGTGAATAGAACTGAACTTCTCTTGTTCTTAGTTTATTTGCATAAAGAACTATAAAGTTTTTGCATTCTGTGGGTATCTGTAGAAAATCAATATAAAAATGTAAAATTTCTTTTAATGCCATTTTACCCAAATTACAAATTGAATGTTTCTTTTCCCCTCAGGTAAGAAAGTGGTACATTGCTTTCCCTTTTTTTTTTTTTTTTAAAGAAAACAAACTTTATGAGAGAGGACAGAAAAGGGCCCTCCTTGACATCTGAAGCTGAGGCTATTATAGAGAAGACTTGAAGGCCCCAGAGAGGGCAGGTGGTTGGTAATTCAGAGTGGACATATTTGAAACTTAGTCCCTAGCTCTCTCTGGGTGGACAGCTGCCAAAAATATTGGCCTTTGGTTTATGGTATACACTGCAAAAACACCAGCATCTTCTAGAATCTTCTAGACAGCTGTATAAGAGACAAGGGGGACTGATTTCACTGGCAGGTGCAGAGATAGTCATGAGAAGAATCTTCTGAGAGAGAAAGTCTGGAGCCAGGACAAGCTTCTTGAAATAATACTCGTAGTAGCAGAGCAAACACACGGATTTTCTTTTCAAATGTTAATGAGGGTTCTAATCAGATAAATTCAGCTTTTGCCATAAGTTCTCCTGCCACACACCCTTATTTGAGCCAAGCTAGGAGGGTGTGCACTTGATTAAACCCAGCGAGGAGCTTATTTAAGGACAGACTTTGTGTTTTTCCTTTTTAAATCACCAGGAGAATTGTAACTAGAGCAAATTCAAGAAATACAAGCTCCCCTACTTCATTCATCAAACAAAACAAAACAAAACACCTCATAGGGGCACACCTGTATCTATTTTGCCTAAAGAACTCAGTATTTGGTTGAAAAAAATGAAAAACTGATCAGATCCTGCGTGAAAAGGAGGTGGGGAAAGAGAGAGCAGAATGGAGAAGAGAGTCCAAGGAATGGGGGCTGACCATTTCTGGGTGGGCTACTTTCCCCGCTAAGGTGCAAATGGAACACAAAGTGCTGGAGGAAGAAGAAAGAAGAAGGCGGCCAGCTGCCGGCCCCGCCCACTGCATGCTGGGAGGTCTGCAGACTCACCTCTGTTCCTGAGGGTCACTGGTCCTTGGCAGCAACCGCTGGCAGCTTCCTCCTCCTCTCCCACAAGAGGTGCAAACACTCTACCAGGAAAGCCTCCACACCAAATAAAGGTGCAGGGGAGCAGCTCCCTTTGTAAAGCACTCCAGGAATTTGTGATTTATAGGAAGGAGACATCCTAGGTGTGCAAACACAGTTCCCCCCCAGATGAAGATCTGGCATACATTTTAATTCTTTCTTTTTCCTGAGCTATAGCTTTTCTAAAGGGTTTATCAAGAACTAAGTTGAGGGAGGGGGGAAGCAGGGTTCTTAGAATTTAGAATTAAAAAAAAAAAACTGTGGTGAACTAGAATAGCTTGTCTAATCTAGCTTCCTCCTCTCACCCCAACTTTTTCAGATTTATTTCTATTGCATTTAACTTCCAAACATAATTTCTTCATGACACTCTTCATGACATAATAGTCCTGCATTGATTTTTTTGCAAACCCACATTTACGTGAATGACAAGGAAAATCATTTCCTACAAACCATAGAACACCAACGGCGAGGCTGGCTTTAGCTAGTGGGCAGTAGATGTGCTAGTGACGCGTTGCTGGGCTTCAGGCTCAGGGTGGGGTCACCAGGGGAGGAACAATGGGACTCAGCCATTACTCACCACCTGAATCCATTCCCTGCCCTTATGATCCGGGCCAAAAGATAAACACCAAGAGGGAAAAGAACATAGCATAAATATCCCCTGAAACAAAGAACAACACTCACGTAGTCTAGCTACCCAAGTGAGCTCAGGCACAAAGCCACACAGGAGACTCTCCCCACGCTGTTACATGATGTATCAGCACTGTTCCAGGAGGCAAGGCCCTGCCCTCCAAGCAAGAGGAACCCAGATACCTTAATGTTGATGGGGGTACGGAATAGCTATCGCCTCTGAGGAGGCAGAGCAACCAGATTAGGGAATGGAAAAAAAGGAAATAGGGTTTTTTCCAAGATCCTCTCTTGCATTTCCTCATCTGCTATAGGCAAACAGTTTAGAAAGTCCAGTGACACAAGTCTTAGAATGAAAAAGCCTCCTGGCCCCCTACCTTGGCTTGTCCTCTTTTAACTATTTCCTATATTACCTCCCAGCTTTTTAAATAAGCTTGTAGGCTTTGTTGCACAATGGATATCACATTAGATTTCTGAATAAACTTGTACTGCTATTATTTATCCATGTAGAATATAATTTATTGGCTTCCTATTTTGCTGTAAGACTCTTACATCCTCCACCCTAGCCTTTCCCTATTCTCCTAATATAAACACTTTTTTAAAAAGATTTATTTATTTATGAATATAAGAACTGGGGTATAGGCCAGAGGGGTGTGTGTGTGTGTGTGTGTGTGTGTGTGTGTGTGAGGGAGGGGGAGAGAGAGAGTGGGGAAGAGAACAGGCAGATCAACTAACATACATTGCTGAGGGGTGCAGTGGGTGAGGCAGGAGAGGTCTGCTGTGCCAGATCGGTCACTTCTCCGGCCAGGGATCAAACTCGTGCTGCAGTGGCTATAGACAGCTCCATAGTGTGGTGCTTCACCCCTTGTGCCACCAGGGAGGCCTCAATATAAACACTTTTTGATGAAACCAGTAATCTGTTATTAGATATTATTCACCACAGAGAACAGACATAAACTATAATTTCCTTTGAATTTTGGCACCCAGTCTTGCTATTGAGAGGTCCTATGTCATTCCAACTCTTGTTCCTTTGAACAGAACCTGTTTCATCCCTCTAGGGAATTATTTAGGATTTTCTCTTTCTTCACAGATTCTGAGATTTCAAAGTGGTGTGACCTGGTGGGGATCTTTTCAAATTCACAGAGAAATTTTCTGGTATTATTTCTTTGCCAATTCTTTCACCATTGTTTTCTTTATTTTCCCTCGCTGGAATTCCTAATAGGTGAATGTTGGCCTTGCAGACCAATCCTTTAATTTTCTTATCATTTCTTCTTTACTTATGAGCTCTACCTTTTTGTTCATCTTTCTGGGAGATTTTCCCACTTTTATGTGCCAAATCTTTTTCTAGCTCTTCTATTTTTAATTTTAAAGAGCTCTTTTTTTACTTTTTAAATCCTTTGATCGTTCCTGAATAAAAGCTACCTCTATCTCCCTAAGAAGATTAAATAAATGTTTTTTGTGTTTGTGAAGTTTTATTCTGTTCCCCTGCATTGTTTCTGTTTCCTCCTAAGTCCTCTCCCTTGCTCACATGATTCTGGGCTCTTTCATCTTGGAGGCTTTCCTCCAGAATCAGTTGACCCCTGGGTGTCTATTCATAGTGAAGATTAAGATCCAAAAATCTGATTTTCAGGTTTGCTTTTGAGGCATGTGGACAGGTCCGGTCGGCTGGTGAATCTCGCCAGTGAGGTGGTAAGCCAGCCTGTTCAGGGTGCAACCTGAAATGACTGTAGGCCTTTTCTCTCTCGGGAGACCTCTGTTCTGCTGTCCACCACATACTGCTGCCAGCAGAGCAGGGGCTGATGGCAGAATCACCATCATTCAGTGGTTGTCAGCGCTGACTTTCCTTTCCCCTGGTGGAACCCCCAACCTCACTCCTCCCCTCCACTGTGTGTAATGTGGTCTTTTCCAGTTTAGTGCCTCTAGAGAAAAACTTCCAGTTTTACACGCAACTGGACAACAGAAGAAGGGGAGAGGGCATTGTCTGGGCATATGAATAGCGAAGGACATTTGGGGTTCCTAACCCAGACTTTGAGCACCTTCTCCTGGTGCACCCAGTGCACAGAAGCTCAGTTTTTGCAGGGTTCTGCTGGGGGTGAGAGTACTGCCTACGCCTCCTTGGAACGCCCCCCACGGCTACCCAGTCACCACTTCTCCATCTGCTTCCCATCCACCAAAACTAGCCATTTAAAAATCTGTGTAAATTCCCCTTCCAGGGCATCTGTTTTTGTTTATTTACACCTTTTTTATTCCTTCACTAGAAATTTTAGTTGGAGGTTTGGAAGAGAAAGTCTTCAGTGTGCGATGTTCAACCAAAAACCCCTTCCCACTATTTAGATTTCACATTTGCTTTGCAGAACTCTGCTTGCCTGTAGTCCATGGAGCCCACGGAGGTTCTCTGGGCTTCCTGAAGGCATGAGATTCTAACCTTGGTTCCATGAGGGCTAACTCACTCACCAACCTAGGACTCATTTCTTTATGCGAAAATTAGGGCTGGGGGAGAGCTTAAGTGTATTGAAGTTTTTTATACATTGTTACGTTATCATTAACAGAATTAAATTTAATTTCCTACTGTACTAAAAATCAATTTTGTCATAGTCATCAAGTGAGACATGCACATCGCTCACCATGGTTCAGATGATTTCTACAAAAAGACCGCCTTGACCCTCTAGGGTCTGGTGTGCTCGTCTGGTGCCCTATGGCCTACGTTTCCCTTATGTTTCCTCTTCTGTGTGAAGCCCCGATTTTCCAATGGTTGGCTCTTTGGGGGAAAAAAGAACTCCACTTGGTTATCTCTAGAAATATAAAGGAAGGACATTTAAGGCCCATAACTATGATGAGGCATCTCAGTCCCCTGAGCGCACTATAATAATTGCCATAGACTAGGGGGCTCACAAATAACAGAAATTTATTTCTCAACTTCTGGAGGCTGAAAGACCAGGCTCAGCGCACCTGCACGTTGGGTTCTGGAGAGGGCTCTCTTCCAAGCCACAAACTTCTTGTAGCCTCACATGGAGGAAAGGAGAGCAAGGGTGCTCCTTGGGGCCTTGTCTCTAAGGGCGCTAATGCTGGTCATGAGGGTGCCACTCCCATGACCCCATCCTCCCCTGAAGGTCCCACCTCCAGATACCATCACGCTGGGTATTGGAACGCCAACACAGGAAACTGAGAGGGACACAAACCTTTAGTCTATTGCAGGAAGGGACATTCTAGTTCACTTCCCTTCCCTTTACTTTAAGATGGTCTCTCTAGAGGATCAATTTCTCTGTTTCCAACTTAGAATGGCCTCAAGTTTCCTGGTGCATTTTTAAGTTGATAATCATTGAATTGCTTTGTCTCTTTATAAACCAAGTGAGCTTTGATGCATGTTTCACCTGCTGAACTTTGACCTTCTGGAGGGCTTGGGATTGTCTCATTCTTTTCTCAGTTACAGAATACAGCAGGGGACCCAGCACATGCCACATCACAGCCTTAGGAGCAACAAGAGATCTTAGAGTTCATCTAGTCCAACCCCCTTCCTTTGCAAGACCAAACAAGATGAAGTATTTACCCAAGAACTCCAAGGAAAAGATCAAGCCAAAACTTGACCTGCACCTCTCAACTCAGAACCAGTGCCATCTGCTTTCCCGCACCACCCAGAGCAGGCATTCGGTCAGAAAAGGCTTCAAATAGCGTTGTTTTGTTCAGTGTGGCTTTGTTATAACAATGATGAGAAAAAAGTCGACTCCATGTCAGGCCACTACCCATGTAGAGTTTGCAGGTTTTCTCCATGGCTCTGTGGGTTTTCTCCAGGCCTTCCAGTTTCCTCCCACATTCCGAAGATGTTCACATTAGGTGCACTAGCATGTCTCAGTCGTCTCAGCTGGAACAAGCGTGTGAGTGGATCCTGTGATAGGAGGGTGTCCTGTACAGCGCTGGGTCCCACCTTATGCCCTGAGCTGCCAGGACAGGCTCCTGCTCCATGTCCTGAACTAGAACAGGTTGCCTGGAAAATGAGGGGATAAATAAATACAAATATTACTGAATTCTAGAAGTGTTTGTGGTCTTAATTTAGAAGCTTGATGATGTTCTTGTGACCAGAAATATGCTGCAGGAACTCAACTCTTGTTTATATCAATAAACCTGTGTTAAAACTGGTTTTGTTATTTGTTGTTTTGCTTAAAGCTGAAGTTTCCAAGAACCTATGCATGACGTTAAATGAGGACTGGAGCATCCTGCATCTGCATCGCAGTCTCATCTGCCCTGTTCTCTGCATTGCAGCCGAACTTTCTCTTTTCTTTTTAAGTGCTGTTCTCTAAACAGCAATAATGTTTAACATAAGCCTAGTAACTATGCACATCAAAAGGAAAACTGGTACCTTCAATAACAAATGATAAAGTACACGCCCAAATAGAACACACAACCAAGGATAGTCTCCACCACTAGTTTCATCAGTTCTTCTCTCATAAAGCAGCTCACAGGTATGCATATTTCCTGCCCACAGATGTTGTTCTGGGTACTAACAGCATCTTTGCTCCATTTAATTAGACAAAATTAACCCCAACTACCCTCCTTACTCTTGCTGTTAGTGCTGCCTCGTTACTGGTGGCCTAGGTGAGTTTAGATTCAAGCGCCTCTCTGCAAGGAGAGTCCACTTGACTTTGTATCTCTTCCAAGTGGAATGTATCCCTTAGCACCACTCACTCACCTACTCAGCAAATGTTCATTGTGGGCCTACTATGTGCCTGGCACTGCTTTAGGTCTTTGGGATATAGCACTAACAAAACAAAGACCTTTGCCCTTGGGGAGTTACAAGCTAGCAATAAACGTTAAAAAATAAGTGCATTACACAGCATGCTGGCAGGTAGGAAGTGCTGTGGGAAACAGAAAACATGTAGATAAGGGGACCAATCAGGAGACAGTGAGGCGGATGGTCAGGAGAGGGTGATGCTGGCACACAGGCTTGAAGGGAGAGGGCTGAGCGGTGGAGTGATCTGGGCAAGGGCTCTCCCAGGAGAGATACTGGAGGGAAGTTTCCTATTCAAGGTAACACTGCTTCCTCATGAGTGATGTATTTGGAGAAAGAATCCTAAGTAAAAAAAAAAAGTCATCGTTCCCTGAGTCTAGGCACACCAAATAAAATAAAACTTCTAGAAAGAAAGTGTGAAAGAAATAAGGATCAGGGAAAAGGTAATTATAATGAATTAAAAAACAGAATTAACAGGCAAATATAAATCAGAGTCACTGCAAGGGACGGGGAGGAAGAGGGATCAAAACAGGGGAAGGAAGAGCACAGGGGACTATAGCGATGGTGCACAGGTGAATTGGTGGTGGGAGTTACACAGGGACTACACCTGAGAGGAGAAAGCAAACATTGTACAAAAAGGAAGAATGACGTAAAACAGATATAAAAATTTTAAAACAAAATGTGAAAGAGTGACAACCTGGAGTTACAGAATCCATGACCAGGATATAAGAGTGGCAAGGAAAATTGGGAAATCAGAAACATATCTGAGAATTTAATACAGATAGCGTCACTGAGGGTATGATTAACATTGAAATCAGTCACCTTTGGATTCACAGCATTTGGTGCAAAGCAGAGCACAGGTAGGCTTGAGAAAAGCCCCTGGAAAGCAGGAATGGCTAAATTAATGGAATAGTCCTTAACACATGACTCTTTTTTTGTGCTTTGAGTGGAAAAGGTCTGGAATCAACCCAAGAGCTGTGCTGTGAGGTCTGCTGCAAATTTATCCTTGAACTTAATGTGGTTATAAAAAAGAAGATTTACTACAATGGAAAGCTGAGCATTTTTTTTAATCCATTGGTTTAGTCAATCTGCTTAAAGCCTAGTCAAATGCATTCTAGAGTTTGAAAAATGAATGTGCTGCTAAAATACTGTTGCCAGGAAGTTGTGGTCTGGAAGTGAAACTGAACATGAGTGCCATTGTGTGTGTGTGTGTGTATTATGTTAATGGAGTTGGGAGAAATGGCTATTAATAGAATTTACAGATATGTAAACCTTTTAAGAAGGTATTTATATACATTCCAGCATGATAAGGAATTGCATCAATTATTTAGTTAAAGTAACAGAAAGCGCTTCAAACTCACGTAAGTCAGAAAAAGGGATGATTGATTATAAGGGTACAGGGTATATCCTGGAACCTCAGGGCAGGGAGCTCACTCAGATACTCCCAAGGAACTAAATCCCACAACTAGAAAGCCCAGGGGGAAACCAAGGACACTTCCTGAAATATTGACCTCTCCCATCATCATGTGGTCTCCTCTCCCTGCCTCCATGCATGTGTGGCTCCTTCTGCCTTAGCAAGCCTCCTTTCCTGTGGGGCCATCAAACTGGCCTCCCCACTGTGCATGGGTTTACATTACCTAGATTTCAGCCATGCTAGAAACTGGAGCCAGCATTCCCCCGTCTCATTTATAAAGTTGCAAGAGAACGGACTTGATTGGCAATGCATGGGTCAGTGTCTCCATTTGCCCCAAGTAACCAGAAGCCGTGGACAGTCACTGCTCAATCAAGGCTGCTGGGGTATTGACAACTGACTGAGTCAGTTTGGCCATTCACATTTGTCAGGCTCTTTTTTGGTAGATAATGGCAATACCCACGGGTTGAAGTTATGTGAGAACTGTAGTTCTCCTCAACTACCTCCCTATGAAGAGGTGTGTGAAGATGAAGGCAGCTCTCATTCAGAATTCTGCCACACATTCAAGCTTTTACAAATAAGCAGGTACACACATGGCATGGCATCTGTTTGTATAAACTCAGAGAAGTAGCAACTGACAGCATCTTGCATAGAAAGTTCTCACTTGACGGTAGGAGGGATGGCCATCCAACACTAGAGCGGGTTCAACTTCCAGTTGCATCAGACTGAATGGACACGTCTCCAGATGGACACGTCAGGCATGGAACGCAACCCCCATCTTAGCTCCTCCCCAAGGGGGTTAAGTTGGTAACTCACTCTAACACCACGGTAAGGCAAATGGAGAATGAGATGCCTTTATAATATTTCTAGCCAATCCACATTTTAGTCATGAAAAAGAGCATTTCTGATATCCCTGATGCTAATAGACCCTCGGGTCAACATGCAGTGGTCCCTGCCGCCTTTGAGGAGTGCACAGCTGACCCAGGCCCTGCACATATACTCCCCATGCCCTGAGGGATGGATTCCAATAACTGACTAGGGACTTCAGATGTGAACAAACTAGCCCTGGGGTTGGATGGACACACACACAGGCACAGGGAAAGAAGGGAGGGAGGAGGGTGTGAAAGGCTACCGGACAGATGAAGCTCCCTTGCTCCCACTGATGCATACATATCATTGGCAGGGCTGTTAGCACAAAGTCTGGGAATGTTCTTTCCTTAGCTTAGACTCACCGTCTGAGCATATGGGGGCTTGTTACTTAAGAAAAGGAAAGACTGCCAAGTGGGTGGGCAGCCAGCCATCTGTGTTACACTAGCTGTTCTAAAGCAAATCTCTGAACCTTCACTCAGTTTCCTTATCTATAAAATGGGACTATCAATTCCCACCCTGCCAGTTTCTTAGGGTTTGTATAATCAAAGGAAAACACTTGGGAAACTAAAAAGCCTTGTTCAAATCAACGATATTGTTCTTATAGTTTATATGTAGATACCACAGTGCTGTAGAACCATCAAAAGGGTCATTCATCCAAATCAAAATATAGCCATACATAAGCATTTACTCTCGAGCCCCAAAGCCGGCTTTTTTTTCCAGACCAGCATGAAAGTGTGATGATTTTTTTATTGCCAAGGTCCTGTGTGGCACTTGCCCGTTTATGAGAGGCTGAAAGGACAGGAACAGGAGCTATACGATTACGTAACCCTTACTGGGGCTTGCTCTGCGCCAGGCACTGGGCTCCACATGGATTATCTCGCTTGACCCTCATTCAAACTCTCCGAGTGGGCACCACGACGATCCCCTCGTGCTCCCAATAAGGAGACAGTGAGAACAGTCATCACTAACAGGCAGCGCAGATCCAGGGTTTGCTCTGGGCCTCATCTGGAATGCCTGAGCATCTTCCTTCCATTTTAAAATACTATGGCTCCTAGCTACCATGTACACTGGGTAGTATGGCACCTCCCAAAAGATAAACCAGTCCCTAATTCCAGAGCACGTGAGTGTGATCTAATTGGGAAATAGGATCTTTGCAGATGATGAGGTCATGTTGCGTCAGGGTGAGTCCTAATCCAAAGGCTGCTGTTCTTATAAGAGGGGAATCACATATACAAGAACAAAAGAAAGGTCAGACAAACCCAATCAGTAACAAACACTAGAAACGAGACTGTAGACTGAGGCTACCAGAAGGCAGGGGGGCGGAGAGCAGAAGGTGGAGGTGGGCCAGTGGGTCATTGTGGACAGCTGGGGTGCCTTAGTGGTGGACATGGTGTGCTGACATGCATCTGAAGGGGCACGGGACCTACACATCTGATTCATACACAGTGCTCGAAGCCAATGTTACCTCAATCATACTCTTCCACAAGATGAAGAGGGAACATGGACACACCCAGAGAAGGCAGGTGCAGGCAGAGGCAGAGGCTGGAGCCGCGCAAGTGCAAGCCAAGGACCGCTGACTGCCTGCAAATACCAGACGCCAGGATGGGCTGACACCTTGAGTTTGGATCTCTGGCTTCAGAACACTGAGAGAATAAGCATTTGTTGTTTTTACGCCACCAGGTTTGTACCAGAGCAGCCCTAGGGAACTAATTCACCACATGAATGTGTGCCAGTGTGGCAAGAGCCTGGTGTGGCTGCTGCTCTCTGCATCCCCACAAACATGAGTCAGACCCCGTGCACCGCAGGTCACCAGCGGGGGTGCGGACTCAGCTTCCCAAGGAGGTGATTCTTCCGCCGACTGGGCAAGTCCTTCCCCAGCTCCTGGGTCTACAGCAGGAACCCTAAAGATACTCAGGTTGGGCTTTTCCCTTTTTTTTCAATTGATTTGTGTGAGTTCTTGGAAATTAGCCCCTTGTTGGATGTGTGATATGCAAATATCTGTCTCCCATTCGGTAGGCGCTTCTTATTTTAGTGATTGTTTCTTCCACTATGTAGAGACTTTTTAGTTTGATTAGTCCCAACTGCTGGCTTTTGTTTTTATTTTCCTGCCATTGGAGTTCAGTCCCCAAATACATCCTTGAAGCCAGTGCCATGGAGTGTGTTGCCCATATTTTCTGCTATGCATTTTATAATTTCTGGTCTTATACCCACGTTTTTAATCCATTTTGAGTTAATTTTTGTGTTTGGTATAAGAGAGTGGAGGTGGGGAATTGTGGGGAGGGGCCCAATGTTCTATGATAAAGGGGACATGCTCTGCTGGTGGGTGTGGTGTGCTGATGTACCTCTGAGGAGGATGAGCCTAGCCTCCTGCATCACACACAGTGCTGTAATAATGTTACCTCAATAATAAAATAAATTTTAAAAAATTTTAAAAGCTGCTCAGAGCACAGCATGAGTGGGTCGCTAATACATCTTGAGATGCAGGATTCTGTTAGAGCAGCTCAACCAGCCACGGAAACTGACCCAACGGTTCATGCCCCAAGAAGACTGGGCAACAGGAAAAGCCTCCGACTTTTCTTTCTATTCCTCTTTTATGAGGTTGCACTGAAGTCTCAGTGTGGGGGGTTGAGGGACTGCTTCTATTTGCTAAGTGAGGAGTTGTTTGCATTTCAAAGACCAGAGTTTTCTACATTTTTTCAGCATTCCACCGTCAAAAATGTTTGTCAAATTCACACATCACCTGTGCTTATAATAACAATAACAGCAATAAAGACACAGAAACCAAAAATGAGGACACAAGGACAGACTGGGGACACCTGGTGGGGAGGGGAGGGGGAGGGTTGAGGG
>JAGFMF010011870.1:19661956-19678031 GCA_019455555.1 Galemys pyrenaicus | reverse complement strand
GATGGTGCACTGGTGAGATGGTGATGGGGAATACATGGGGATTACAATTAATGGCAAGTATATGTAAATTTTTAAATATTTTAATAAAAAATAAATAAATAAATAAAAAGCAGTTTTGTAAAAGTCTCCAAAATAGAAAAACAAAACAACCTGCCACGAATAAAAAGTAAAATTATTAAAATAAAAAATATTTACCTGTTCACTATCTATGTATCTGCGGACACGTTAGGCAGCTCTGATAAGGGTGGTGTAAGGGGTTAAGTACCACACTTTGAAGCATCCGCAGCCACTGCAGTACAAGTTTGATCCCCAGCCAGGGAGGTGCCGCAAATGAGGAAACAGACTTCTCCTGCTTCCCTCAGCAGTGTGTTTCAGTCAGTCTGCCTGTTCTGTTCCCCACTCTGTCTCTGGTGAATCCTCTCACCCACACCCCTATACCTCTGGCCTATACCCCAGTTCTTGTATGCATAAATAAATAGATTAAAAAAAAACTACTCTGATAAGCCAGAGGATTTTTATGAATAGAACTACTTTGAAAATACTGGAAAACCTGGCATAGCTCACAATATGAAAGCAGTTTATTATTATAAACTTTATTATTGTAGTGCTGGAGGACTCTCACACCACCACAGATCCACCTGTTTGACACAGCGTTCTGTGGAGCAAATTTCCAGAATGGGTAAAAATCAAACAGGTTTTTAAGTACTTAAGAACCACTCAATTTTAAAAGAGCATATGATGGTATTTTAAGTCTGAGAAAATTAACAATATGGACATCTGCCATCTGTATGACCTTGCTCAAGTGTCACTGTCATCCCTGATTATAACTGGCAATGTGTCTTGCCTTGTTGGGCTAAGAAGAGATCTTTTCATTGTGCTGGTAAGAGGAGAAATCTGGAAACCCAGCCAAAGAATACAGACTGACCTTTGTTGGGAAACTCGCATGAAGAAGAGAGGAAAAGGCTGCTGGGATAAAGAGATATTTGTGTTTCCAACTTGCAGGGGCAGACGGGATGTAGCACTGCATAGCACACAAGCTTTCTGCTCTACTACGGCTTGACACAAACAAGTGTGTCTATTTAAGTCTAATATTGCTTTTCCTGGAGTTTAGGTGATGACCTCTACAGGGATGCGATCCCAACATGGACATAAATATCGGGATCACATGGAAGCAAGTCCCTCAGACTGTGGGCTTAACACTGGAGGCTTTGGCTGCCATGAGGCAGATCAGAAAAGTTGTGTGTGTTTCCTGCCACCACCTCTTCCTCTGGCATGCTGCCATTTACAGAAAAATGGAACTGCCTGCATGATAATACTCTCAAGTTCACCGTCAACCGTAAATCCAATGCCAAACAACTCAGGAGAGCCTATAAAGCCCGGGAATAGAACACCTCCAAGGGAATACAAGAGTGAAACTACCAGAAATGAGCCCAGCCAGAATCACAAAAGCACACCGCACTCTCAACTGGAACTCTGAAGATATTCTTAGTGAGGGATCATCTGCTTTTTCAGAGGTGTGGGTGGGTGAAGGGACAAGCAAGAGCAGACAGCTATTATCCCCAGTGTTGGTTTGCTAAGGCTGCCATTACAAGGCACCTTGATTGGGTGGCTTACACTATAGCAGTTGAGTCTCTTAATGGTCTATCATCTAGAAGTCTAAAGTCAAGGTGTCAGCAGGGCTGTGCTCCCAGTGATGACTCCAGAGAAGACTGTTCCAGATCCCTCTCCTAGACCCTGGCAGTTCCCTGACTTGTGGCGGCATCACTGGTCTTCACATGACTTTTCCCTGTATTCATGTCTGTGTCCAAATTTCCTTTTTTTAAAGGACACTGGTCACATTAGATTGAATGCTCACCCTACTGCCGTACAACCTCATCTCGTCTAATTGCATCTGCAATGACCCTATTTCGAGTAAGGTCACGTTCTGAGGTATGACTTTCTAGGAGATACAATTCAACCAATAACACATTCCTAGGCCTGGAAAGGGACAAGGGGACAAGAAGGTGTTGGAAAGTCTGGTTGAGAGCTGAAGTCCAGGAATGGCGACCGGTAGGAAGAGACACAGCAGTGCCAGCACCGCACCAAGATGCAGAGGGGGCAGAGAATTAAACACTCCCATCTCTCTCTCTCATCCCACTCCAATCACCAAACTCAAATGGAAGGCAGAAGACAAAAGAGAACCAGGTGATACAATTGGGAGAAGTCAGTCTTCCTCCCGGGCCAGGCCAGAGAAGGGTAGAAAATGGATGGGGTAGAATGATAAGGAGCGGCCCCTCCCTGGTGGTGCAGTGGGTTAAGCAACGCACTGCAGCATGAGTTCAATCCCTGCCTCCGGCTGTGGAGGGGACCCACATTGCACAGCAGACCTTTCCTGCCTCGCCCACTGTTCCCCTAAGCAGTGTGTTTCAGTTGATCTGCCTGTTCTGCTCCCCAGTCTGTCTGGTGGATTCTCTCACCCTCCCCCCCCCCCCCGCACCTCTGGCCTGTACCCCAGTTCTTATATGCATAAATAAATAAATATTTTTAAAAAATAAAGAATTATAAGGAGCAGGAACAATCAGACAGAAATCAGCAAAAGGAAGCTTCAGTTCCATAGTGAATCAAGGGGATCCAAGAAGGTTAGCATAAGCTGACTGTTAGAGATTTCCAAAATGTATCCTGGGAATCACAGCATTTAGAAAATCCAGAGAGAAAAATTTAAGGTATAAGTTCTTTCCCAATAAGTTATCTATATGAAATTTACTTCTGCTCAACTGAAAAGTGGTCAGATTTGAAGGTTCACACTTTCAACTGACACGATGAAAGAATCCCCAAAAGAACGTCACCCTTGGGTGTACACACAGAAGAGCTCTTCCCAGAGATCCTCTTCAGTTTGTTTTATCATGGCACGTCCCCCTGTCTTCCTGAAACATGAGTCACCCCAGATCTACTTTCACTTTGTATCCAGTTGTCTTCTGAACTTCCATCTGCATTCTCACTGCCTTGGTTCAGGACCTCCTTACTTTCCTTGGCCCAAACACCCAAGCTCAGTCTCCAACAATCTCCACATGGTGTTGGCTCTTTCTGATTTGACCTTGCCTACATCAGGCCTCACTTCCCTCTCATCCACTGGACATCTTACCCTTTGGTCTCCACAGAAACTAATCATTCTGTCAGAGAAAAAGTATGACTATTTTTCAAATGCCCTCCCCACCAAGAAAAAGAGTACCAGATAGCCTGTCCAGAGAACCTACTGGACTGTCCTCTTTTTTTTTTTCTTGAGCTATTCTACATTTTATTTCTCCACATTTACACTAATGAAGTGAAACAAATGATTCTTGGTCATAGAAGTACCAGCTGTGTCCCTGGGGATGAAATAGATTATTGCTCTGTGGTTATTGAACAGTTTTGCATCAACTCATAAATTCTTCAATATTTCCGATCACTCATATATGAGTATTCTTTGAATCCTCCCTTGAACCATTTGTAACATCTTATAAGTTCCCTCACTAATGAGTTCAATAAAGCCTTAGACAGAAGCTCAGGCTGTAACTCTATGAGAGTTATAGTTTTAGCCTTTAAAAATGTTTATCTTTTTTAAAAAATTTTATTACATAATTTTTCATTTTTGCACAATATTTGATTTATCCCCTCAGGTTTAATCCCCATAAATCTCCCGTAACCACCTCACCTGTGAACCATCACCATAATAGTCCTTTGTGCTCTTCCCTCCCTCTGTTATAACTCCCTCCCTTTTCCTCCCCTGCTATATGTCTCTGATCTATAATTTGCATGCTAGTTTTGTCTTTTTTATTCTCTGACCTTCTGTTCATAAAACCATTCAATAGTTTTCCTTTTCTTTCTGACTTATTTCACTGAGCATAATCCCTTCCATCTCCATACATGTTGCTGCAAATGGCATGAGCTTATCTTTTTTGATTGCTGAGTAGTATTCCATCTTTTTGATCTAGTCATCTGTAAAACTGTTCATCTTTTAATAATGCCTATGGTCCTTTGATTGGACTATGTTCTTTCCTGCCCCACTTTAAACAAGCTTCTGGCATTTTCCAGACAGTCTTCACCATCTTTGTGTACCAAATGAACTCCTAACCATCCTTCAGTACTCAGCTAAAGGTTGCCTCCAATGTAAAGTCCTTCCTCCTTATCTAATGAATACTCCTGAGTTCAGCAGTTCTTTGCACATGTCTGTATTTCCAAGTTCATTTCACCTAATTGCTCAAAAATTACCCCATATAAATTAATGATAACACTATTTCCAAATCCAAAAAGTAACCTACCAAATCAAGTAAGAATGCCCTACGTTTGGACATGTATTATAGGTTTCAGTTCCTTTCCCTGGGTTTTCCTTTAACCCTCCCAATGGCCTGATGAGGTAGCTAATTTTTGTGTCTCCCTTTAGATCTGAAGAAATTGAACTTAGAAAAGATAGATTGATTTGCTCAGGGTCACACAGCCTTAGGAGAATCTGACTTGGTAGGTGTGTATTTACCCAAAAGTTCTTAACAACCACATTTGTCAATTGTTCTGTTGTACTTAAGCAGAACAACCATGACTTTGAAAACTCAGGGTAAACTTTGGGTTTGTTTGGTTTTTATCAAATGATGACATATCTTACCAGCTTGAGAGCAAATTTTCAACACCTTAAATACCTGGATTTCTTGCTCTTAAGAAATTAGTCGCAACATTATCATCACCCAAAGAAAACTGACAATCTAAATAAAGTCCTGGTTATTACTATACGGTGCAGCTTAAATGAATGGTCTGGTTTCTTGCTCACACAATAAGCACAGCACTTGGTGCATATACTTGGAGCAAGACAGGACGTTCTCGGTTCAGGGCCATCTGCCAGTGGGGTACCCAGAGAAGCCCTTGCCGCTGTTCAGGCAGACCCCCTCTTCTGACCAGCCTGCTCCTGCAGTTCTACTGTCAGGGTTGCACCTGGGGCTTACAGGTCAGGGAAGTCTCTGGAGCATTTTAAAGTGTTCATGAGTGCTCAAACTTTGCTAAGCAGGTAAAGAATGAAATAAATGGTGCTTCGCCATCTGGGTGAGTGCTCGGCCTCCATCGTCATGTACCACAGGGCAATCTGACCTCCTGCCACTCACAGGCTGGAGATAAGGGGCATATAACCTTCACAGGGAAAGGAGGGGCAGGGCTGGCCGTGCTGTGATTACCTGGAGTGGTATGATTATGGTACCTTTGATGTTGATAAGCCCGTCCAGGGCTCTTCATCTCAGCGCCCCTGCCCTTGGAGGTTGGGCTCAGCCAGCCAGTGTAATCATTACCCAGGGCTCTGACTGTGCCAGAAAGCAGGCGGTGCAGAGGGAGCAGAGAAGCCAGGCGAGCCACAGATGTATTTCCCCCCAGTGCCAGGAAAGGTTCTAATTTAAAAACAAATATATTTATCACTCCCAACTGCTCTACAGGGCAGGGCATCCTGCCGCAGGGTGGAGTGTCAGAATGCAGTGGGAACAGTGGCAGGCGGCCAACGGAAATTTCACATTTCACCAAGATTTCTGCCACTCTGCAGTGGTCCTGCAGGCCAGCGTCACAGCGTGGAGGGAGCCAGGCCTCCCAGCCAAGCCCGGAGAGGCAGGTGCCAGGCAAGAGCCAGGCCCTCGAACCACAAGTCCTGATACAGTAGGCTGGACGCTGAGACTCTCTGAGCCAGCCCCCACTGGTGACAAAGGTTCCTTCTAAACCAGGACTGTGGGCCAACGGGGAACTCTGTCATGAGCAGTGGTGATTTGTCTGAATCGCTGAGACACATGTTCCATGGGCTCCCTGCATAAGGAGCTGGAGGTTTTTTCTGTTCTAAGACAATGCTGCCTGGTAGTCCAAGGGGCTGGTGAGACATCTGACAGCGAGAAGAAACTGAACTGCAGCCAGCTGCGGTCTTCCAGCCCTCTGTGACACTTGGCTGTCGAGCCGTTCTCCCTCTCCCAGCAGAGGCCTCACCATTGCTGTGGTTCTTTCTAAAAGAGACTATACCTTTTCACTCTTCAATGCTAATTCCTGGACGAAGACCATACCGCCGTGGGTATCATTCCAAGTTCTTCCTGTACTTCCCTGTCCTACCTCCACACTTCCTCATACGCCTTTCTCGCTACCGACAGCAACCCAAGCAAGCCAGGAGCTTTCACACCATCCAGAAAATCCTCCTCATCTCCTCTGGCTTCTTCTGTTCATACATCTAGGACCAACCCCAATACCACCTCCTAGGCAAAGGCTCTCCTGCCCTTTCTACCCTCATCCAGACAGAACTTGAATGTCTTCTCCCTTGGGCCTTAATAGCATTGTGTGACCACCTTCACTGTAACTCCAAACCATACTGTGGCTGACTTATTTGACTTTATGTTCATCTCTATGACCTCATTATGAATTCGATCTAAGACATGGCTCCTTTTTTAAAGTGATCTATTCTTAGTGACTAGTACAGTCCCTGGCACATAGTAGGAGCTCAATCAATGGCAAGAATGACTTTACCTGGGGCTCTGATGTCCCAAACCGTCACCTTTCCTTGGAGAAACTCTTAGGAGGAAGTCACCTAATTCTGAGCCCTCCAGGAGTCATAGGACATTTAGATAGGGGACACTGCTTGATCTGGACACTTTCTGCCTCAAGGACTCCCAAGGCAGGCCTCCCTGGTGGTGCAGTGGGTTAAGCTACGCACCATGAAGCAAACCGCAGTCACTGTAGCATGAGTTTGATCCCTACTGCCGGCCAGGGAGGAGACCCACATGGCATAGAAGACCTCTCCTGCCTCGCCCACTGTTCCCCTCAGCAGTGTGTTTCAGTCAGTCTGCCTGTTCTGTTCCCGGTTCTGTCTCTGGTGAATCCTCTCACCTCCCTAGACTCTGGCTTGTACCCCAGCTCTTGTGTGCATAAGTGAATAAAATCTTTAAAAAAAAAAAAAAAAAAACCCCAAGGCAAAGGAGGCAGTTGCAAACTAAGTGCTTTCAAGAAATGGACTTTCAGACACTGACAATTTTACTGTGTGTGAAGAGCAAACCATGCATAGAAGTAAAACTTCCTGCACATCCTATGCCAAGCATTTCGTTTACTGCTCTATTAGCGTCTGGATGACAACAGCCATCTGATTAATGCACTGTGCAGGAATGCAGAGATTCTGGTGGTTTTTGATGTATAAATCTTTGGCATTTAACTTCTAGATGCATTGTACCTAATAAGAAGGTAAAATAGTACAAAGCCCTTGTACTAGTGTACCTTGTATATGATAGTTCCTAGAAAATATTGAACTTTCTCCATCAGAACTATTATTCTCCCTGGAAGTCATCTGCTTTAAGATCATTGTTGTTATTATTATCCTTATTAAGATCGCTGTTATTTGAAATCACTTCCTCTCAGGATAAAACAGGCAGTGAACCAAATACCCCAATTTTCCCAAAGAAAGAAATAATTTTAATATTCTTCTAGTAAAATCAAAGTATAATTAGTCATAGGGGGCCTCCCTGGTGGCGCAAGGGATTACACCACACTGTGAAGCATCTGCAGCCACTGCAGCATGAGTTTGATCCCCAGCCAGGGAGGAGACCCACATGGCACAGCAGACCTCTCCTGCCTTGCCCGCTGCTCCCCTCAGCAGTGTGTTTCAGTCTACCTGTCCTGCTCCCCACTCTGTCTCTGGTGAATCCTCTCACCCCCTACACCTCTGGTCTGTACCCCAGTTCTTGTATGCATAAATAGATCTTAAAAAAATAATTAGTCATAATAACCAAGCTAATATTAGTACAGGGGCATGACATTTACAAAGCACTTTCATATACATAGTCTCACTAGGAAGAATGGCTGTCATTTATCAGTCCCACAATGGGTAAAAATGCAAACACGCTTCTCCCAGAAACACCGAGCTTCTCTTCCCCATTCTGCTGCCCACTCCAGGTATCTAGAAACCAAATATTCTTTCATATCTTAGAAGTCATAGTCCTCCTTCAAAGAAAGCACAGAGTTTCTCCTCCTTGTATCACTACTCCTCCCACCCTCTCTAGCCTATCTCTCCCCACATCCCCTGGATGCTCAATTGCAGTCAAGCTGAGTGCCTTGCAGCACCCCAAATGTACCACTCTGGGTCATGTCCCTCACCAGTGGCACCCCTCACCAGCTCACTCTGCACCTCATCTACTCGGCTTTTGGGTCTTACTTAGATACCATCCCGTCCCAAGGCTTTCCCTTAGCTCCCAAGACTGAGCAAATCTCTTTCAAACTGCTTCCAATTCCCCTCTCCTTCCCCTAGCCCAATCCCAATCGTGTGGCCTGGTGATTTGGTCAATAGCTTGCTTTTCTGGCCTTCTAGATTCCAAAAATCAAGTAATACGAGCTTTATATGTAAGTTTGAATTTTCTAGCAGTCTATATAAAAAGTAAAAAGAAACAGATGGCATTAATTTTAATACTATATTTTATTTGATCTAATATATCAAATTATTATGATTTCAACATGTAATCAGTTTAAAACAGTTATTAATCAGATATTTTCACTCTTCTTTTCCCTAAATCTTTGAAATCCTATGCTTATTTACGTTCACAACATATATCCCCTTGGACATTTCAGGTGCTAATATCCACATGGGCTCGTGTCTCCTGAACGGGCCACAGGGATATAGATTAGACACCCCCTGAAGGCAGGACTAGGGCTCAACTTCTCACACTTGTATATCTGGCTCTGTGCTTTGCACTGGGGCAACAATATGCATGTCTTGGTCTCTTCCAGCCACTGTAACAAATACCTCTCTGAGATCTCTTTTATAAGGGCACTAATCCTATTCATGAGGGTTCCACCCTCATGATCTAATCACCTTCCAAAAATACCACATTAAGGATTAGTATTTAACTTGTGAATTTTGAGAGGACACAAACTTCCCGTCTCTAGCAGTTAATAGTGTCAATGAAGGACTTCATTGCCCGGAGGGGATGGGCCCACTACTCCTCGGCCCAGAGCTATGGGCATCTGGAGTAAAGATGCAAGTACACTCACCCTCATGAGCTAAAATTTTGTTCCAGTGAAACTCTAAATAAAAGGATGACCAGATCTAGGTGGATCATAGTCATAATTCAAGCATTACTCAAAATGCCAGAAATTCCAGCTCCTCAGAAAGAGCTCCTCTTCAGTCCCTTGGAATTTAGGATAATGTTAATTTAACCTTCAAATAAGATAGAAACAGCCTCTCTAGGAGACTTCCTTGAAATGGAAGAACCTGAAATGTCCCTGAGGCTGATGCTAAGGAATGACAAGTATGGAATTATCTGAGTCGTACTGATTCTTTGTTTCAAAATTCCTAAAGTTTTTATTCTAAAAGCAGATAATTTGAAAAGTGCCTTTTAAAATAGCCAAGCAGTGGTGCCAAGAAAAATATTGACATCAGCTCCAAACCCCAGAGAAGCAGCCCTCAGGAAGACTTCAAGGACACAAAGTGACACTGCACAGTTCAGAAAATGGATGTCTATTTTTACTCTGTCTAGTTGGATAGTTCTAGATTCCCAAATATGCAGATCAAGTATTTTTGATAGCACAATTGCTAAACTGTTCTCAGACTTTCATGGGCATTTGAATCCACATTGCTGGGCCCTACCTCTCCATTCTAGAGGCCCAAAGCTATGCCTTCTAGGCCATGGGTATTGCTGTGCAGCTCATGTGGTATGTCATGGTTCCCAGCTAAGAAGGCAAATGGGAGATGAGATCCAGGAAGCTGGACTGTGCCTGTCCAGCATAATGAACACTTTCTTTGGACAGAAGAGGCTTCAACTTGCTTACCTTGGACTGCAGAAATGGCTGTGTCAGCCCAGAGGGTGCACTTTTCACTTCTTTTTGATTCATACAAAGACACAGGATAGCAAGCAATAGGCCTGAATCTGTTATCCAGCACCTAGGACATCATCCCATCTTCTGGAGACCCAAAGCTAGCACCTTCAACCAATCACTGCTCATGAGCATGGAAACTAGGAATGGGTTTATGGTTCATCATTCCCCTTGTGCATCTTCAGCCAGCCTCCATCCAGGTCTTCCCAGAGCATCTGGCAGTGGATGAGCTATTACCTGGGCAAGCTTCTCTGTATGAATGGGAGTACACCATCATCTCATTGCCTCTCTCTTTTAGAGAGTCTCTGCCTCACTGATTTTAGGCGGAGATGGCGGCTTTCTACTGCACTTGGTAATTATTTAGCAGGAATGATGGCAGCATGGCAATAGCGCCTGGGAAATTCTCCGGACTAGGGGATTTAAGCAAAGGAGCAGACTGCTGGGTGGGATGGACCCCCAAGTGACTGACTACATTTTCACAAATTCCCTTCTCCTGTTCTCCCCAGATTTTTCAGTTTTCTGAACCTGATCACAGACGATGCAGGTTGGGCAGACAAAAGCAGGTCACTGGATCTGCTGTGAATTTCAGATGTGTCTTTGGTGAAGTGAAAGAAGATTCCCCTGAGCTGTTAAGAGGAGGAAATACAATCTCTCTGGGTTGGAAACTTTAGCTGTGCTACAACCTGACTAATTGCTACTGGCGGAGAAACAAAGAATAGAGAAGAATTTGTAACCATAAGAGAAAAGAAATCTGAAAGGGGTTGAAGAGTTTAGTGAAAAGACAGCTGGAATCTGAACCATTTATTCATGGAATAGCCATTAGGTGCCTCCTTCACCAGCTCACAAGCACTGACTATCCTCCGGCCAGGGATACAAAGGTCCCTCAAGGAGCTCACTCATAGAATAACAGGTGACGGGGGAATAAAAATAATTATTAAAAGTGTGGTAGGTAGCTAGAAAGGGAAAGGCATAAAGGACTGTGGACACAGCCAGAAAGCAAGCCCTGGAAGAAGACCGTGGTGGCCTGGGTGGGGCATGGGGAAAAGCAGAGCAAATAGCATGTGCAAAGGCAGAGGCCGATGAGCAAACTCTGCCAGCAGAATCACAAGGAGTCCTGCCTTGCTGAAGCTGGTGTGAAGTGGGCGCAGCCAGCGATAAGGTCTGCAGCAGGCTGAGGCCACATGTAACTTTTGAAGAATGCGATCAAGTAGCTGGAATTTTTCCATGAGAATTCGTTGAAGGGTTTTTTTTTTTTTTTCTATAGCAAGGAGTGACTGAGATCAAACCTGAGTATTTGTTTGCTTTCTTGCTCGTTTAAGTGAATTAGTTTTAAAATATAATGTCGTTTTAAAATGGCAGTAAAATTCAAATACTCCCAAGTGCAGTAGAGAGAGAAGGTGAGCTTCATGCGCACCCACTGCCACCAAATTCCAAGCTTCCCTTCCCGGAAGCAAGCTTTCCTTCTAGCACATTTTTTGTATATTCTATCAGAAATACATCCAAGCAGATATACAAAGAGCTATAGCAAATTGAGCTGTGTATTGCATAAAGCACCCCATACCAAGCGGTGGGGGGTTGCCCATTATACACTTGCTTGCCAAGGTGCTCCCTGGTATGGGGTTTCATAAACCAAAGAGGGCATCACTCATTAATTTGTTCAAAGCCAAGATCATTTGTATACATCTCTCACACACACACAGAGAGAGAGAAAATTTTTCGTTCTCACAGTTTTTTATCTATATAGAAGCATCACAGAGATAATTCCACATATACGAAAGCAGACCTACCTCATTTTCTTTCACGGCTGCTTGGTGTTTGGGGCATGCAGGATCTTTATGGTTAGAAGTCAAAAACTACTTACCAGGGCCTCCCTAGCAAGGGGTTAAGCACCACACTGTGAGGTATCTGCAGCCACTGCAGCACCAGGGAGGTGACCTACATGGCGCAGCAGACCTCTCTTGTCTTGCCCGCTGCTCCCCTCAGCAGTGTACTTCAGTCTATCCACCGGTCTCCCCACTTTGTGTCTGGTGAACCCTTTCACTGTCCACATTTCTGACCTGTACCCCAGTTCTTGTATGCATCAATAAATAAATCTTAAAAAAAAAACAACAACTACTACTTCTCTTAGACCAGCTGAAACCAAAACCCCCAGACACTCACACAGCTTCAGCAAGCCACCAGCTGGACCACACCTGCATCCTGCTGTGCCTTAGCTTCTCTCTCAGGTTCCATCTTCAGGCCTCCTAGGAGCTTCAGGCTTGCCTCTTGTGGCTGCTGCTGTTCCAAGCCCTTATGCATTTTCATTTTTGACTTAAAAAAAAAAAAAGAGGGGGGTATTCTATTACTAAGACTTTTTCCACTGAAAATAAAAAATTAACCTGCTATGAGGCTCAACACAGACTCTACACAGAGGACTTGAGCTAAAAGCGCTCAGCTCTTAAAAACAAACCTAAAGATGGATTATTATCACAGTACACATTAAATGACTTCCTAAAAGTAGACCTTGCAAATTCTAAACAGTCTACAGTAGAAGAGAACATGTCAATGACAGTTTTATTAAAGCAGAATGAAGCCCCGAATCAAAGGGAGTGTTTTGCAAATGGCGAGAAATCTTTCCTCTCTGGATCCTTTCTATGGATGCTGCAGATGGGAGTATTCTCAGCTCTGACAGCAAGATGCCTTAGCGCTGTAGACATCACAGCAAATACCAGTGAGAAGAGTCTAAGATCAATCCCTTACATATTTCCTGATTTCAGAATGATATTCTTGATTAAGTCTAAAATCTTCTCATAAATATAAGGCACTATATCTGAAGCCCTTCGCGACCCGGGTGCACGAATCCTCTGTTCTTCTCACATTTCTTCGAAATGTGACATTACTTTCTGCCAGGTGCAATGATAGGGAAAAGAAATATCTCCTTTTCCAGATTCCCTGCTTTTCTCATTATCTGATCCAACCATTCCAAAATCCTTCTTTCCTATAAAACTCTTAAAGGAAAAAGCAAAAAGGAAAAAGTTTTTTTAAATAGTTATACAGTGTAGAAATACATTCCCAGGAGGGTTACTGCACCCATGAGAAGGAGCCCCAGATAAACAAGGTCAGGGTCTGTCCTCAGTAGAACAACCCAGATCAGATGATGCCAAATCTGGTGGAAATCCCTGGAGGAGGGACCAGGAGGCTTGCAGAGCTATAATCAGAACTAAAGAAGTGCAGCAGGCATTCTGAAGTCACCTGGCACTAGCAGAACTTCCTGGGCACAACCATGAGCTTGCGCTCAGCCCAGTACAGCCGGCTAGCTCTGTGGCCACCTGCCCGCCCTGCCCCCTCCCCGCTGTTATTGGAGTATATGATGCTGATATTGTCACCAGCATGACAAAGGCTCTGGGCAGAGACTCTGCACTCACTGCGTGTGCCGTGCCCATTTCTCCAGTCAGCAAAGCCTTCCTGAGCTTTTGCCAGTATCTTCCTTGGTTTCTCTTATTTCCCAGTACATATGTACAACCGGTGCTTCTTTGTTAGGATGCCAAAGAGTGCAAAGTCCAGAGAATTTCCTGAATCCTCAAACCCAGACTGCCCAGGCCCTTCAGTGAGGCCTGGAGTCTTGGACTCAGACAAGCATACTGCTGGATCCTGGGCAGTGAGGAAGATCTCGAAACAGAGCATGAGTAAGTTCCTGCTCCCTCCAGCTCCCTCCCTCCTGCCAGTATCCGGCCTTGCACCCACCCCCATCACCAGCATCTCCAAGGCCTCAGAGCCTTGAGGCCTCTGGACCTTGCCCTTCACCTGAAAGAGCTGCATTCTTTTTTCTAACTGAATCCCTCATTCAACAACCAAATCTTTCTCTTGTTATATTTATTATAACCATTCATAGCATAATTTGGTTCTGTTTTATGAGTCAGTATAATTTATTTTTTTATTGCGGTAACAGTGGTTTATAATATCATACGTGATTTAGGGGAATAGATTCACACCTCCTCAGATGTATGTTACCATTCTACCCCCAACATCAAAGCACCCTGAGTCTTTTGCCCTAGACCACTGGACTCCCTCCCCACTTTGTTCGCACCTCTACTCATCCTCCCCCTCTAGTAACCTCAGTTCTGCAGTCATATTTTAAGGGTTTATTTTGGTTTAGAATATTAATTCCTTTGTTTTGTTTCTTTCTATATCTCCATATGAGTGAAATCATCTGATATTTGTATTTCTCCTGATTTATTTCACTTAGCATTATCCTCTCCAGTTCCATCCATACTGTCCTAATGATAATAGCTGAGTAGTACCCCACTGGGTATATTCGACCCATCTTCTTAATCCGCTCCTCTGCCTCTGGGCACATTCATTGTCTCCATAACTTGGCTACTGTAAACAGTGCTGCAGTGAACATAGGAGTGAATATATCCCTTTCAATTAGTGTTTTGCTTTCTTTGGCTATATACCTTGGGCTGGAATTAATATTTTGAGAAACCACCCTCTTATTTTCCATAGAGGCCAGACCAATCTATATTCCCACCAACAGTCTGTGAGGGTTCCTTTTTCTCCACACTCTTGCCAGTATTTGCCATTCACAGCACAATTCTGATATATTCTTTTGCTTCAAAGACTTCTCCCCACCAAGGATGTAGATGAGGTAGAGAAAGTGACTGAAAAGATAGTTCTGTCACAAACAAGCAAATTTCTGGGGCCTCCAGGGTAGCACAGCGGGTTGAGCACCGCCCTATGAAGTATCCACAGCACAGCAGCACAAGTTCGATCCCTGGCCAGGGAGGGGACCCACATGGCATAGATCTTTCCTGCCTTACCTGCTGCTCCCCTCAGCAGTGTGTTTCAGTGAATCTGCCCATTCTGCTCCCCACTCTGTTTCTGGTGAATCCTCTCACCTCCCGCTACTCTGGCCTGTATCCCAGCTCTTGTATGCATAAATAAATCAATCTTTAAAAAAAAAAATAACAAGCAAATTTCTTCCTCTCCAAAACTTGAGGGCCACTGAAGACCTGGAAGAGTCAATGGCACTTCCCGAGAGGTGGAGGCCACAAGGCCCACCCCTCTGAAGAGTCTGTTGTCACACAGCACACTGTCAGCCCACGCAAGCCAGAACGGCACTGTGCTCTGTGCCCTCCCTTGGTGCCGAAGTAGGAGGCAATTTGTAGGCAACCTTTGGACTCTGTTAGACCCACTGAGTGCCTTGTTAACCCATATGTTTTCCCTTTCCTTACAAGCTGTTTCCTCAGTGGGTTCTGTGAGGAAACCCCTGAGTAAACAGAGAGTACGTTGTTGGCCCCAAGGTTTCTCTGAGGTGTACCCCAGGGACACAATCCCAGGCTAGGCCCACTTCCAGTCCTCTTGCCAGCCCTCTGGCCAGGCACAACTGTTGTTTCCATGAAATAGTCTCTTTCAACTACATTCACTTCAGTCTTGAAGGAAAAGTGTATAGTTCTGAACAGCAAGGCAGAGGAAATACCTGAGGCAGATGTCTACTGGAGGCACTGAAGCTCTGCGCCCCTTCCTGCCAGAGGGCCCTCCCGGCAATAGAACAATGGCTCCAGTCATGCAGGGGAAGTCCACAGGCTTCCAGCTTGGCTTGTTTTCAGCATGTGTGGTTCAAGGGCCTCATCGTATGTGAGGGGTGGGGTAAGCATGAAGCATATCAGGTCATAAAGACATAGATGTGGCTATGATCCCCACTTCATAGATAGAGAAATTAAGGCTCAGAGGTCACTAGCTAAGAATTGACAGGACTCTAAGTTTAGTCTAGAGTTGTCTGATTTGAAATCCCATTTCTTAACCAGGCTCTCTATCTACGGTGGGCTGTTGGGTACCTTGGGGCAGGGCTATAAATCAGGCTATAAACCACCTGGACAAGAAGGCCAAGCTTAAGAACTGACTCAAGAAATAATTGGGCTGTGTCTCAGAAGAGAGACCAATTATTTTTGGCCAATATTATTTGTTGCTATTTCTGGTCCAGAAACCCAAGAAACAGTAATCTGTTTCTTGCATGCCTCATTTTTCTAACTGTAAAATGGAAAATACTTAAGAGGCAAGCAGAGTACTTAATCTTAAGAGTACTTAATACTTAAGAGGCAAGAAAATACATGGCAAGCAGAGTAAATTACTGATGATGTGGTCACCGCCACATAGTCAGTGCCCCTACCCTCCCTACCACCACTGTAACAGGGTGGTCCCAGGAAAAGGGGAAGTTCCCAAAATCCTGGTTCCGCCCTAAGTGGGTGGAGCTGAGGATAAGAAGATTTCTGCAGAGAAG